>JAJEKV010000033.1:14371421-14962597 GCA_021234155.1 Isoetes taiwanensis | reverse complement strand
GCCATTACGTATTGCTATCGGATTCTGCAGATTAGGGAACTAAAAAGAATGCCCTCCCCTTCCCATTCCACATCACATCTAACACAAGTGAAATGTAGGTAAAAAGCATGAAAGGGTGTAATGTGACATCGTGATCAATTGAAGGACGCACTTGTGCTTTTTGGGGGTATATTTAGATGTACATCAAGATACTATGGTTTGTCGCTTTGTGTCGATATGCAATGATTGCAAGATCATCCTCGACATTCCCAAATTTGGTTAACCAATCGGAACCAATCAACCAATTGGATGGATCCGGCCTCTCCCTTCCCAAATTCCCCTTTCACAGATCTAACACCGGGCGAATTCCGTATAAAACACATGCCAATTGAATCTACAAGAAATACAAATCAATTCCCCAATCGCTCATGGAGGGTGAGAATTCCAATCGAAGTGATGGTTCTAAGCGCAGCATACGTGACATTGGCCAGGTTGTTATGCCACAAAACAATAAAGAAGCTGTTGATGTGTCGGGTGGATTGCATCCTCGCTTGCCGCAAAACCCACGGCCCGTGATCAAAGATTAGTTTTTGTAGATCGCTTATGCAAGATAATGTTTTTTTCTCGCTTTAACCTGTACTTCAAAACCTTCCAAGCGTCGTTATGAAATCAATGATCAAACTTAGAAAGAGGGCTTAAGAAGTAAAGACGCCAATAGCAAAGATAAATTGGCTGCCATTCTAAATCGTTATCAATGATTGTTGAAAAAAGGAGATATAAACAAGAATGTTTCTTCAAAATTGCTAAAGATGTTTCCAAGAATTTATCCAAAGCCGCAGTTATAAGAAGCAGCTATACGTCATTATGGAGAAATGTATGGGCTTTTAAGTGGGTGAAGGATGCCAAGATCAAATAGAAATCGATGATTCAATCAAATGTCGTCTTGAATTTTGTCTCTCGATACTACCAAAGTTTCACCAAAGGTTAGAGATGCTCAAGAAGAGGAGAACACAAGCAATACAATACCCTTGATATATCTCACAGTTTGTTTTGTAACCTAACCAATCTGGCCTTTGAGTTTATATTTCTTCCAAAATTCTTTCATGACTTTCTTCAGACATTCTAGTTCTCGTTCTAAGTGACCTGCTAATGAATACACATGGTTTTCATGAAATGTATTGCATTTCCACATTGTTTACATTTATACATTGTTTATATAGCAGCGTAAACGTTGATAAAAGCATAGGTACTTTTTGTGATGTACATCCATTAACACTTTTCTTACATGTCCATGCAGCCGCATTTTTACATGTACTAATATCAAAATTACATCATTTCTTACATTTTAGTGTACTTTCTCGTAATGAAGCCAAACAAATCGCATTATTATGTACATTAGTTGTACTAATATTGTAACATTAATGTGATGTACCAATATTGGAACATAATTAGATGTACATTGATGTACATTGATGTACTGTTGTACATTAGATGTACATTGTAGATGTACAAGTATTAGATCAAGGAGTCCAAGTATCAGACATTAGATGTAATCAAGTACATTAGATGTACATTAGATGTAATAAAGAATGACGTTGAACTCAAGTATTGACATTTTATGTACATAGACCATACATTAATTGTACAATAGTATAGTTCTCAATACTCTTTTGGCATCCGGTTGCCGAAGCATCATTTTGCTAACATGGTCTTTAATGCTTTGTGGTTATTGCGTACCGAGCTTTATCAATGTGCTTTCTATATCGTATCCCGATACCAAAATTCAGCATAGCTCTCGAAAGTATCTGAAACCTGATTGCATAAGGAAATTGAAGAGAGAAACATGTTGCTGTAGTCAAACATGACAAGCAGATCTCAGCATGAAGGCCTTCAATGATATGAGGAGATCCCTTTACATGTTAATTGCACTTGTCAGCCAGAGTGTCTCAGGCATCCCAAAGAAACAATGGAGTATGTCAAGCAAACAAGAAAACTTTTGATAATGTTAAGATTCTTGTGGAGGGGCCAACAGCTTAAGTAGAAATATGTGACTGATGAATGGCATAAACTAAAAATGCATCAAAGTAATGTGATGAATGGAGGAAGAAATTAGATGACCGGCTCCAAATCCAGGAAGATGGAATCTTAATGTGGACTGCAAGTATATGCATATGTCAATGAGCTAATCCAAAAAGGTACATCCGTAAGGCTTAGATTAGTTGGATCGTAATGACAAAGACTGCTTTGTTAAAAGAACATGAAAATAGCTTGCTAAGTTTATACAGATCATAACTTTACAAAGACACCGGCAGAGCAAAATCAAAATTTTAAAAGATGTGTTGAGAAACTCCCGCATAATAGTGTGTTGTCCGTTGTTGACTTTGGCAGAGAACTACACATTGAACCAGTGGACGCAATCCGAAACATTGGAATTCCTCGACCAAATTAGTATTTTGGTCCATATTTCAATGATGAAAATAGAAGGTAAGCTTTAAAAAGTGCATTTCTATGTTTCAGATGACAGAAGCATGACACTCATTTTGTGCAACATGAGTTTTAAAATTACATTTGGGGTGGCTTAAGAATACGTGGAGTGTGGACACATAAACCTTCATTATGTGTATTTCCGATGGTTGTGCATCATCTCAATTCAAATCAAGACGGCATGGTATGAATCAGAGATACCATGTTGAAAATAAAAATTCGAAAGTGATGATATGGAATTTTGATCCGCCATGGAAAGGCACATGATGGCTGGTGGGCTGGTATAGCAAAGTTGTATTGAGAGCGAAAGGTAGAGAAAACAACAAAATGGCATGCCGTTGACAAAAGTAAAACAAAATTTTGTGCGCTTTAAGGCCTAAGGAATCGGATTGTGAAAGGGTGTTTTGGGAGGTTGGAAAACAGATGTGAACAGCAGTTAAAGCATTCAATTGCAAGACTTTACCCTGCACTCGCCAGATTCTCAGGTCAACTATAAACGCCAGATCCAACAAAGTTGCTATGCATCACCTCGCAAGCTATGGATGCTTGCATTAACTTCAATTGGTTGAATTGTGAGAACATTAAACATCGCGGAGAATGGTCTCTAAAGTTCGGGGAGCCCATGCATCATATTGCCTCCTCGTGGTTGCAGTTTTCGAAAAGATGTGGGATGTTTTGGTATGCAAGAGGACCCAGGTCAGGTTTAGATGACACCGAGTCGCTTTCTCGTATGTATTTGTGTCTTTTGTTAATTTACACAATGTGGAAGGTGTTTCATACTATGCTCATGTGTGTGCACTGTGGAAAAGCATGCATTGGAAGAAGATTCAATTGATGACTATGGAAATGAATACTGGCCGCACTAGTGTCATTGAAGGACAATATTATGAACTAATCCCGTGTCGCCACAATAAGTATAAACCGCTTCCTACTAAGAATGTTTTGGTAAATTCCTCGCAGTAATCTATGATTGGGGTTCGAACTCCATTCAAGAAAGTAAAACACAGTTTTAAGGCAAAGCACAAAGATCACTCTGCCGATGAAGTCCATGAGACATTGCTATCACAACTCCAAAGAATTGTAGATGACATGACTCCAAGTTTTTCCAGACCCTAGTACTTTCCCTGAAATATTGTAATACTTTTGTTATAAGAACTGGCGAACCGACTACTGTATGCATTATGTACATCAATGTGAAGAGAGATGTACAATGATGTACATCTTATGTACATCCGTTGTACATTCCGTAAATATTATAAAAATTTGTTAAGTGTAAGTTGATTGTAGAATTGAACACAAGAAGTTGAATTGCATAAACACTCAAAATGGTTTCTACCATGGCAAAAGATAAGAAATGGACAGTGTTTTCATGTACAAATGGTTGATATATTTACATTGTGGACATAAATATAACACACTAAAATGAGCATGGCCATAATTCATGACCAAGCTCAAAATGTCAAGAGGGAGCCCTGACATCTTATGACTATTGCATCATAAGCTTCCAGCCCGGCCAGAGGTCATGAGATAACCTTCAAAGCAAGAGTCCATGCGTTTCTATAGCACGCACAATCGCAAAACCTTTCCATCCTACATGGCCTGCATCTTCCGTGACATCGTGCCTTCCCCAAGGGTTGTGCAACAAGTGATTTGCTGCCAATATAACCTTCATGGTTGCTCGTTCTCATAATTTTCAATTTGCTCAACCTTTCCCAAAGTTCGTGAACGTAAAGCAAAGATAGAGGCGATAATCGTCCCCAACCCTATGTAATTTGCAGCCTTTTGTGTTGGTTTGTATTACTCCTCTGGTGCAGCTAAATCCCTCATCTCTAGTTTCTTAATAGTCTTTTTGTGTTTCACCATTCATCTACAAAAGCAAATGAAGATCACTTTAATTATGTATACACACTCATAATTGTACCCAATAAGAAAGACAAGAAGAATAGAGTACTCAAGTGCAAATGAACAAAACTTTGATACATATTCATAACATTTGAATTTGTACATCACCAAAGTCCTGTATCTCAACAATGGGCCAGCCTTGAGAGGCCAATAACATGATGGCGCTTTCCATTCCTTGTCTGCATATTGACTGGCCTCTAGGGCAAGCGTAGCACCCAAGTTGCTGCCATAGTTTGCTAGCAAAACTGCTCCACCCCGCCTCCCATATGCCATCCGGGCCGCATTAGTCATTGGATGCTCTTCACATGTAAACTATACCATCTTCTCGCCATTTTAATCCATTAAGCCATGGAACAGCCCATGACAAGCAATCAATACCAAATATAATACCTGTCCAAGAGAAAGGACATATGTAGCTTCCTAGCTGTGATTCAAAGTGGATTTGTATCTTTCTGGTTGCCGACGTAATCAGATGTGTCCATAAGTGACTGGGTACTCTTTCCATACTCATAGCCTAATGGTTTCACAAACAACCCCTTTTGAGGTTCGTGGGTGAGGGTGTTTGTGTGGCGCAGTCCAACACCGGCCCGGCCGTAAACAAACTTCGCCTTTATGGCAAGCACGCCAAATATGTTCCACAATTGCTGAAGATTTTTAGAAGTGAGTGAAGACCAGATGGCAACATCAAACCCTTCTACAAATGCTAACAAAGGATGCTAACCCCGCCTGCGTGCAAGAAAACCGCTTCTATATTAAATTGAAGCTCATCTTTCTCCGATCTCGTTGGTATCTTGAGTTAATATTTTCATTCTTGTGCACACCTTTTGCCCAACACGTAATTTAAGTCAAAGATAACGAGCTTTCTCCCCCGAATTAGACGCATTCACCCTCACAAAGAAACACTTGAGATTCACAATTTATAATTACATTTCGTACACACAATTGAGAAAAACACATTGATAATTACACGATTGTTATTTCGTAATGTGCAAGTGAGACAAATAAATTAATTTTTTCATTACTTGTTGAGTAATAAAGAAGCTCTCTGAGCATGGCTCATACAAAATCAGAATTTACAAACAAGTCAAAGGGACTATCTACTATGTGTAGGAACAATCAGTTGTATATTCATCTCATTTACAATTAATGCTCCATTAGATGATCCCTCCGCGGACTTGGCATAGGCATCAAAGGAAACTAACCTGGAAGTCATCTCGCATGGTGCACAAGTATTAGAGGACTATACCAACAAATAACTAATAGGAAAATAAATATGCTCCTACTTACAAAAATGGAGTTTTGGTCGCAGCATCAACCCACTCTTTATCTATGAATTTGTGCATGTAAGCCACAAATGTACATGCAAGGGTTGTCGGTACTAGTTTCCTCTCGCATTTTAGGACGTAACACGTGAGTATCAAAGTTCTTCCTACCATGGTTTAAGCCGTTGATCCGAAAGCATCATGTTATTGATCACAAGCTTATGAAACCCTCGCGAAAATTGCAATGAGAATAAATCAAGTACAAGAAATTGCAATATGAGAATAAATAATCAAATCATAAAACAAAATGTAAACTCATACTTACTCGACCACTTTAGCATCAAATGGGTACATAGCCTTGACAGAGAGAGGATCCGTGATACTTGGGCCAGCTATACATGGAAAAGAGCTTTTCGCTTGGACCAGCAAGCAATAAGTATTAAGCTAATGCTACATTTGGGCCTTGCAGAATTGGAATGAATATGTATTGGCATCTTGCAAATCAAAAATGCCATCCAGCCCCTTCCTTTATGTTAGTGTTCGTGTGACTTCTCGCTCTTGAGGGAATTCACAAAAATTCTGAAGGTGTCCTGGCCGAATCAGAAAAAACTTCAGGTTTCCAATCGATGGAAGACCGCTACAAAGGTACCTACACACAAATCCAGATACATATTAATACATAAGATGAGTGACTTTAGGGAATGAAATAACATAAATATGTTGGAAATGCTAGCCTACCTCCCATAGACATCTACTATCTTAGGAGTGTCAAGTCCAGCTCCAGCTGTAATCCTCACAACATCACTTTGAAAGATAGAGGGTGCAGCTTAGGAGATGTACCTTATAAGGAGTGAATGGAACTAACCTTTTCACGGTTCACTAAACTGCATAAGGAAACAACAAAGATTAGCAAAAGAATATATCTATATTGTAATCAATTGTATATTACTCACCTTGTAAATTCATCACCGCTTCAAAGATCATCTCGAGGATCGCCGTGACCTTATTTGTTATCACATCAATATTTGCCAGATCCTCTTCCTCTTCCTGCCCACTGTATGATCGTGATCAGCCTTCACTCACTGCGGATCGCAATCCTATGCGGGCCAAAAAATGGTTAATTACCATAACCGGTGATGTTTAACAAAAATTAGTTCATCTTGGACATACCTCTTTTCTAGGTGCAGGTGGCACTTTTTTGCTCGGGAGATTTTCTTTTTCGGAGGACATTTTTTGTTGCTGGAGATTTTGCCTGCTTTTTTTCCTCTTTTGGAGTGCCATCACCGCGATTCTTGCCTCTTTGAGGGACTCAACTACCAACTCAGCCTCTTCCCCTCGCATCTCCCCGCTAAAACTGACTGCGGTCCTTGTAGCTTCTTCTCGCAATGTGTCCGTAACCGACCTCGTGAGGATGATGTGCCGGTGACAGGTTTTAATCTTTCTTAGCTTCTCCAATTACTAATTTAGCACTTGGTGATGAAAGAGTTTCTGCAGCGCCATTGGCTCTCGCGACCGCAAATCGCGAAGCTTTCAAGTGCCATCCTCTCAATTTCCCCTCAACTTCACTTTGCCATGTTCGAGGAGGCACCGCTGCGTATGGTTTACATCGCACTCCAGAAATGTCATTGGTGATCCGAGCCGGAAGGTTGAGGGTCTACGTGATTCGGCCCCGCTATTATGCCTGCGAAAATCAGAAAGAGAGCTTCCATGCGTATGGCTCAAGAACACGCCCATTAAAGCCGCTTCGATACAGGAACAACCCTATCCGCAAAACAAACAAATGATCTAAATTTCAATAGACATAAAAAGAACATGAAAAACGAACTAATGAGAAATATCTGGTACATTCTCGCCAAGCATGTACATTTCATGTACATAAATGTACCAAATGTAATGCGAACCACATTTAACTATAGCCAAATGTACATGTACATGTTCCTCAATGTACATAGAGTGTACCTCAATGTACCTGCATGTAGGTATCCGGGCCTAAGGAATGTAGATCTATGCCAAAAAAAGCACATATATGTAAAAAATGCACATACTTATGAATCCATCTATAGATGCACCCCTAAAGATAAATGCATGTACATCTATTTCAGATGTAGACTCCATTAGAGACACATGTACAACCTGGAGCATAACCTATCCAAGCTCAAAAAAAATAAAAGCATCAATAAACAAGCAAAATATATGCCTATGTACCTCTCACATGCATGTACACTAAAAGTTATACATGGCCAAAGGAATAGCAATGCAATCAAAAGCCATACATGTAGAACTATAGCTACAATAACAAATATGAATGAAGAGAAATATAAGTTTAAATTAGTTTCAGAGCAATGCATACCTTTCACAACAGTGGAAACCAAGCCAATTCAATGCCCCCATCCCGTATGCAACCTTTATGCAATTGCCTTTCTATGGACTAGATAAATACAAGCAGAAGAGGCAATAAGCATCTCAAGATGGAGCTAGTAAAGAATAAACCGCTTTAAGCAAAGCCTTGGCCACAATGTACATGAACTAATGTGATGAATCGCTTCTATAGAAGTAGCTCCTACTGTAGGTCTTCTAAAAGTGCATGTAATAGGTCCCGCCTCCCCATAAAATCCTAAAATCGCGGAATGCCTTTTGCCGAACCAATTCAATGCAATTAAGTTTTTCTTTGCTTGTTCAATTGAGATTTCATGCCTTTCAATGTCTTTAGTTGCTTCCCTCGTGAAACCAATTTCTAGCTTAGAAGAGTGTTGTTCTTTATCATGTCTACTCATAACCAAGTCTTCCAACTTACCTTCCAACACCAACATAACTTGATTTCCAGCCAGATCCCTCGACAATTTGTCAAATTCCTCGCTTTGTCTCATCTATTTTCTCAAGTGCATCTCTGCCGCAAGGTATCTTCTGGATAAGATATCCTTTCTACCCTCAATCCGTACGATGACCTTCAATGCATTCCTCCTTTTTCTTCCAAAGGCTTCTACTCATCCAATAGGTTAGTTTTCTCCAACCCATGCTTAAGTAATCGCTTATTGTGTCAACATCCCATCTAGAATAAACCCGTATTCTAATATTCCTCAGCCGCAATACGATGTCCTCGCTTGATAGTTGAGGATTTACCTCGCTAGGTCCTCAGAATGTCCTAAATGAGGGTTTTGGGTGAAGTGACTCAGCGTCCTAGCCACGCCCATCCAATCAACAAAGCCCTTCAAGTGAAGAGCAAATGCTCGCAAAATAGGTTGAAATATAATGTGGTTTGTAACCTGCTTTTGCCATAAACCAATTCATAATATTTAAAAATCATCTTTCCATGCGTTCTCGGATTCTCCTTCCTGAATCCTCGCCTCGCTTTTGGAGCTTCACCCCATACCCTCGCTCATAACCATCTCTAGGTTGGGTATGTGGGTACACCAGATGTTTATCACATAGAGGTCTTTGGCTCGATCACCTCGTAACCCAAACGTGAAATCCTCGAGGTAAAAATTCCACCGCCAAGTAATCGCATCTTCGCTTAATGGGTGATGAGCAAGCACTCATCTCAGCGCTGGGGCCATAGCTAGATGAAGAATTCGTGATCGGAATTCAAGCAAGTAGAAGGCAAAATGATAGTGAATCCAGAGGCAAACCAAGAAAGAATTTGGGAAAGAATTTCAAAAAATCCCATACCGCGTTCGTAGTAGTGATAGCCATTAATCATGGCGCTGGCCAGCCCGTCATGATGATGCTTATTCCAAAATGTATCTGGTGACATATGTATAAGGGCCGTAAGGGCTACATTTATAGACACCCTTTCAATGCTTTTACCCAACAAATATATCTTTTTTTTCTATTATCTTCTTAATTTTAGTTGACAAGTCAAATAGTCTCACAATCGTCAATGCATGCTTTTGTTTTAAGTGTTGCAAGTCCCATATAGTAAGCATTATAAGTACTTCCTACCTTAAAGAATTGAATTGGATTTGATTTGATATTTATTATCCACAGCACTAATTGGCCTACGTGGACCCAAACAACTACAAAAGCATTTTGTGTTTATGTTTCTCAAGAGATTAACTACATATATTTCCTTAGTTACCAATAAGGGAGATCTGTTTCTCGTAAGTATGGTGACTTGAACATGTGGCTTAGATGGTCGTGGAAGATTTTGTGGAGATGTTGCCATTTGCATATGCGTTTTTTTCCACATAACATCTTAATACAATTTGCTTCCACCTAGAAGAAAAATGTGTTTGTTTAAAATTTGTTGTTTGTTTTACTTTGTCCCAATTGTTTGTGCATTGAATGTATGACGAGGTCATGCAAAGGGTGCGAAAAGCATGTCAGCTTCTATCAATCATTAGTAATGGTGCCTGGCCAAGCAGTTAGGCATCAGCTTGAGAGGTTATAAATATTTTGGGCTCCAGTCGAGAAAGCCTCGCTTTGTAATTTTATTTTGTAATCAAGTGGAGGCACTCTATGATATCGCTATTTTAACAAAGTAGTCGCGGTACCTTTAAATATTTTAAGATTCTTTTTTGTCGCGATTCCGCTCTTGAGGATTAGTTCTTAGCAAGTTAGGCATAGTTGAGGGATATCCTTTGCTATTATAACGATCACCAACAACAACTGCCCTTTTTCCCATAAGGTGATAGGTGATATCTTAAGAATTTAAATTAAGTGTTGATACATGTAGGTGAATAGCAAGAAGTTCCTAAAATGTTTCATGTTGTTTTGGTTCTTTTATCAAATATAAATTAGCAATAATGTTCATATAGCAACAAAAAAACTTAAAGCAAAACACCGACTGATATGCCAAAAATATAGTATAGCCCACAATAATAATGCCTTGTGACTCGAACTTACATATTATGGTGTGCATCCCGGGTCACATCGTCCAAGATTGTTGCTTCAGAGAAACGACAACATTCCATGCATATTTATTTCCATTTTTCCATTCTGTTGGCAATCAAACGTCTGCAAAAATACAAAGAGGGTAGATAAGATTGTCATTTAAAGTAGATTATCTCCTACAATGGCCTCTTCTTTCCTTGTGTATGTCCCATACAAAATATGCAATTCTTGAAACATCAATTTCTTTTCACCTCAATAAGTCTATGCTATGAAATACCTTTTCATGCTTTCCCTTTGTATAATTTCAACATGCCACATCATTTCGCCATGCTAAGAGTATCATCTCAGTAAAGATCTAAGAGATAGTCATTTGGGCCAGGGAGAATTAAACTCCCAACTCTTCAAAATGAATTCACTCTTATAGAAGAGCTCCTTTGCCCATTTGGTAAATGCACTATTTATAAAATATCATTTTGCCGAGATAGATAATTAACAACCAAGACAAATACATGAATCAAGATAGACACATTATTCGATATTTTCCCAAAGAACTTATTTGGCACACGCCATTTAAAATGGCTATGAGATAAGTCGAGTGTTCTGCTGTAAGGGTTAAAACTACCATGCATTTTGCATTTTTAGTACATTGTCGCTAAAGAGCCATTATTTTGTTCACCATACCAAAATGCAGAATTCACTTGGCAAACAAACTCTAATCACTTTATCTTGAAAGTCAGAGATGAGCATACTAAAATTGTCTCGAGCGGCATATGTAACTCCATCATTGCGTACCGAACTCGCTCTCTCGTGAACCAATCAGATGTGTACTCCCGACTATGCTCACCGCACAACCTTTTTATTCACTCATTAGTTGCTA
Organism: Isoetes taiwanensis; assembly: GCA_021234155.1. NCBI lineage: Eukaryota > Viridiplantae > Streptophyta > Lycopodiopsida > Isoetales > Isoetaceae > Isoetes > Isoetes taiwanensis. The sequence continues at coordinate 14,951,263 of JAJEKV010000033.1, read as the reverse complement.
GGCCTTACACTTAAAATCGACATTCAATCAATCATATTTACATACCGGCCATGTAAGTGGCTCATATGTTGGTATTAGAGATCATCCTCTCCCCCTCGATGGCATCTATATATACATCCGGCCTATGGGCATTATCCCAACCAAAAAGACAATGTGTTTGGTACATATAGGAATTTGAAGGTCCCTAATTTGGAGACTTGAATTGGCACCAGCCTATGCCTATCAAGACCGTAATTCCACATATCTTAGACCAACAATAGGATACAAAAGACTTCGTGATATGCAAATATGTGTAAGATACATGTTTTAATATTTTTAAAATTACATTACTTTGTTAAGTGGCATTGTCCGAACAATTAAAGTCGCCATTATCTTTATTCTCAAGCCGCTGAAATAATCAAGGTGTAAAGATATTAATCATTTGAGATGCGTGAAATCAAGGCACAAATTTGTTCTGCTTCCTAATGCCACCGCAGATGAATGCAATGAGCTTGCACTCCTGCCATATCCGCAGAAAGAGTTAAGAAAGGCTTCAAGAGCACGTGAATAGTTTTAAGACAACTTCATTACTAAGAGTTATTAATATCTCTAGGGTTTGTTAAGAACATTGCAAGTGATTGCATAATAATCCCATATATGATGGATTAGGTGCAAACCAACAAAGCATGTCTACTACTAATATGGCACTTGTTGTGCAATCACAGTATTTCAAACATTGCAGTCTCTCAACCACAAAATAATAAGAAAACAAAATGCAATGCACATACCTCTATGCATGCCTCTATCCCATTGCCATCAATTAGGTTGCAATTCATATTAATTAATGCTACATGTTTCATCTTTTGCCATGGTCATACTCAAATCCAAAAAACTCGCCTTTGAGGCTCAAAAATTTTAGATCTAAAAGCTTCAGGTTGCAATCAGAAAGAACTTCTTGCATTCAATGCTAAACAAATTTGCTTAAGGAAGGGACAATGCTAGCCAGGGATGGATATATAGAACCCAAATAATATGGTCATTGCATAAGAAATGCAAAGAAAAAAAAGCATCTCAACTTACAACTATACCATGGTAATTTATTAAAGTAGGGTGAAGAAGAAATAGAATCGTAAGAATTAATAGCCCCTCATGGGATTGAACGCCTCTTTAGAGCATCCTCGATCTAAACTTCCGCCACAAAGTTCCTCTCAGAATAAGCCCCTCGACTTCTGTGGCTATGACCATATCTCTAATCCGTGATCTCTATTGCCAAATCATATGCTTCCCTTTAGCCTTAAGTTGTTTCCTCCCCGATCTTTTATTTTTCCCAAAACAATACATAAACCCTAAAAAATCCCGGCTCTTCCCAAAACCGCTTTTGTTCTCACGGATTCTCAAGGAAACTTGCCCCTAAAATGGATGAGTTTATTGCCGAGGCAGAGAAATAGACGGAGGTAAACGCCAAAGAAGTAAACGGGCTTCTCGAAAAGCAAAGGGACCGGCTGACCGCTTTTAAACGATCTTGCCAAATCTAAAATTAGAACCGATCCACGCATAATTAAAAAAATAATAATATAGTTAAGATGCAAATCATCAGCAAACAAGAATAATAAGGTCCTTATTAACACTGGCCTCAACTTATGCATGACCAACACCTAATATCCGTTTCTATTGATGAGTGATATAAATAAAATGTATATGTAGGGCATGCATGGTAAAAAGCTAGGATCATGGTCATGCATATGGGTAATGTTCAGCTTCATATCTTAGAATAAAAAAATAAGAGAGACACACTTGGCCCACTCAAGCTGCAATATTTAATTATCTAACTATTCAACGCTCTCAAATGTTTCATCCTATATTTGCTTTCAATAGGGATATGTAAATAGGTATGAAAAGTATCAGGAATACAATTTATAATGCTCCCACTAGTATGTATACATTATTATGATTTAGACCGCAGATTTTGAAGAAAAAATTCCTACAAGTTCTTGCTCCAGAATAGAGTTTTGCTTCATAGTCTTCAAAGATTAACGCGTTAAGAGCTTTGATTTTCTGGTTGAATAAAACCTGTGCATGCTCATCTAGCTACCTTATATCTGGACGCGTCTTCCAGTTTATTAGCAACAATTATCATTTTGAATAGGAGGGAGCTGTACCATCCTGGTTCACCAGCAAGGTTTGCTAACAGACACATTCTCAACCCGCAAAAATAAAAAGGAAGTTTTGTTGATGTGCAGAACGTAAGATTTTAAAAAGGGCTGTTTTGTTTAGATGACCCGGAAGATGCGGCCATTGTGAACTCGGATGTGAACCTGCCGCTCTTAATGATTTAGGATTGGTGCCTGGCCTGCTAATGATTGTAAAATGCCCCACCTTCTAGATTTTCAGCGCGGCATTCGAGTATCAAAGCCGCCTCCATTACATGCCTGAACAACATGGTTGTCATACACCTCAAGTAAGTGCTGACTGCCAGGCCGTCCAGACTTGGTAGGCCGCCATATCTGAATTGAGTCTGAATTGAATTGAATTGAATTCTTATCGCCATACGATGGTGTTCTTCCAACATTGAATTGAATTGATTTTATGTTGTATAGGTAACAGAATGAAATTGTAATGATTAGCACAATCCTATATGCCATTTCCGCGACATGGCATATATCAGCAACTGCATGGAATTAATTTTATCATCCACGATGAAGAAACATTTGCTTGCTGTTCAGACTTTACCTTGAAAATCTCCCCAAGCTCCTTTGACTGTCAACCAGCCCAATCTTGCGACTTTTCGATCTGCCTGAAGAAATTTTCCGGTGCGGGACACGCTGGAGTCGAATTTGTGTTCCATGCTGTTTGACATATATATGGAGGATGAGACAGAGTTAGTTTTGGGTTAGAAACAAAAATAAAACCACAAGGAGCTTGATTTGAGTACAGACGCCAGCGCGACCGAGACCTGTCAAAGCACCGTCCAAAGCACAGAGCCATTGCGCAATTCTGTTTGTGTTGTGCTTGCGAGTAAAAATGCTTCTGCAGCACATTTCATTATGTAACATTTAGTTCAGCATTTTATCGTGGGTTTGCCAAGAATTGCGCCAAAACGCTTTCCTTAGTAAGTGCGCTTTGTATCTTGCCAGGTCTTGAGAAAGATTCGCATAGCTACCTAATAGACACCAAAATACTGCCACGGATTCAAATTCCTGATGCATCTCCTGAATGTCCAACAAAAGACTGGTATTATTTTATTCCATATTTTATTTCGTGGTCAATCAACTAGCTACGTTTTGGGACCCCCAAAAGGGGCTGTGTCATTCCAACTTCGGTAATAATCCAAGCGTGTGTATTATAGCTACAGCATGTATTATTTCTGACCCTTGATTTGCCACACATCACTTGAAGTCTTTCTCGGGGTCAACCGCCCTCGCTGACTCAATTTTAAAGGGCCCTGAAGGCCACACACATCATGGGTTAGATAGTATACTGAAAGACCAGACAAAGACAGCTGTCATACTAATACAATCCAAAGATCGCACAACTCAAACATAAGAACCGGTTCCAACATTGAAAGCCCGGGAACGAACCCCAATTCCACTTAAATGCTCGCCTTGCCTCGAACAACATGAAGAGGACGCCTCCAACTATCTTAGACTAAGATAATGCCGTGCCTCATACATAGTAATTCCATGCATAGGACGATCGAACACGCGCTACTCAATCAAGCACTCCAAGTTGCAACCGCTAATGGCATGCATTCGATGATCCCTATACATAGTGCTTGCCATGACGAAGAGCACACTGTAAGGGAGGTTACAGCCCGGGAATTGAACCCCAACCGCTAATGCCAATGCTTAGCCGTGCATAGAGGGACTCTTATGCCTCAGCCAAAGTCCATCGCGAAGTCCTACAAATGTTAGTGTAACCATGGCCACAAATCCGCAACAAGAAAAGTACTCCAAGCGCAACAAATCAATAAACATCACATATTTACGGTTAATGTAAAATATGGCGAAATGCTAACGACATGCAAATCGCGACAATAAAAAGATTTCACACAATAGCAAGAAGACAAAGTTTAGTTCGTAGGCTCCTCTACTCAGAATCTGGCTTCATGAGAGCATTAAGCTAGCGATCTCCTCGGGTCACAGACCCCCAAGAAGGCTCATGTGATCTTATTGCGCATAATCCCAAACATCATTGGAGCCACAAGTTGCTCCCAAGCAAATTAAGAAATCAGCCAATCACAGCCAAGCAAAAAACTCACAACCCGCCTCCTCAAGGTCCTAAGGGAAGCAAGCACTTTTGTGGGCCTTGGTGACAAAACCCCGCACAATGCTTATTATGAACTCCTCCGCAGCGGGAGACCCTGCTCACCTCTAGGAGGATACGCCTCGGTGATCAGACTCGGATGTATCAATTCTGCAGCCTGTGAGACATCACTACCTCCCGCCTCTTTTTGTAAGATTAGGCATGGTAAAATTATCAATCAAGGTGAGATTCTAAAACCCACAAGCATGGAACCAAGACTAGAGATGGGACATATGGGCAACTGAGCCTTGGCCTTTCTCCCCTCAAGCCAGCCTATAGACATGATAAAAGATAACCAACAAAACAAAAGATGTAATCGTAAAATTCGTGAAGAAGTTGTATATATATAATTGCTTTCAGATTCCAATTGGCCTCAGATCGTATTAAAAATTCCAATATGGAGTGATCATCTAAAAGTGATTGATGCTTCAGTGACATTTCTACTCGAAGTACTTTGTAATATTTTGAGTGTATAATATGAAGTAAATCACGCTCTTTCAAAAAAAAAAAAGATAAACTCAACAAACAAAAGACGTAATCGTGAAGGGACTCACCGTGAGCGTCAGGTTTTGCGTAACTAACAACGAAAACCAAATTGTTGGATCTAACCGGGATCTAAATCGCTGACTCACACCGCCATAATGATTTTAGACCTCACTGAGAATCAAGTTACTTATGAAGCAGATCAACATGCTAACGCAAGAAAAGTAAAGGTCTACTGTCTCATCCCTCAACATGCGAGAGGGCGATCACGCATATCTAGAGGAAATTTATGAACTAAGTATTTACCCTCGCGATGCAACTATAATGATCCGCCACGATAAGATGTGACAGCTCAGATGGAGTAATTTGTTCCATACCTTTGCTAGACCGCTTTCCAATGAGGCTCAGAATAATTAAAGGTCATTATGGCAATGGGGGCAACACTTGATGAAGTGCAGACACCATATATGGAATTACCATCGTTCTTCGCAAGGACACTATCGCGGAACCTCCAAAGCCGGGAGTCACCTCTTGTATTCTCAGCACGCGGTGTCAAAGCAAGTATTTCTAGCTTCAAAGTGGTCGAGATACATAACGTTACCTACATTACAGTTTCTTAACCATTTATGTTGTAGTGGATAAAAATGCTTGCAAGTTGGCCTTACACTTGTTGTCGTTTCACCGCACTAGCAACGCTACTAGATATACTAGACGCTTATTAGTGTCCCTTGAATTCCCTTTCAAAGTGAAGATCTATTGTTCTATCCATGTACTTACTTCAAGTTTCCTTGTTCAATAAAATGAATTTTTGATTGCAAGAAGGGCAAACCCTTTTTGGGAGTGAGTGGGTCAATGGTATATTCTATTTTATGTCAGCTGATTTCTGCTGGCTGGACATCCAAGCTTAGTTTATGGAGCATTAGTCAACTCCGAAGATGGCTTCTGGCTGTTAGCGCAGCTACTACCCTCCCTACGTACTTTATATGCAAAACAGAGATTGGGTAAAAATCGCCTTTCACTGGACTCTCACTCTCTAAAAAATGTTGTAAAGTAGCATTTGATAAGTGCTGTGGAGTCGTTTGATTGAAATAGCTATTCTTTCCAGAGCTAAACCCTTCTTTTGCATCTAAAACCATATAGCAAATCAAGTTAGTTTGTATGCACAAACAATAGATAAATAACAACAAGAAAAGTCTAGAATAGAAACAAAAGAGCAAAATTGGCTGTTCAAAACACGGAATGGGACAATATGCCGATTCATTAGCAAATTTTTCTAATTTAGCCTTCATCCCTTACATGCTGCTATCCTACATATCAATAGTGTACATCTAAAAAATAGTTGTGGCAAGCAAACCCACATTACATTAGTACCTCAAGGTTGATTTTATTTATTCTTCAAAAAACTCTCTAAATACTAAAAGCACAAATTCATAGATGGATGGCTGCAAAGCTAGTTCTGCGGTATGCCGTCATTTAAACCAATAGTTTTTCAAAAACTTGATTGTGATTGTAGATGGTCATGGAGTCCGAGGTATATCTTTTAGAATTCAAACATCATTTTTCCACATTTTCTACCAGCGGCTTAATGACAGGCTTTGGGTTCATCGCTTTGAGTAGCCAAATAATTTATGGGGCCTCTGCTTGTTAATGAACGCATTGTGTTGGAGAGTCTATCCTGAATTCCTTCACAAAATACGTACTCTTGAAGCCAAGGTGAGCCAGTATATTTTGTTTCCATATTAGCTAAGAAATGCTTCTTTTGGTTTAGAAACTAAAGTCATATTTATATGGGCTCGTATAGCAAGCCAGTGCCAGCTTCACATTTGTTCTCTTTTATGCATCTTATATGAAGAAGTAGAAATTAGATAATATTTTCCAAAATGTAAGAAGTTGATGCAACAGCTTCTCGCTTTGATAAAAGGAGCCGTTTGTTACCCATGAGATGATATTCTTAGAGACTATCTTGCTTTGGCACCTAAAGGGGATTGCAATTCTAAAATATAGCTCCTATGTGGATATTATGTGGTAGACTCATGGGCCTCAAGAAATCTTCATATTTGTAAGCATAGAAAAACCCTGGGTTCACCTAGATTATGGGGTACCAAACATGGAGTGCACCACCGGGTTTTTTATTGCCTCTCTAAGACTGTGATACTGCTAAAAAAATTATAAAGGTTTTGGCAATTAACGTCGAGGGATAAATTTAGGAGTGTGGTGGCTCAGTGTTCGGACTGGGATTCATACTATAAGGGTCCGTCATTCTTTTGGTGAGCTTCTAATGCTTTTGGCCGCTCTATCTATTTCACATCATAAGGTTAATTATAGGCCAGCTTATGAAGAGCTAAGACATTTAGACATAGTGAATTTTATGTTTTAATTTTAAACAACTGTTGACATCGAAGTTTACTTATTAAACTCACAATATATTGGTATCGATAATATACCAAGTTGTTTATATAATAAGTAATAACTTCAAGTTGTTGGCATATAAGTACTCAATACTATGATAATATAGAAGAGCACGTAGTATATATGGAAGGGGTTGTCAAGTAAAAAGTGTTTTGGGTAAAGTAATTATATGATATGGGCCGACTTTTACAAATAATGTAGTCGATACAAAGGGTTTTTTCATATGGAAACCCGTCAGATACAATGGGTTTTTCGGGCAACCTAAGGAACGACATGGCATATATATATACCTATAATAGAGGTGAATCCTGGATAGAAAAACTTCTCAGCGATAGTCGTGGTGAAATTTATTGAATAGTTTGACCTTGGGCAGTAAGCCGTGTGGAAAGTTTTAAGCACTTATACTTTGTTCTAAAATGAAATGAATTGATGCATTTTTTATAATTTAGCTATTGAAATGAAGCCCGGCGGCCATTTTACTATTCTTTTTCCAATTTTTTTTCCAATATAGGTTCCAAACGAAGTGGCTATTTCTTCTTCCAAATGTTAAGTGTTCAAGACAAACAAATATATTATGATGTGGTAATATACCATTAATTTAATTCTAACACCTCAAATTATATGCTCGCATAAATCTAAAAGCTCAAGCACGGATACATCAAATGTTTTTGGCTACCAAAGTTCAATATATGCATTACCAAAATTCATTATTTCCTGCATAGATAGATATACTACTACACTTAAAAGTAAGTAGATGATGTAAAGATCCCTGTGATATGGCAAGAATGTTATTCTCTAGAGAAATCCCCTATGCTTAAATGGGCATTTTGTTGGCCAATACCAAGTATTAATCTCATGGAATTCAAAAGGCCAAAATATGGATATGTCCCAAACCACAAAAAGTGAATTGGCCATTCCGCATTCCCTTTGTCTTACCACAAAAAGTATCACCGACATGTATTTTTGCTAACGCATCAGATGATTTGAAAATTGTGTGCATGCCACCATCATTCCTGATTTGGTCAGATTTTCTCGCTACTCCATCGTGATTTGAAAGTTGTGCGTATGCCACCATCATTCTCGATTTTAGCCGTACACTATGTAACAAACCTGCATGTGCGGGATCCTACAAAACATGGAGTATAGTGTTATAAATACCATGCAAATGCCGGGTATGAGTATTGATATCAGATCAAACATCGTGGTTTTTATCTTTTTATTGATGCCATTGAATGACATCCCATGCCGCCAAGCCAAGATGATCATTTCATGGATGAAATCTTTGTTTTGGACTTTATAAAATCACGCCGCCTTTTTAAGGGTTTTGGCCTCGTGGTCTTCACACATCAATGGTCCTTTCAACATTCATCGACCTACTATAGATGCAGCTTGATAATTCTATGGGCTACTTTTACGCTTATTACGTTCCTCGATCCAAAGACTAGCACTCGAGAGTAAAGTACCATGGCATGGTTATGTATCCTTAGTTTCCATAAGCGATATACAAAACTATCTTTATCCTCTTTGATACTTTGTGGATGTACCGGCATCCGTTATGTTATGGCTATGATCCGCTTCCATCCGTGATTTAATTACGAAAGTTAATTTATCATTGTTGATATGTTATTTTATCTTCATTTTCAGTCTATCTCTCAAAGTGCAATCTCATGGTATCCCATGGATTGAAATTAAGGTGCGCTTGCATGTAAGAAATATATATCAATGATCTCACGTAATTTAATAAAGCAAACCGTTAAAATTATTTAAAGAATCTATATAATGCATTGTTGATAATGCATACACTAGGCCTTGACTTTAGTAGAATGCATTTGGCACTACAAGAATATGAAGTCATGAGTTTTTTCCTCGCTTTTATATAGTAGCTTGTCTATCTTCCTACATCAAGTTTCAAAAATGTATTGCTCTAAGTGAAAGTCTCAAATTTGAGCAAAATATATCTTCAGGTCTCCTGTGACACCTAATTCACATAACCAATGTAATCATAATTGGTGCAAATTGTATACCGCCTCAATGCCATGTCAGATGGGAAGATGCAAAGATATGCCGCCAAAGTGAGGAGTCTTAGTTTACTCTTGATCATCTTCTCGGCCAGCGCGTGATTTGTGTCCATCCGCTGGTTGCCTTCAACCACCTTTTGGAATGAGAATTGGCATAGAATTGGTTTTACTAGATATGGTGGACTACATGCATGTATTGCTATAAATTTTGTAACATCAAGCTCACAATGGCACAAATCCTAAATTTAAGTTCTCATTGAGCCGCCACATGTCAACAACAGACGGCTAATTAGCTTAATGCGGTATAGTGAGATCGCCCGGTCAGCATCTATGTGACATCCGCCGCTTAGACCTGCATCGCAACTCAGACACCGCAGTGCTTCCCATCTCTAATTGGGGTTAAGACGAGGAGTGACAGTTTCTCCAAACTCTTCTCGCCGGGCCTCCCTTGCTTCGTGTTTTCAATCGGCAGTTTCTAATTCACGCCCCAACCTAACATACCAAAAATCCCCGCCCCCAAAATGCAAACCCTTCGAACCTCGGCAACCCACTGGGTTTACATTCTAGAGGCCCTCCTTGTTAGATTCCACCGACTCGTGATCCTCGCCTTGGACGGGGAGGGAGGGGGAGGGTGTTGATGCTAGAGCACGGACCCTAAAACCCCTCTAAGTCGCTACCCCAAAAGTCCTTCACCAAGGTCCCTGGGACTGGACGGACAACCTCCCTCTCCTGGAGAGTCGCGGATTTGGCCCCTACCAATGGACTCGTGAATATCTACATTGCCCTCGGGGCATAGTTACCCTAATGGAACTTTTTGGAACTTTAACCCAAAAACTGAACTGAACTGAACTGATGGGAACGGGAATCCACCAACATTCAAATTTTTCATTTTTGAAAATGGATTTGAAGTTTTTGCTTAAAGAACATCTTGTGAACACTTAGAATTAAAAAATGTTTCAAGGGGAGTGAGTTGAAGCCTAAACATGTATAGCTACCCAGAAATAATAATATTAGAACTTTTAAACAACATTTTTCCATTTAGAACGATTTTAAGCAACATATTGTCATTTATCTATTCTACTAGAAAGTGTTCAGCCATACGTGGGCTTTTTATCGAATAAACTAAACAAATAATATAAAGAAAAGCTGACGACATTGGGTTTTTCCTTCTTTTCGCTTTTGATGGTCGTGTGGCTATTTTGTGTATAGTAAATATCGCCTCTTTCAAAATGTGGGCCTTCTTATGTAAAATACAAGGAGCTTCTCAATTCTATTATGCTGGAGTTAGACTTCAGGGTTATGCTGAAGCAGGATTCTAGGAGTTAGTTCCCATCTCGCATCTAAGAATATAGAAGATATGAAATGACACCACAAGCATTGCCAAAAAAGTCAGCCTATCGTAAGATAAGCAGGCCTAGGTTCCCAAAAATTTAAAGCATGTGGTGATCCAAATCTAACTTATTGTCGCCATGCATTAGCCTTATAGTGGTTAAAAATTAGATGCTCTTTGATTGTTATAAATAAAGATTTAAAAATAAGTGACATCTTTGATTGCTTGGTAATGTCATGGACCTTTGGGCGGTAAGGCAATTGGACAAATGAGTTTGATCTACAATAAGCTTCTTTGCCTTTCCCAAAATTGCATTAGCTTTTTAGAAAATGCATTTTTGTGAAATGCATTTTTGTGGAATTATATTTTTGTGGAGTAATGTAAAGATGCAATGCATTTTTTAGAGGCTTTTTCTATTGTTGAGCTGTAGATGTATTGATTAAAGTGTTCATCATATGCAATCACCAATGATAGAATTTTTGATATGTTGAAGTACATTGACCTAGATCAAGAAAATTTCATTTGATATAAAGTAATTCATAAACAACGGTGTTCAATTTATTTGCCAACATAGTAGTCATCCTGGCCAAATATCAAATTATGCTTCAGCCACAATGAATTGATGAAGCTGCTAGGCCCCGCTAAAAGCATAAAAGCTGCTATGGGAGCGGTGTGGCATCCACGCTTTCACATGGCCATGCCCTCGGATAACCAGGTGAAGGATTTGGCTTGTTCGTGTGAAGCAACTGCATTTTCAAAGCCGCTTTATTACTTTGAAATTAAAAAGTTTTCATCATGAAGTTCATTCTTCCTTTACTTTGCACCAAGGCTCAACATGGATAATAAACAAGCAGTGCGTACCATAATAGTAATGTTAAGCCAATGATGAAATGGTACCTTGAGTTCTTTTATGGGAACTCTCTAAACCGCTTCTCATTGCTTGACTTTGACTCTCTTTGCAGTGAATCGGGCCGAGGTTTTGTATGAAGTTGTATCCACACATGAATTGCAATCAATGAGTATTGTGTCCATATTTGTTTTTGGTGGTCAGCCATGTTTTGGTGGTGTTTTTGTGGTCGCCATGGCTCTCATGCAAAGAATTGAGAATGTATAATAGTATGCTTAATAACTGCTTATACAACTTTGCTTTTATTTAAACATCATGCTTTGTTTCCAATCCTCATTCATTCCTAGACTTTGTCAAACGATAGGGCCAACAAACACATTAGTTGGTAAAACAGACTGATAATAATAGTCTCAAAAAAATTTTATGCATGCTTTGCTACCTTTGTACAAAAAGTATCTATTTCTAATTCCATTCAGTTTATATATGAGATGAAAATACCTCGCACTACTTGATCAAATGGTGGATTTGCAAATGTACAGCTGTGAGGAGATTGTGAAGAATCATCCTAAGAAAAGGTTAGCTACTAAAAAACCAATATGTGGAACCTTACCCTATAAGAACTTTGTGTTTTATGTTCTTGAGCTTTCAATTTATGATAAAGCCCTCATAATGGATTCCAAATGTGAACATGGCTTAAAAAATCTAGCTATCAAAGTGGCATGTTTAAAGCTACTACCAGCAATCGCAAATTTAAAATCAGCAACGCCAAAACTTAAATCAAGAAATGTTACGTATGGGCTATATCTTTCATCATTGTCGGGCCGCGAAACTCCCCTTAACAAAAATATTTGATCCATAATCTATTAAAACAACAGATATAGACCTTTCCATCTATCTTTTGCTTTTCAATCAAGTAGTGTTTATTACATTGCTTTCAAGCATCTATCTTCGCTAATCAGATGCGCTTGTTTTGTTAGATCCTCTATGAGTCGGAGCCTATGTCCTCACGCTAAGCATTGTATGCCAAGCGCAATATATGTAACCTAGGTAGAAAATGAAAACACAATTTAAATATTGGAGATTAAAGAAACTCAGTTCTGCGTGGTTAGCCTTTCTTCTCGACTTTGTGATTGGCGTTTAAACCGAGCTAGTCACTGGGATTGTCCAAAGAAGGCGTGACATGACTTTTGAGAAACTTACTTATGTAACCCGATAAAAGTCTTTGAATGAAAGGCTATATTTCCTTAGATTGTTGCAGATATGTAGAGTCTTATGTAGAGTCTCGTACTCTTCCAAATGCCTTATCTTGCATGAAAGCTCCACCATTTATCTTTATGCCCGAAAGTAAATCAGAGGAAATAGAACATGTACCAATTTGGAAGCAATATGATGGGAGCTTGTACAGTGGGAATAATCAATAGAGGAAGATGGCAAAAACGAAAATAACATGACTTTGAGAAACTAACTATGTAACCCCGAGAAACAACCTTTGAATGAAAGGCTATATCTCCTACTTGGGATTGTTGGCACAATATGTGGAACTGTGAGCCAGCTAAAAATGCCTTATCTTCAGTATTTTAGAAAGCTCCACCATTCTATCGCTATGCCCTCGATCAAGTAACTCTAGAAGAAATGTGAGCATGTGCCAATTTAGAAACAATTTGGTGGGGAACTTTCAAGCAGTGGGAATAATCAATAGAGGAAGATAATAATGTATATCAAGCAAGGCAAAAGCAAAGAGATATGACTTTGAGAAACTGAATTATCTAACCTCGAAACAGCTTGAATGAAAGGTTATATCCTCTTAGATCGGCAGGTGATATGTAGAATCAAGGCCTTCCCATGCATGAAAGCTCCAATTCATTTGTCTTTATGCCCGACCAAGAACTAAGAAGAAACAGAGCATGTGCCAATTTGAAAACAATTTGATGGGAACTTGTACCGTGGGAATAATCGAGCAGAGCAAGATGGAAAACGAAAAGTAACAATAAATATTGCTTCGGTTCAACCCTCGGAAAAACACTTAATCCCAACCTCTCTCCATAGATCTTTCCATCTAGCATCTTCGGCTTTTTCTATCTCAGAGGTTCATTGCTTTGAAGCATCTATCTTTCGCCAATTGGATGCAATAGTAGCAAAGCAAGGTAGATCAGCTTTATAATCAAGTCGAAAACATGTGATTATTGGAGGCAACTGCTTTGAACTGAAAGACACAACAATAGTAAGACCATAGTGCTTTAAAGTAAGATAGAGCATAAAATTCTTTACATCTATAATACTTGCCCAAAACTAAGTTTGCCATATATTTTTCTTGTCTAGAACCACTATCTCGCATATAAGATCATAAGATAAAGATTATTTACCCCAAAGCCATGAAAGCCATAACGGACCTTGCTATTTCCTTCCAACAGCATTGTGAGAGCAAGCACCAAAATATATTTGTGAATAAAAATTTCTAAAATCTTCTTTTTGATAGTCTTTTATGCAAAGGTCGTGGATCATGATTGTGATGAAACAATATCCTTTTTGGCAAGATTTGTTGGAATAAATCCATGGCATTATTAAGAATTCTCGCCATGCTTCCGCCATGATTTTATTGTTAGATATGCACTCGCTGCATCGTGATTTTGCATTTTTCAGCTATCGACATTTTATCGTAAAGAAAGAGGACGCAGCAGACCGTATGTTAAATCTATCACCGGGTTTGTAAGTAAGTATGTGTATTGTGTGATTCGCATTCACCTGGCTTATTGATGTCAAGTATGTATACCAATTGAAGTTCCCACAAGATTTGTGTATTGCATGAGGCCACATAGGAAGATTTTTGAACCACCCATTAATTTGAAGATTGAGATACAAAATCGATCAGAGTGAAGTATTAGGTATAGGAAAGGGAATGCAGTTTCAAATTGCTCACCGTATCCATGTATGTATAGTTGCGCTTCCCGTTACAGGATCTAAGCGATTCGCTTTGAAGAGCATACGATATTTATAAGATCACCTCCTCGACTTTTAAAACGCTCATGTTGAAAGACCCTTTGCATTATCCCGTATTTCAAAGGAATCACAAATCTGTGCTAACATAGAAGCTAAATGAGGCAATCGAAGATAAGGGTTGCCGCTGTCATGAATAATGCATATTTCCTTTTTGCACGCAGTCCATACAAAAAGGTATTGAATGTTTGCAAATCTCTTCCCTCGATTTCTAATAGTCTTGGCATCTCAATCATCCGCTTGCTATGTTTGGGAAATTGGGTTGAAGCAAATTACATTTGCAAGGGTCCCATACCAAGTGCTTGTAGATGAAGCACAAGTATTTCTCAAGGCCTAAGGCTTGTCAAGCATGAGTACAACATGTCCTCTCAAGAATTCTCAAGTTTATTCCCCTACTTGTAGTCATGTCCAAAAACTTTAGTCATGGCATGAGTGCCGTGACCTTATTGTGCTCTGGCCTTTGCTTTTGCAAAGGATATGACAAGTAGTATTTCTTCATCAAGTCCAGCTTTGAGCCCCATTACGTTCAAGTCTCAACCTCGCATTAAATTATCGGTTCAATACATCGCTTTTGAAACTTATCAACTCCCTAAACAGAGAAAGGATGCCACAAATGGCTTCCCTTTCTTTTCACATAGAATGGTATCATTTTCACTCATATGTCTATGGCATCGCTGGCCGGTTGTCTCTCAGTCTAATGTGACTTGGACTGCTTGTGCTCTTGGCATTTTCCTCGGTAGCTCATCGCTTCCCCAATATACCCACAATTAAGAAGCTCGAATTGCCGCTGTGCTCCCGTCGCACATTCGGCCCCAATCACGATGATGGCCAAATCATTATTACCCAAGGAGAGGGCATTTATGTGTATGGATTATTGGCCCTCGCTCTACATCCAAAGATCAGGTAATCCGGGTTCCAAGCAGGGTCCGTGATATTTCTCCCGTGATTGTAGATGAACAAATACCGCCCAAATTCCCGCTGCATGATGGCCAAATCACTTAAGGAATGACATGGAGAGGGACATTGCATTGATTATTGTCCCCGTTTCTACATCCAAAGATTTTGTAATCCGTCCGCTAGGTTCCATTTTCTAGATGATGGCCAAATCCTCACTTATTAACCAAGGAATGTACACACGGAGAGTACATCTATGTGTATGGGTTAGGTTATTTATTGGGATCATCTCTGCTTTTAATGCAGGTGGTTGTTTGCCACAAGAAAGAACCACCCGCATAAGGAGCATCTAAATCTATCTATATCTATCTATATTCTAAGCCCATATATGAGCCTTAGAATTGCCATATGTTACGTAATTTATTGAGCTAAGCTATATATTAGTCACATCTAGCAAATAAGGGACTTTAGTAAACAAGCTAATAAGGGATTTGAGTAAACACTTACAGAAAATAAGCTGTGCTGCATCTACACTCCAAAGACCATTTATCGATATCTTTCACCCCAGCTTGAGTTGCCTCAAGTAATAACCCATATACATGCATAAATATACGAAGATCCTTCGACTTACAGAACCGGCCATGTAATCTACACATTTAGTTGAGCTTGCCAGCAGTTGAAAACAAAAAGCTTTTGCACCTACAAAGATGTTTACAACTATAATGAAAATATTTGGACAAATTCCATAATTCTCGTTTCATATAACTGTAAAAGTACTAAAGGCATTCAATTTACTTTTTCAATGGTAAAGTCCTGATCATGACAAACAGTCTCATGTGCCATCGCGAAATATTTCTACATGGGCTTGACAATTATGAGGCATTTCTTCCATAAACTTTCTTCCTTTGGCCCTACCAGAAAAGCCAAGAAAGAAAAAGCCGCGACATGTAAAGTTCAATCTTAAAATACAAGGAAATCATCATTGTTTTGCGCAATCCAATCTTCTTAGAGTTGGTCGTCTCGCCAATCACGCCTAACTCTCTAATACCGAGAACAAGTTTAAGATTGTACTTTTTGGGAAAACACAAAAGTGAAGGACATTTGTCAAAGAACTATGCTTTTCAAGAGTCGTAACGTATGGAAGAAGAACAAAATACAAAGAGTTTTGTGCATTGTCTTGTAAATGAAGAAATTTTCAAGTTGGAAACTAAATACCTCGCCAAGCTTAACAAAGAGTCGCTTCCTGCAGGAGAGTCGAGATAGAAGACATTTAAATCACGGGCGGTGAGATGGAGGAGATGGAGATGCAATGCATGTACCCAAAGAGGGAATCCCAAGAGGAGAACGGTTTCTAATAGTTTATGCCTTTCTTCTTCAAAACTTCCACAGAGATGATCTAACGCTCCACAAAATGTAACAAAATCAACGCCAAGCAAGATTATGCCATTTCACTATCACAAAACGCCTTTATTATATATAGATAGATAGATTCTATTCTATTTATCAAAACATACAACTTGAAATGTTTATAAAGCATAAAGAACATAAGTCACATAATATAATAAGTCTTATAATTTCCAAATCTTCTATTTTCATGACCTTCATCAACCCGCAAAGTAAAATTAAGATATGTTTTTAAATCACATAATAGCTAGAAAGTAGGAAATAGTACATATGTGAGGCCATTTTCTCGCCAAATAGGAACAAATGCATTGAATGCACGTATAGCAGTACATCATGATGAAAGCAATGAAAAAAAGCTGCTCTAACATAACCATCAAGTTCTTTATTAATGTGATTTTTTTGCTTAATCAAAACTCTTAACTCACAAGACCTTCCGACCGCTAAAATACCGTAAGTAAGATTCTAAGCTAGTAGTAGAAGAAACAATAATCCTCAAGTGCAAGGATTCATGATAATGCGTAATAACCAAACATAGAAGATAGGTAATAAAAAATTCTTTTTGAGACTAAATATATCAAGACAAACATATGGTCGAAGTATGGCTTTCTTTATCGAAAGGTTCCAAAAACGAAAACAAATAAAGAGAATAGTAACAATGAATGGCCATAAATCCAATCAAAAGATAGCTAGACCTTAATAAAACCTCGAATTAGACAAGCACGGGTTGTTTTATAAAAATAAAAGCCACACTGCATCTCAAAGTCCCAAATCTTATCATCCGACTAAAACCTCAGTCTCGTTTTCTGGGAAACCATGAAGATAAAAATGGACTAAGAGTAAGATAACCGATGGAGATGAATTCAACCAGCAACAATCAGCTTGAAAGATCTCAATAAAGTCAAGAAGGTAGGATCCGGCCAAAAACAAAGAAATGGATGAAACGCCTCCAATACCATCGCATCGACGATCTAACATCCATAACCCTCGCCTCCAAAGACTGTAGTTAAATTAAAGGCTCACAAGAAACTCGTGGTCAAATTGTTAGTGAAGAAAGGAGAAAACTCTACACTAAATCAACATGCACAAGACAAAAATCACCTAACCAACCATATATGTAAAACAAAATAATGAAAAGAAAGCTATGGATAGGGGAAGAACATCCAAGCCAAATTTAAAAGACTCCATGTCAGCCTAAAGCTGTAGTTGAACATCCATCCAACAAGATCTAGAAAAATAAGGTGAGTAAGGCTCTAGCCATGATAATCATTGCAAAACCAAATACGGAAAAAATCATCCTACAAAACAAAAGGAAATCAAACAAATGAAAATCAAGAATGCAAAACCAAGAAATCTAACAAGAGAAGAGCAGTAGGAAGCTGGATAAATAAGAACGTAGGGTGGGAGGGAAAGCTAGAAAACAAAAAGAAAAAAGAAAGGAAATTCAAAGAGAAGGCCGAAGAGAAAGAACTGGGTGTACGACAATATATGGAGACAAAGGAAAAGATCTACTAAAAAAATAGTCCAGTTGTATAGCCGCTCTTCTCCTTATGAATGATGGTTCTATGGTGGCATAGAACCATTGCATTCTTTGGGAGACTCTATATATCAAGACAAACATATGGCCGAAAAGAAGAGGAACACTCCACCTTATAAGCCTAAGCTTCGAGCATCAAGAGACGCCTTTCACAGCATGGAAAGAATGCAGCTGCACGCGAAGACTCAACGCTTCTATCGCTTCATGGGAACGATATTGTCCGCAGAGAAACCGAGAGGTCGATGAAGTCAGAGATGCACCTCCACGCCGTAAGTACCAAATGAAAGTACCACATACGCATTTGGTGATCAAGTCCCGCGATGTTCAAACACTCATACTACCATTTTTCTCAAGCAAAGAATAAGAAAGAGGACTAAGAGAATCAAGAGAAGAACGTAAAGAGAGGGCCACCGCATTGAGGATCTGAGACATTCAAAAAGCACAAGAGCAAAGAAGGCGCGTAGCTGCATGGACCGCGTAAAGGTAAGCTGCTACAGCAATCAAAACCCTCCATAATTCTGACTTTGCCGTCACATTTGATTTGCGAATAAATACGGCTGCTGAGTAGGGAAAGAAAGATAAGTCATGCCAATTTAAATGCAAAGCCTCGTGAGATTCGTGAAAAACCCAGCTGCAAACATAACGAGATTAAAGAAGCTCTTCATGAGGCTCACCCAATCAGCGTAGGAGGAAGCTGAAGAAATCCATCAAACGCCGCACATGGTTAGATGTCAAAGGAAGGCGGTTATGTGAAGAGTCGGTAACACGCGGGAGCGTACTTTGACTACCGTGAGTAGGAGTGATGATGAACAAGGTGAAGTAAAACCTCGCAAGGTTAAGTGGAAAAAATGAAATAGAAGGTATACCGTAGAGATCGATGAAGTGTGACATGAGAGCTCATCAAAGTAGCAAGAAAGAGGCCACGTGGGCTTAGCGGTGAAGTGGAGGAATATCAAAGTTGAGCACCAATGACTTAAAACGCCCCTGCCGGCATAGCGTTCAAAGTTGAGGATGCGCCGCGGATTGAAAAATAGATGAGAATAAGGAAGCAACATCACTAATCGGTAGGTCCTCAAGTAAAAATACCACAAGTAAGATAACCGAAAAATCAATAGAATGAATTCAGGAAAGATATAAACTAAGAGCCGGATAGAGCAAATAAAAGGCCATATATTGAATCATGTAGAAAAATCACAACGGCGCAAAAGAGCAACATGTCTCATGAATCCCCACAATCGAAGAAGATGAAGAAATTGGTAAAGATGATAAAGTAATCTCGGTGAATCTCGTGAAAAACCGGTAGAATCAATTGGCTATAAAGGTTGCCAATGCGTAGGGCTAAGGCAGCATCAAAGGCCACTCAAGGAGCGATGGTCGAGAAGACAACGAAATGAAGGCGCTACGGCAAGAACGCAGGCATGTGATTAAGAACCCCGTGAATCAAAGATTGAGGAGGGAAGCAATAATTATTGAACAAATGCCAATTGTAATGAAAAAGCATCCGGAAGAATACTTTAAAGGGAAAGAGTCCTTGGTATTGAATAATGCAAGCTTTGCATTAGTTGTGAAGCAAACCGTCAACATGGTGTGGGCCCCAAAGAAGCCTTCCGTTGATGGAAAGTACCATGGATAAAGAAAATTGGCCAAAATTCTAATCTTAGAAAAGATAGTCACCATTCGCTTTCATGTCTTGGAACCCAAATTGCCTTCAAGCATGATGCGTGTTGAAAAACAAAAGATAAAAGTTCCGCAGATAGTAAATGAAGGAGAGGGCTTTTGATCCCCCTTTGTGAAGAATGAATGAAACGTGTTTTGTTATCCTCTACAGAAAAAGTTAGTAATAGTAGTAGTGTTGTAGATGGCGTGAGCCGCAACACTTGAGGACTCAAACAAAGCAAATAACTCTCCATATAGAAGATTGGGAAGACTCTATCTCAAAGGGAACTGCCCCGCAAAGGAAACATCATTTGAACCAGAGCTCTTAACTAACCCCCAACCTTTATCACTTTGCATCAAACCCAATAGTACGCTTTATAGCCAGGGCTACAAAGAGGGGAACGGTCAAAGCCAGAAATGACAAGTTTCCAAAAGCTCAATTCATGACGGAAAACAAAGCTCAAAAAGGACATCCCAAAGATCGGGCCGAGCTGTGAATCTAAATGAAGCTGCCAAAGGATAGACCAGCGAAAGAAGACCAAATACTAAGCGTATACTGAATAAAGCCAAGGGAAGCTTGCAGCAAGAAGCTTCCACAAGAACCAAAGGCATTCAACATGAGGATGCTAGATGTAACAATCATTTCTCTTGGCCATAGAGATACCTAAAAAGACCTTCTTGGGTATCAAATGAGATAAAGCTCAGAAATAAAGCTTTATGAGCAATGGCATGCATTTCTTCCAAGCAATCAAGAATCCCCGTGATGTTGAAGATGAGAAATAATGCGCAATTGAAGAATCCGTGGAAGCTTGCCTATGAACAAAAAGGTCATCAACATAAGGAAGACATCAATGCCTTGAGCACGCCAAAATCTAACTAGTTGCCCGGAGCAAATTTTGGTGAAGACACAAAAGTGGTGTTGGCCAACCAAATGAGCATATTGAAATTATAGAAGCAACCTTCGAACTCGGCTTCTTCCGTGAAAGGTAATGCATGTGGAGGCCAAATTGGAATGTGATGATATCCAGATTTCAAGTCCGCCAGGTATAAGAGAAAGTCATTCTACTAAGGAAGGGATAAAAGACCAAGATTCTCATAACGAAAAGCGTGAATAACAAGTAAAGAGTTCAAGAAACGAGATCAAGGATAAGGTGGAACTTCTTTTCAGCTTAGGAACCACACCAAGAGGAGAGTAGAAAAGGGGGTGTGTGAGGGAACGCAAGAAGTCAGCACTGCAGCTGCAGAAGGTCCAAAATTGCAGAAAGCGAAAGTAAAAGTCGCGATGCTTAATGGGAAGGATGATTAGGGCTACAAAAAAGGAAAAGAAGGTTGAGATCAATCCAAGGCAAGTTTATAACCAAATTGATCCAATTTATAACTTCATTGGTGGATGATGAAATAGATTGCCAAAATGGTAAAGCATCATGTAAGCGTTAAAAATAAGAGTAGACTTTACTTTACCACCTCGTCGAAGTCGAGGATCAATACCCAAGTGAGGATAAAAAGAAGAATAAGTGAGAACAACTGAAAAGAAGCGCTTAACAATAAAGTCAAAAGATGAAAATATAATTGGTGTGCTCTATTTTTATATGCTAAAAATAATCAAGAAGATACAAAACACTTATGTATGCCTCTCAAGGCTCAAAAAGATAACACACCCCTTTCCTTTTTTAGAAGAGACTAAGCCGCGAGAACGCTACATAATTTTAAAACAAAAAATCTGAAGAGATTCAAGCGTGAGGGACGCGTGATAAAATTGGGGGGAGGTAAATGGAGTGTAACCGTAGGTGTGGAAGAGGTGGCAAAGGAGGAGGTATAAGAGGGACAGTATGTGGAGTTCCGCAAATGCCATAATGAAAGCAAAACAAGATTCAATTCGATGATTAGGGCTCTACAAAAAAGTACAACCAAGACGATTAGTAGCACGATTTGGTGGTGCTCTTCAAAGGGCAAAGGCGTGGTTATTTGAAGATGATCAGAAAGACGAGGAGGCCAAGGCAGTTTATGCTGACGGTGCCATTTGAGACGGCGGCTTCATTAACCCAAAGAGAAGGAAAAGAATGGTCATCGGGGAATCGGAAGGCAATCTCATAGCCTTTGGTAATCCGCTTTCACAATCAAAAACTTCATACGCTGACGAAGTTGATGTTTTACCTTCCTCAACAACTGCATTACCGCTTCGTGAAATGTGAGGATGGAAGAAATGACAAACGAGTATGAAGTTCTCGAAGCGGCCCTCCTCGCTGAGCAAAGAAAGTCATACCGATGTTTGGTAGAGCCCCGCTTGGAAAGACGGTGTGTGAACGCAGACGTCAAGCTACCTAACTTCAACTCTAAGAGCTTCAATCTGCTTGTTAACATTAGAATTCACTGTGATAGAGAAGTTTGTAAAGCTTGGATTTTAAAGCGCATTGAAGCCGTAAGAGCCCTAAGGAGTTGGTTAGTGACATCCTCAAGAGGAACTACTAGAATAGTAGTATTAAGGCCAAATGAAGGAAGAGCCAAGACATGGTAGGCGAGGACCCCGTGGAAGAAGAAGGAACAAAATTTTGTGTAGTTGAAGGAAAAGATGGAAAAGAATGCGGAGCCGTGGAGGAGGTGGAAAAGACTGATTAGGTCGCTGCTAGAATTGTTCTCGTGAGGAAAGAGTCGAGGCAATGCAGGCCTCCTTGCTGGTGGTGAGGGGGGTTCATGTGTAACTTGTTTCCCCTTCCGGGCTTAATCGCAAATGCAGTACTAGCAAAGGCATGGAGTGGGTTTCCTGCGGGAGCCAGCGCCCAGAAGAATACAAAAATGAAAGAAACAAATAAGGGCAAAAAAACATAAGGCACAAAAAAGAATGAAACAATTTAGAAAAAAAAAAAGGTCGGCGGTGTGGCTACGGTGACAAATGCTAATTAGATAAAGAGAGAAAATAACATCATACCCGCAAATGCGACGAGCAAGTTGTATCAACAAAGACCAAGGAAATATATGGGGTTTAGATCACTAAACTTTAGCAACTGAATTGCCAAGCCGCCACCGCCGCATACCGGGCGCTGCATGTAAAAAATCTTCCAAGGCGACATAAATGTATGAGAATGGACCAAGTAGGGGCTTGATCGCTGGCCTACCAGTTGAGCGAAGTCAAATAGACGCCAATGCGAAACTAAACTTTTCTAGGGACATGTAAGGAGTAAAATCAAGTGGCATACCGTAAGACCGAAATCATCCAAGAAAGGAGACCTTTTGTGAAGCTGGGAGATATAAGTATGGATCCATGAAGAAAGGGAAGACCAATTCGATCCCACCTTGAAAACCCCACCTAAGACTAAAAATCCAAAAAGATATGGTTAAGATCAACAACCATAATTTGTCAGGGATCCGTGATCATGAATAGGGATGCTGAGCAACTTGAGTGCGATGCTAGATGAAGGAAGCTCGTGAGTGAATGTATGAGGATACCATGACAACGAGGGAATGGAAAACAAACCTTTGAAGAAATAAAACTTTACGTAATATCAGAGTAGAGCTTGAGTTAGAATTTTGAAGCTAAGAGCAAATTCCAACAATAAGGGATAGAAGACACGCCTTCTAAGAAGATTGTATAAAAAATAAGGCCCCAAAAAAAGGAAAACCCTAAAGATAAGGAGATATCCCAAAAAATCATAGTGACAACTAAAAGAAGGAAAGTAAGGATTCTATTCCTAAGGAAAAAAATAGAAAATAGAAGATTAAAAAGGCAACGAGAAATGTAAAGGGGCAAATGGTCCAAATCCATCTAAAAACAGTCAGCTTATCCAAAAGTTTTCCTAAAGATCCTATTTTTGAGTAGACGGCGCCAAATGGTGAGGAAGCCTGATGCTAAATAGAAGATCTTCGCCGTGTTTCGAAAGCTTCCTGCATCTAACCCCTCGCTTCTAAAGATTTTTCGAGAGAAAAAGGGCAAATCGTGAATCCCAAGAAGGAAACAACAGCCCTAAATTAGAGATTTCTGAAGATTGGAATGTCTAAGTAAAACTACCTATTATAGGTTGGATATGAGCTGCGAAAGTCGGATTCACAAACGTGTGCGAAATGGGCCAATAAATAAATCCAGTTTGAAGTGATCAACATTCCTAATCGTACGAGCAAATAGCCAAAACTAGATAAGAAGATTACAGGCTGTAAATGAAGCCGGCTCTTGCAACCAAGGCTAAGAAAATGTCCGTGATAACAAGCCTAAATAGAACTTAATTACGCGAATTTTGATTTCGTGGCAGCTCTTGACAAATATCTCAAGAAGCGCTTAAGGCTTGGCTAGGCTTATCGATTTGAGAGACAAAGCTTAGTAAAGAGCAGCTCACAGATAGACCCAAAATTTAATAAAGCGTAGAGAGAAACTAAATAAGAGAATCTCGTAATAAATGGGAAAGTTCAATCCAAAAAAAGGCCTTCAAAGAATGCTTAATCTTAAAAAGACTCAAGGATCTAATAAGGTCGACTTTGCAACAAAGAGACCATTATCTGCAACAGATGGGAGCTTTGAACTTAACAAATGCGCGAATTGATACATAAAAATCCGAGCTATTGCAGTGAAGGAAAAAGCTGCTATCTCAAGTAAAAATCTCTCATGTGATAAGTAATATCAAAATTCCTTGCCTTTGTATTTTAACAACATGCACCCTGCGCTTTATGAATGCAATGGTTTTAGCTTAAAAGATATCTTTCTAGCTTATATATATATGGTGACGCTTCCTCCTGCCAGATAAATCAACATATAAAAGTATCATCCTGTTTCTTGGTGCACATTCAACCAATACCTAGAAGAATAAAGCAAATAAAAGAAAACAATCCTAGCAATGAAACTCAAAACAAAGTAAAAACAATCTAAGAAACAAAGCTAGAAAGTAAATCATCCATCTATACTAACGCTTAGAAAGAAACTTAATAACAACTAGGACAAACTAAAACACACCAAAAGCTTGAAACAAAAAAGCTAGAAACAAAAAAAAAAAGAAAAAAGGAAGAAGGCCTATGAGAAAGAACCGAAAAGGTAATGACAATATAGCGGAGACAAAGGAAAAGATCTTACTAAAAATAGTCCAGTTGTATGTCGTCTCTATGAATGATGGTTCTATGGTGGCATATAGAACCATTGCATTCTTTTGAGACTAAAATTATTTGAATATTAAGACTAAATCAAGAGTCAAATATCAAGTGAGATTCATAAATAAAACTTAAATCATAATAAAACTATAATTCAAAAACTCCATCAGTTTCGGGTGGTCCTCGAGTCAAAAGAGCCTTTTTAATCCAACTATTGGCTGCAATATTTGCCTCAAGTAATCACCTAGAAATGAGGTCCTATGTCTTAGTGAAGCTTCGCAAGATGAATGCAAATGAAAACAAAGCCGATCGATTGATAAGAAATGCAAATGAAATGCAAAATGCAAATGAAATGCAAACCTTTTGAGTGATAAGAGTCTCTGGCAACAGGAAAGCGTGCACAGTGTGGCAGCCTGGCAGCGAGTGAGTAGTGAAAAGCTCTGAGTTGGAAGCTTCGCAAGATGAATGCAAATGAAAAACAAAGCCGACGGACGATAAGAAATGCAAATGAAATGCAAATGCAAATGAAATGAAATGCAAACCTTTGAGTGATAAGAGTCGGTAGCAGAGCAGCTCAAGAAGAGTCGGCAAACAGAAAGCAGTAGAAGAGTCAGACAGGGGAGGAGTCGGTAATGTATCCTTCTTTCTCGGGATCGATCCTTCCTCCTTCGACGACCTTCCTTCCCGGCCTCGCAGTGCAAATGTTTTCTTTGATCTCGCGATCGGGCAGAGGCGTGGAAGAATGCTGAAATAAAGAACGAGAAAAAAAAAGGAATTTTGTTCTTGACTTTCTTGAATTATTGAAAAAATGGGGGTTAATACCTTTACCGAACTTGGTTCCCGTGATAATGGAACTAGTTCCTAACTTAGTCTCGTGAGCGCCAAGGCGGGAACATCCCCAAAGAGCTCCCGGAACGGCCCCACCCTCGAACTAACGGAACGGTTCTAACTTAGTTCCTGCAACTATGCCCTAGGACCAAGTTTCGCGGCCGTAAAAATCACCCATGTTCTCGAAGAAGAGCAGCATACTCAGATAAAGTCGCGCGTCGCGACGCGGCTACGTCGTGCATGCGCATCACGTAAGTCAATCCACAATACCCACGCCACGCACCGCTGGCACCCGGCGTGGCCTCAAAGTACCGACATTGGCATATACAAGATATGCACATCACGCCGCATGCGACGCGGGCGCCGCTGGATGTTCTCACCGGGCGTGACACACGCCGCCTTTTGCCATGCTGGACGGGTGGCAGACGCTGCATGTGTCACGCCACCGCCATAAGAGACGCTGTACGCCACGCCTTTTGGCGCACGTGACATCACTAGTGGTGACGTGCTGACGCGACCTCGCTCACGCCAAATGTGACGTCAAGATGACCCGTGACGCCGCTACTCCCACGCTAAATGCCCATTTTCTCTTGTTGTGACATGTACCTTGGGTAATAAGATCTATTGAAACTGAAAGTGTTAATACCATATATGCTATTCACCTTATAAAAATGTTTCTTCCATCTATACCGTAATAATGGCTTCAAATTGTTACCATTGTATATTAAAAGTCCTGATAATGGGTCTCTTTTCTTCAATACTAATGATTTGACTGCCACTCTACACTTATCCCCGTACACCAATGACTCGCTCTATTCCGTGATCTTTGAAGATATATGAAGAGGCAAAGTTGAAGGAACTTGATCTTCCATTTTCTCTCATGCATAAAAATAATATAAGTGGGTTTTTGTGCCGCGAATAATGGACTTAGTGCACACATTCTTGAGGTTTGTATATTTCATGAAACTCCTTAAAATGATAAAAAAAAAAAATTGGCATTTGTAACACAAGATCGAGTGTTCTCTTTTTGATTCTTGGAGTTCTTTTGATGGGCCTATATTGAGTTGCATTTGATGCTTATGGTACTTTCTCATATGCGTTGGAGTGTTGGTATAGCAAAATGGCTTAATACATGTGTTTGGAGCCAACAAAAATGCTCATTTCTCTCCCCATTGAGTTAGATCCTGCTTTTGCATGATATCTAGGTTGTTTAGCAATATCTAAGTTGTTTAACTCCTAATTCAAAAGCTCGCCACAAATCACAAAATTCATCAATTTAGACATCATAATTTCATTCATGCTACAAAGTTATGGTTAGCGCGAAAAAATTTTATTATCATAGTCATAAGCGTAATACATTCTAAGAATCTTACTGTTTTGCGTGACATTCTCAGATTTTCGACAGCGTAGTACGATTTGGCAGAAAGCATAAGAAGGGCGCCCGATTTTCACAAGTTCCATCCACGTTCCGTGAGGGAGATTCCTCTTTTTAGATCTTTCTATCCTACTCAACAAGCTATTTTTTCAATTTGTAGAGAATTTTGCGTATCATAAGCAAGTACTTGCCCCAAGACCACACATTCTGAAATGCCCAAGATCTTTTGAAGTGTATGTCAAATTTATCAAATAGGACTCGCCTTTTACAAGCTACATTCTGAATCTCAAAGATCTTCCACTTTGGAAGCTGCCATTTATCCCTTTTGGTAAAATACTTGATATTCTCATTCATGTCAAATCTAAAATGTTGATCCGTACATTATGTTGGTCTTGGGTGTATATTATTTTGACCCGAGACCACATGATAAATTAGATGTGGACCGTGATATATCTGTGACAAGATGAGTAATATGTTTAGCTTCCAATTCAGCAATGTAAGATAATGTCAATCCATTATACATTCTTCTACGCTTGATGGGCATATTTGCCCCTTTATTCCAAGATCCGGACCGCATATAGCCATCCTCAAGCCAGGGGTATGCATGTACAAGTTTTTGTATACCGTGAGTATTAAAGTTTGCAAAAATACTATTAAGGTTTGAAAAGAATGTACTTAATGGTGTTAATTTTGTACATGTATTGTAAATATATTTTTGGGTTTCGCCGCCTCTACGTGAACCCCCTCGTGAATATGCACCCAAAACCAAAGGGGGTTAAGGGGATTTTAATAAAAAATGTATCAAATGCAATGGCTCAGGTTAATAATGTTAATGGTGGTAGTCAGGTGTTGATTATTATATTAAAATTTGCCCTTCTCTGCCCTAACTAAAACAAATATAGTAAACTTTTTGGTCTAAACATTACTCATTAAAAGCACAATAACACCATAAGGCAAACAAATTATTTCCCCATTGCATACCAAGAGCCTAAATATACACAAACACACCTATAAAATGGCAAGAACAACAATAACATCATAAGGTTTATCATAAAGGCCATGGCTACCAATATAAAGTTTCTAAGCATCACTAGTTTAAGAGAATCAATCACAAAAATAGTTTAAAATGCCCTTCTATTGCAGTAAATCGGCCCGAAATCACTCACTTGAATAGTACAAGCTTGAAATATTCTCTTAACCGATTTTACAATGTTAAATTTCAAATATTATATACCCTCAATTCATCTTGATTCTTAACCTCAATTTTGGCATCTACTCATAACAATTTATCCATGTATATTACCTTTTAAACGGTCTCGACACAAGTACTAATACGCCAACCTCGCCAATGTGGCTCAAATTCTGCTACGATGTCAAGTAAAATGAGTAGAGTGTTGGAAAGTAAAAAAAAGGTTCTTGAGCTTGTACAAGTTTAGAAATGTGTGCACTTCATCATGACTAAAATGACCTCTTGTGTGCCGAGTGTAATTATAGGAGAAATATGAATGTAGAGTGTTTCCATGCAAGAACAAGAATCCTTGCATGTCTTATGATCATCCTTAATATTCCAATTAAATAGGAAAATAAAGGTCTCTGGACAAATGCCCGAATATCCATCCAAAGAAACCAGCCCAACGCATAGAGATATGTCCTGCAAAGTCTCAAAAGACCGTCCACCATACCAAGTGCACATTTTTCTACCAAACCGCCTCACGCTTCACAACCCTGCACAGATTCATGCTTCAATGCTTTGCAACAATACTTTTGATGGAGGTTAACTAAATCCGCCGATTATCGCTAATATCAAATCTTTCACCATAGCCTTCATCATCAGAGTGCCACAATTTCTGCCAATAAATCCGTGAGCAAGCAAACACAAAGAAATATATGGCATCCCGCCACGATTTAATCTAACAAGGCATAACAATGTCGAATTGTAATCAACCCGTAAGATTCGTGACATGCATCTTCTGCATTTAACCCGCAGGATTCTTTAGATTCAAGCATAAAAGTTGGGCCTTTAACTTCTTCAAGACTTTACTTCAGCGTAAGATGTCCGTATGCATTTAGTAAGCCTCGGGTTATTGAGCCCTTGGTTTAGCAGGATCTAACAAACCATCTACCCTTTTCATCTCCCCTTGGGCATGGGATTTTCAAGTATCCCATTTGTTATCAAATCGCCCCTCAAATTTGCTCCTCGTGACGGGCGCTTCGCTTAACATGCCTCATTCCACAATACCTATTAGGTTCTTTCATTTTCTCATACATCGCCCGATTTGGAAATGGAGCCCCGATTTTTTCAATCGAAACATATTTTTCTAACCTTCATTAAGTCGCATTGAAGCGTACTTGCTCGGGTATCTTTGGAGGCTTCGCTAAAAATCTATGCCACGCAAATATTGGTACCATATTTAGATGAATTCTCTCAAGTAAGACAAGGCACCATCGACTTCATATAAGGTGATCTTAGAAATTACCCAACAGCTTGGATGATTAGATGATTCGAGTATGATGAAATCGCCGTAGAACTAGTCCACGCTTTATCCTTCCGCAATAAGCCAAGAAAGAACTCGCTGCCTACTATTATATGACGCGCAGTTTTCATTCTCACTGCTTTCCATCTAAAGCAACAACAGCCAGCGATAAAAATGCTAGAAAAATCCTTGACCCACGTATGTTATGAAAAATCCCTAACATAGAAAATATCCATACTCTCGGTACCTTTCATCATTGACAAAAACAAAGTAATTTTAACCGCGGTTCTCATGCTTCCAAACCAAGAAAAACTGCAATCTAATTCCTTGATCTCCTATTCCAACAATTTTAGATCTTCCGCTAATGAAAATGGAGCATCTTAAAAACCCTTTAGGATTCTTATGACACCGGGCTATGCCAAATTACTTTACTTAAGAAGCTTCTCCCTTTGCAACGACGCATCTCTTTAATGGTAATCTTATCTTGCTAATCCCTTCAGGCCCTAAAAAATGCTATCCACGCAGGCTTGCATGTTCAATGTTAACCCCTAAAAATAAAAAGAGGGCTTTTGTTGTGAGCCCTTGGATGTTGGACCATTGAAAAAAAAAGCTAAATCAATCCACTAAGAAAATGGTGCACCTAGATGTAATGCGATAGTATACATCCATTCGAATAATACTATGAAATCTTAGGAAACCTTTGTGAAAAGCTGCATAAAAACACAAAGAAAACCCTCAAGTATATTATGCTACATATTGATTGATAGGGCTGACTTAAAATGATACAACATGAACATTGTTAGCTCTCACATATCATATTATAGTGTCGCCTTTTCTAAACAATGTTAGATATATCGGCCATTTTCAATTGAGGTTATTAAAGTTGTAAATTTGATCTATTCGCTTTGAGTGCAAAAGAACTCATTCCACATTAACCAATTAAAGCCCGTAGAAAAATATATATATCATTATGAACAACTTAAGCCCATGAACGGTAGGTATTAACAATTAAAATCCATCAATAGCAATTTTATGACTTAGGCAAATGACACTAGCAAGCACTTGTTCAAGTAGTGAGATTTTATGGAATGATAAATGAGTTGTGTTTGCTATGGTTTTGAATCAAATGCAATGGATACATTTTGCATGCCCTCCCACTAAGTAGTTATTTTGCATTTTTGCATAGTTATTTGATTAAACATACTAGTCAAGCAAGATTCAACATTAATGCCACATTGAATGTGAATAAATGTCATATATCTCACGTATCCTTTATGTCATACTTATCGATGCTTTACATCATATTATGAGCATTCAATTTGCAAACGGTAGCTCTTAGAGTGCCATAATAAGGCAACCCTCGCATAAGATGCAACAACCCCTAACCCATAACCACCCTAAAATATATGGTGGATATAAATCCCAACATGGTGGTGTAATGCATACTGCAAGAAGACACGGTGACAACCATCCTCCTCGCACATGTACAAAGGTAAGAAGACACCTAACGCTCAAATTTGAAAAAGATAATAATGACGATTTGACCACGTAGCTA
Source organism: Isoetes taiwanensis (assembly GCA_021234155.1). Lineage (NCBI taxonomy): Eukaryota > Viridiplantae > Streptophyta > Lycopodiopsida > Isoetales > Isoetaceae > Isoetes > Isoetes taiwanensis. Next base: position 14,920,114 of record JAJEKV010000033.1, on the reverse strand, counting down.
CAAGTGTCCCTCTTGACAAATATTTATTCTATATAATGCATATAATGCATTTCGCTACATAGTCACAAATGAACAGTACTCCGATCTCCCCGACCTTGGCGAAGCGCATAACTCTGGTAAAAATCTTCGAAGGCACTGCTAAGCTTTCGCATTGAATGAGTTTTAATGTGCTTGTTGTATGCGCAGAGGCACCTAAGTGTAAACAACAATTTGACGGCTTTCTATTAATCAAGTAACTTTTGCCAACACGGGCGGCCTTGATTTGCAGGAGCAGAGCAATTTTGGAGAGCCATGCTTTTGGAAGAATTCATCGTAACCCCCGCGGTGTGATGACGACAAAGACCGGCTGTGTTGCCTTGGGGTCTCCGGAATCAACTAGACCGTTCCCTAGGGCCTTCAATCAGGTTTATCAGCCTTAGAAATTGTAGCACAAGGCTCCATGTGCAACGCTTTTATATTTCTTGTTGTTTACAATAACGGAGATACTTTGGACGTAATCTTCCATTGCAATTCCTTAATTTGTTACCAATAGTCCCAACATCATATATCAAAGATTGAGTTGCAAACCAGGCTATGCATCGTAAACATTGAATGTCTCTCGAATTGAGAGTTTCTCTGCAAACGATAGTGATTCTCTTAATCCATCCACGAAGTTTTGTGGCCAAAGGAACGGATCGCCAGGGTCAGGATATCTTGAAGCCAATTTGAGTGCAAAGGATCGGGCTTATGTAAAAACCTCATTGGTTCTGCATATCTAAGTCCGTTTAAGATGGATAGTGTGAAAACATGACTTTGGGGTATGATTTAAGCCACTTCACCCCCGCCATGAAGGGACCCCTCGCGGCAAGCAAAGACCTTGTTACTATTTGATAGCTCACTTTTGCCCTTAATAGCCCACCTTTGCCTTTAATAGCCCACCCAAAGAACTATTAAACATTGAGCCAAATGTATGGTCTATTGATGGGCACTTGTGGTCCGGATGAAGGTCAAGTGTGTGAGTACTTAGTGCTCCATGGAGGGCTTTTGTAGCCCATTGAATGGCATTTGGGATCTATTGGTGTGTCAAAATTACTATACAACTTAAAATCTTTATAGCAAACCTTCCAATTTGACAAAAAGGACTCGTGCTCAATATCAATTGAAAGCCAAGCTTGAAGTTTCATAATATTAATATTATATTAAAAATAGGAGATTCGTAAAAGGCCAAATCCATCGCATTTCAAAGTTTTTGCTTAAGTGGACACTTTATAGCCACCCTCCCCTATGGGACATATAATAGACACTAAGTCAAATTGCGCATTAATTCTCACCTTGCACATATGGAGACCTAAACTCTTATAGATGACTTACCCTTCTTTTAAAAGCTACAACATTCGGGTCGCTTCTATGCTCCGTGCTTGCTAACTTTGCTCTCAATGCTTTATTCTATTCTATTCGCGGACGCTTAAAAAACCTATTCTATTCTATTCTATTCTATTCTATTCTATTCTATTCTATTCTATTCTTAAGAAGGCAATTTTGTATTATCTTGTTTTATCCTCAATATGTATTACAGCCTTTGTGCTTCAACCTATCTCTCCCCTGCTCTGCCACATTTAAAACAAAGAATATACTCAAGAAAAAATAAACCATAAGCTCAAGTATAGAACGTGTAAGCAAAAAAAAATAACAAACCCATTCAATGTAATGTACCGAATTAAAATCTAATATCGCTTCCAGCCGCGAGGCAATATATAGAAAAAAAAGGATAGAAATAAATTTGCATCAACTCGAGCATTCCTAGAGATCTTAGGGATTAGAATCAGACACTCCGTGACATAAAATTGCTCCTCTTGCTTGGTCGCCTCCCATCCTTAAGGCAAAAACGCCACGCCAAAGTTTTGCTTCAAAGATCAAGCACACAATGCAACCTCCCTCCTTCGATTCTCTAACGCTGTCTAACCTTTCTTTGGCCATGCATGGGTCCCCTGAATCTACTCGGAAGCCTGGGCTGGAAGGACAAGCAAGCCTCCTGGTTCTCACGCTAGGGGAGTATGTGTGCAAAACAGATGTGTACATATAAGGACAAAGAAAGATCACAAGGCACTTAAATTGTACCTAGATGCTACTTTCCTTCGCAAGCCTCGGGATGCAGACATGTTCGGGCGACGTGCTAAGTTGGCACACTATCACAGCAGTCAACTTTACTCAATGAGGCCCACACCAAGCATTCTTATACACCTTAGTTGCCCATGAAGAAGCTGGAAGCAGACTTATAGCTTCCATTCAAGATGTAAGTGCACATCTCCTGTGATTGAGACGTGACGCTGGGTTCGAAGCACAAGAGCAAAGGCTTTTTCCGTTGCTGCTACCGTGGCACCATTGAGGATGACCGTCATGCCTCCGTGACCGCACGCCGCTTGCCCATAATGAGAGCCGTATGTTCGATTACCAGTGCCCCGCCAACCTGCTGCATGAGTTGTTGAATACCAAGGCCGGGGTTTGTTGGGTCGCACTCTCCAAGAGGTTGCGGATGCACTCCGACTCAGCTTCTGTGTCTTCTGGGACTGTGATTGAACTCCGCCCTACACAATTGTACAAGATGCCAAATGGACTTATTATCGCTAAGGTTTTTCCCTTCTAAACCCTTCGGCTGGGTTTTTAATCTTGTCAGCATTACCGCTTGTCGCTTCTCTTTTTGTTTGGGTCCCATAGGCCACTTGGCCTGCGGGATCTAAAAATCTATTCTATTCTATTCTATTCTCAAATCGCCTTCTCAAGACACCTAGATTTTTCTAGAGCTGGCCGCCTAAGATTCTCCATGCCTACGTTTGAACGTAGTGTCACATCGAAAAGAAAGAGGAAAACAAAAGGAAAAAAGGGGGGAAAATTTCAAACTTCGAAAGGCCCCAAGTATGGGAGAGGTCGCCGTGATAAAGCAAGATTACATGCACCTTCGCAATAAGAGGACCAAATACCATCTTTTTGATAAAGAAGATATTCCTCGAAATGACATCTAAGCTTGGCGCTATATAATGACATGGAAGGGTTGTGCATAGTCTATTGCAAAGAATACATTAGATAATGTCTTACCAAGAGGTGGAGCCCCTTCTCCTTTTGTCAAACATGCAAGCAAATGCAATCTAACTCTAAAGATGCAATTTACAAAAATTTAACCTCACATGATTTAAAAATAGAGCCCCAAAAGTATTGGTCTCACGATAAAAGATAAAGAAGAAAAATTCCAATAAATAAAATATCGCTAAGAGAAGATAACTCCTGTTTCATAATTTTATTACACATCCATAGGCTAGTCATTATGTTGTATTAAGAAATTTATCAAGGGCGTGCCAAGGTCGCCGCTGTAACATTTCCCTCTTACCGCATTGATCCTTCTTACACAGTGGATTTGTGTGATGTCCAAACCTTGGGTGTCAGTTCAAACTAGAATGCTACATCAACTTAAATGCTAGGTAGTCTCATAATAATAAAGGCTCAATGTGCTAATTGATTACTTTTACGTAAGTCTAAAAAATTATCGGCAATTTGATCTTTTAAGCAATTTGTTTGAAGATGTTATTTATTGATTGTCTATTTTGCAACGTTCAAAAAGACAGTTCTTGAACATGCAAGACACAAATCTACATTTCTACAATAATTAATACTATACCTAGAATTATTGAAGACAATATTATATTATTAGTTTGCATGCAAAAGATATCAAGCAGATTTTGCATACATCAAAAATACATGAATATTAATGCCTCGCGATGATAACTTGTTGGGATCATGGAATTACTATTCCTATATTTTAGTGTAGCTAAAATAGGTTTAGCTAAAGTACCTTCAAATTGGGGCTAGAAGTTTCTAACTCTTGACTAAAACTAAATGGTTTTTTCCATCAAAGTTTCTTGCTTTTGGTTAAACTTTCACAAAATGGAAAGACAAATATTAGCCATCACGCTTATAGTAATTTAAAAAATCCAAGCATTTTGGCAAAGACATTGAATTTATTGTAAATACATAAATCAATACAAACATGTTACGAACATGTTCAAAAACCTAAAAAAGGGACTAATCGTTTTTCCTCTAATGCTTCAACTTTGTAATTTGAACAAATAAAAGAAAGTGGGAAAAAAAAAAAAAAAAGCAAAAATATAAACCCTATTTGAAATTTCTTAAAGTTAGTACATACATTAGTGTTGAATTTCAGGCTAATCTATCCATTTTTCCAAGCCCACTCTATCTTAGGCTGGCCAACCCATGTTCTATGATGTCCGAGGTAAGTGTTTAGCTGGCCCAAACCAAAACCTATTTGGGCGGCAAAAAAATTGGGCTAAAATTTTCTCTTTTCTGGGCATTTTTCCATTTACTTTAGCCGTTTTTCTTGGCAAACTACTACAAAATAGCCATTTGGCTAACCTTAGCCATTATTTTATTCCATGGCTGGGATCATCGAAGCAATGGGTCTAATGAGACCACTTTTTAAACATGGTCCAAAAAAAGGGCAACAAAGTCATAATGGCAAGAAATGGAGAACTTTACTTAGTAAAGGAATGCCTCGCCACATACAATGGGAAAATAATGACTATGCTTTTGCCTTTTTAGCACATGCATGCCGGGGTGGGAGGTTCCTAGAAGTAATATTAGCCAATATTCATATTCCAACATTCTATTATAACACAAGTAGAAAGGTTGCCTCTAAGATGCCCACGCTTCTTGCACCATCTAGAGATGTCATTAATCATGGTGTCAAAAATACAATTCCAAGTTTCCAAACATATTATATGAAGTGAAATGATAATCCAAATTAAACGCCGCCTCGACAATGCCCTGCATTAGTCATGGACGGTGGTAATGGGTAGGTAGATGTAATGGAGTTTGTAAGTGAAATGAAAAGTTGTGGATTTGCCATATCTATCTACACATATATAATCTATCATGTCCGGGATAGGGACGCCCCACGCAAGAAGCCATGCATTCAAACGCAATCCATGTTTTTTCTAGCATTTTTTGCAAGAAGAAGAGAAAAGAAAAATGATGCCAAGTCGTGATTTAATTAAAAGTGACCTATCTCCCACTTTTTTCTGAACCCTCATATTTTACACAAAAAGGAGCACCCCAACCCTAAAACCGCCCATAATTCGGACTTTTTGTCTCATAGTGTGCATCCAAGCTTTTCCAGCTTTCATGGATAGCGAAGCCTATTAATAAGAACAATGCAAATTCAAACATGAATTTCATTACGCATTGAAACCAAAGTTCTAGTTGAAAAAGATTCTTAGTTGAACATTTTGGCTCTATTTACTTAGGTGGGTGGTGTGACAAGAGATCACAATTCCAACAAAAAATTAAGCAAATTCGTTTACTTAATCACCAAAAAAGAGACCATAGTGGTCGATGGGCAATACCGATTACACCCCGTTTCACACATGAACCACCCAAGGCAAAGGGTGCGCGTGGAGCTTCCTCTCTCCAAGTCACTGAGCAACTTTACGCTGCATCTATAGAAATTTCAGGCGGCATGGGCCAAATGCGGCTTGTATGTTCAATTGATGTCACCAATCTCCTTCCTTCCTTCTCGGCACTTTTCTTCAACGTGAACTGGTATTTTCATTGCTCCTAAGCATGTATCGTACTATCTCTGGTCGCAGATAAGGACTGAAAAAAGACAAAATCAAGTTACCAAGTGATGCTATTGTGCAAAAAGAAATAAATAAAATAAAACACAAATTTTAGGGACCATTCTTGAATACAATAGGGGAGAGCTTTCTCGAACTCGCGAGTCGAGAAAGGCAACTCGTGAGGGGAAAACACAAAGTCGGCTAGCTCTTCGACGAGAAAGGTAGCTCAAAGCCAAAAACGCAGGTTTTAGTCGGAGTATGCCCCTTCGACTCAAGGAAATGGCGGTGAAAGGCGTACCAAAGCCAAGAACGCAGTGTTTTAGCCGGAATTTTCGACCTCGGGCGAAGTCGAAAGGCAGCTCAAAGCCAAAAAACGCAGTTTTAGGGATCGGGAGGCCTTCACTCAGCGAAGCTCTTAGAAAGCGTGTTTCTCAAAAGCCAAAAACGCTGTGTTTTAGGGTCGTGAGAGCCTTCTACGAAGTCGAGAAACCCTCAAGGCCTCGAGGGGTCTTTCTCACCTCAAGGAAGTCGGTGAAAGGCAGCCAGAGTGAAAAATGCACCGGCAGGGAGGGCCACTCTGCGGGAAAAGGTAGAGCTTGAGGAACTTTCACTCTCGCGAAGTCGGTAGAAAGGCTCGGTGAAAGACAGCCAGAGTGAAAATGCAAAGTTTGAGGACCGGGCCGGCGGAAAAGGCAGGGTTCGAGGAACTCTTCGACCTCACGAGCCTAAAAAAGGCAGCTTAGAGTGAAACAATATCTAAGGGTATTCTGCCTCGTGAGTCGAAAGAAAGGCAAGTCGATCAGTGCAAGTCTCAGGGCTCCGCCTCGAAGTTTCTATCTCCAATATTATGGACAAATCATGACTAATTGTACCATATTCTATGTATTTCTTTATGTATTTTCTAATGCACACCATATCCTATGCATTTTCTATGTATAGCAAAAACAAAAAATCGACCCTCCCCTTTTAATATGTCACATTGTTTACCCATAGTTTTTTCTTCAAAACATAGCTTTTTAAAATGGAAAACTATATACTATGTATTTTGTGTAATTTCTAATAAGCACAATATACTATATGACTACAAAATGAGAAGCTTTTTAAATGGGACACTATATACTATGTATGTCCATCAAAGAGTACTTGTCCCCATTTTGTGTCTTAAACCCTCAAAATGTATGCTAAAACAAGGTGTAACGTGATATCATGATCTTTTGAAACGCTAAATTTTTACCTTAGAATAAAAATATATGCCTAGAAAAACGCAGAATGATGGCAACGCGTAGAACATATTAGCACACACATAAAAGAGAAATTGGGACGAGGAATAAACACCAAAATATAATCCTTATTGTAGCATTTATTTTACACTCTTTTTCAACGTATTTTTATCCCGCTTTTTCTAATACCTCACTTTTCTTCCCCCATGCTTGAAATTTAAAATTTGGTACATTACCTTTTGAGACGTAAGATCTTGTACCACTTGACTTTGTTTACTTGAGAAGCTCTCGTGAGCCAGCAGCTCCCACCCTGCACTAGCCCCACCTGAATCTCGATCCAAATCCAAAGCTTCACTATGGAGAGCTCCGATAAAAAATGCAGAAAGCAAATCTTACGTAAAGAAGGAGGCAGATGAAAAAGCTTCTGGCCAGCTATGGAGAGTCAGTGATAAAAATGCAGAAAGCAAATGACAGTAAAAGAAGGAAGCATACCTAAAGAGCGGAGATGAAAAGGATCAAAGTGTAGTATTATAGTCCATTAGAATTCCTGCCTGCGCATCTTCAAAAGCTGTACGTGAACCGGAGGCTAGAACTCCCACTGCATCAAGAACAACCGCGGCGCTGCCGCTTCCCATCAGCCAGCCGGCGCCTGGCGCTTGAAGCTGCTCATATTGGCCGCCATACTCCGCACGCTCCAAATCCAAGCATGGTGTGGTTATCCTCCACAAGGTATCCTTTCCTTTTCACAAAGTTGCTCAACTTTAGCACTTCGTACCGGCCAGCCGTGTGTGGTGAAGCTATCCTGCCGGCTATCAAAGAGGGGCAAAGATCCTATTGCTTATCGCTAGCTTTTCCGCTCGCTTATCGGCTATGAATGTTTGTTGTCCGAATCTCGGGCCATTTTTATGTGATTAAATCAAGCTCTTTTGACGGTGCCATCTACCCCCGTGACCATCCTACCAGATGAAGCCTCCCTCGCCACCGCAGCACCTTGTCTTTTTCTCCCTTCCTCCAGCCATGACCCGCCATCATCGCTTTGTTGGTTTTTTTTCCATTCATTTTTGCACTCTTCTTAATTCAAACACTCGTGAATTCAAACACTCGCTTTTTCTCAAATTTTAGACTATTACGTGCTTCAGAATTTGCCTACATTTTAAACTCTCAGAATCGGCAGTATATGAAGCAAAGAGTCTATCCGACATCGCCCGCGTATGCTTATAAAGAGACCGGTATTTAACCTGTAATTAACCACTAATAATTACCGCCGCTTTTGTTTCATTTTCATTTAGGATGGTTTTTAAGAATTTATGAGTGCATATTGCGTGGTACCAGATTGGCTCTAAAATTTTCTCCGCCATGTGCATCTTTACCTCCTCAGTTTCCTCGTGATCAAAAACAAAATTAGACTCGATCTCTTCTCGGAAAGCGTAATGATCATTTCCATCGATAGATACGCTCCAACAGGTCCAGACCTCTTCACAGTCCAAAGATGATGAAGCCATCAATGGCCCTTTCATGGAAGGGGCTTATAGAAGGGTTACAAGAAGAGGGCTGGCCGTGATCAATGCATTGAAACATCACCATCGCCGAGCCTTCCATTCTCACACGCTGGGCGAAAGAAAAGAAAAAGAAAAATTATCTAATTAATTATGTTTCTATTTTGTATTTATTAAATAATTTATTAATTTAATTGTATTACTTTATTATATTAAATTTATTATATTTATATTTATTTATTTTATTATTTACAATACTTTCTTTCTCGATTCATCCCCTCTCCCCTTTCTCCCTCCCCTTGCCATCTCCCTCTTCGACTTTGCTCCCTCCCCTTGTCATCCCCTTTGCCATCTCCCTCCCCCTTTGCCCCTCCCCTGTTATCCCCGCTGGTAACCCCTCACCCTTCGCCCCTCCATGTGCCCTCCCTCCCTTGCCATCCCGCTTGTTTTACCGATTTGCTCCTCCATGTGCCCCTCTCCTCCCTCCTCCTTTGTTCTTTGCTCTTCTCTCCTCCCCGCCTCTTCCAACTTATCCCCTTCAACGTGGTGGCTCCCTCTCCCTCTCTTTTGTCCTCCTACTCCTTCTCTTCCTTATCGTGGTGTGCCTCTCCCTCCCCTCTCTTTTGTCCCATTTTCACCGAGTCCCAAATTTCGAGATTTGACCCACTTTAATTAAATGTGACTTTCTCACCGCTGGTCGCCATACACCGGCCCAAGACAACTGCGGGCCTCGCTGTAGAAAACTTAGGTGTTGTGCTACTGCCATCCCCATTTTGAACAACACCCGCATCGATGCATGCTACTCTAAAAATCACGTAAAGGAGATGAAAAGCGTATAAAATTGGAACCACAAATAATCAACCCTTTGAGTTAGTTAGATTTTTTAAGATTTTTTATTTCTCGCATTGTGTACAACCGGATATTTTTTCTCGCTTTAAGGTCTTTGTTCTCTCAAGCTTTGAGTATGGTGCGAAGAAGCTTTTCATGGGGCTAACATGTTGCTTACTGTGAGTTTGGAGTAGGATATCGCTTCACGCCCAATGACTATTTTGGAGTTTCTCTCGCTCAAGACATGTGGTAGTTCCGTAGTTAGGTAGTTTGTAGAGGTATGTTTCCTAGGTACAATTTATGATGGATCCTCGCTTTTTCAAATCTTTGTTTAGAAAATATTCTCAACCTCCTCATTGAGAGTATATTTCCCCATGGCCGCCCAGCGCATAGTTGCTCGCACTCCCCGCCTTCTAAGGCAGAGTGTATAACCACAATCTCATATAAATAAGTGACCGCAATATTCGCCTGGATGATGTGTTAGCTATGCTTTTATGGATGGATTAGTTGGCTCCGAAGATATAGAGTTTGCCATTGCATTTGCTCAAATTCAACAAAAGTTTTGCATTCTTTTCTCTTTTTCTTTGTAATTATGTCATATCTCGTAAGCTGAAAAGGAGGCAAATTTTGCTCCATAGTAAACAAGCTTCCTCTTATTAAAATGTTTATGCATCACTGTATATTACATCAAGCATTATTCACTCTCTTCAGCTTTGATCCGCCAGATATATTACAAATTCAAGAAATATTTTCTACTTCTATTGCCTTACAAGCCAGAGTTCACAAAAGCATGTCATGTGATTGTCATGTGATTATATTGTTCTAAGTTAAGTGATTGTACACGTGAGAGCCTTTTACAGATATCATTCATTTGGCGTAAATATTTAAATGTTGATACGGGCCTCTTTCATGATTCATTGCAAAAAGAGAGAAGCTTTATGTCTTTTGTAAGAATAAGAAGAAGATTGGTGCCAATGCCTATTTCATACCGCTAGTGCCGGGTATTGAGAAGACAAGAACACACCGCGACGGTAGATCGATCAAGCACATTTCCACCCATCTTAATTGGTGATTTAACGCCCATCGACATAGAGGAGAGATCGCCAAGTTGGTCGAAAACAATGCATTGATTACTAATCACATAATTATTCAAGATGCTTACCGGGCTAAATCATGTTCTCTATGTAGACTCTTAATACCTGGTATCTCTTGATCCTTCCAAGCTTCTACACATTCCATCATTGCTATTCCGAAACTTGGAACTCTAATTCAGATTTACATAAACGGTTCATTCCTTCTTCAAAAGATTCATATATATACATACCATAGAGCGTAGACACATAACTCCCCCAATAAATTTAATAACACGTGCTCTTCCTCCCATGTCTCAAGAAGAATTAATTTCTTTTTGTGATCCGTAGATGTAGGATTTGATGTTTACAATGATACGTAGAGCCTCTGATTGTTTTATATAATGTATAAAGGAAAGCTAGTTCTGCATAATTGTAGATTCTTTACATCAAGGTATTTCCTTTGCATGTTTGGAATGGTCATTAACTATAACGTAACATTTGGAATGGTGTGATTAATTATTAGGCAAGAGAAATAAGTCAATTCCAATTTAATCCAAAATTCCAATTACCATACTCATTGAAAATATAAAAGTGGGAGAAAACAACACAAACCATAAACCTTACCATTATTGATGGATTATTATAATTGCTTTCAGAAATCATCATTGCATATGGTCTTTATATTATGGTGGTCTTGGAAACATCGCTTGAGATACTCCTTTGGAAACACAGTAGGTTCAAATCCACAAATATGGCGTTCTTAAGAGAAATGTTTGCAAAGAGAAATGCTCTCAAGGGCGGCCTTGCAATAAATTTCTTTTTAATTGAGAAAAGGACACACCCCAGACGCGAGACTTCCTCATATGCCCCCATTCAACCATATTTCTAATCTGTCGCCAGCGTTATTGCCGCCACGTTTTTGCTCAAACCTCTTTCCGGGCGGGGTTTTAATCCCGCAAGTAGGTGATCGAGCGCGCTTTTTATTAGTCCCATAGGCCGGCATTGGTCTCCTGATCTATAAAAACAATTCTATTCTATTCTCACCACGTCTTCTCCTTGAATCTCTACCAGAAATGCTGATTTGAACTCGGGTGACTGATCAATCCTAAGCCAAAGGTCTAACCACTAGACTACCGACGCCATAAATTTATTGTAGATTAAAAAATAAAGTATGAAAAATGTGAAGTGTAGTTTGCATGATTAATGCCGAACTGAATAAATGACCTATTCAATTGCATCCGTACCCCCAAATGTGTAATGGTGTGAATGCCCCATCTCACATACTTAAGATGGGTGCTCAATGCCTAATCGTTGTGTATATCATCATTATGGAAAGATGGAGAATAAGAAGTGAAAGATGTATATATTTGAGTCATGTTTGGAACAATGGTGCATCTAGAAACCCCTCAGAATGGTTCCACTCATGAACTTAGGATGGTAATATTAAAAATGGGAACTATTTAGCAATGGGTATAAGCAAATAAGTTGCATGTGGCCTTAAGCAATTGTTAACCATGTGATACATCTACTAAAATGGAAACTAGAAATTATGTTGACCATGTCTCTTACATCTTAGGGAGGGAGAGCTAAGGCATCAAAATAACACCGCTTGCATGGCTAAGGCAAAAAACATGGCTCGCTCAATCTCTCCTCTCGAAAGCAAATGCAATTTTGTGGAATATTTCAAATAGCGACATGCACCTTGGACAACAAAGCAACTCCTCATCATCCGGAGTCAAATTTTGTCTTGTTTTTTCTCGTTTATATTCAAAGAATCCTTACGTGTGCTTTAGCCATTGAGCTTGTGCTTTTGCTTTGGTTTTGCAGCGCATCATACAACCTCACATAATAGAAATCTCAAATACTATAATAGTGATGTTCCTACCGTCATCACTAATACAACCACTTTCATTAAAAATAAAACATTTTTACACCCCTCTAAACGCTAGCCTTTGGTCGGAGCCTTGGTGTTGCTTTCATTATAAAGCAAGGCTTAAGCACCACCACTTCCACGCCGAAAAATAAGGCATGTAAGAATAGAGCTTTACTTGCGTGACTTAATAAACTCATTATATTCAATGTAATTTATCTTTTGAGACATATATAAGAGCTTGCAAATGAATCATCATAGCAAATGTAGATGTAGGCAAAGAATGATATTGCAAGCCTTTAACTTTAAACAGAATATACATTATCAAGAATACTTGAAACCCCATTGCAAAGGTTGTTCCGCTACTTGGCCTTTGTCTACATCCGCAAATACCTAGTGCAAAACCTCAAGAGAATGTGGTGGCAAAAAATCTTATTTCAATGAGGATACGTGATTCAAACTCAATGAACTACAATTCAACCTCGCCTTTGTCAAGTCTTCTACAAATTCCTCCCATGATTCAATCCTATGAATTGTATAAGCCCCTTGGAGTTCGTAATGCTAATGATGCCCAATGTACTCATGAAAAGTTATTAACTCGCCTGCTTTTAGTCCAACTCGTAGTGAAAGTTCTAAAAACCTAATAGAGCACGCTTTTGCAATGTAAAGATTGAAGGTATTTGAGATTTGTGGGCTAAAGGAAAACTAGTACCTCAACAATCATGGAAAAGTTTTCAAATCCTATTTTTGCTATGGATCAAAGAACTGAGCAGAGAAAAGCAATGCCAAACCGTGTTTTGATTTCCTTTGAAATCTCTCCAAATAGAGTATGCCGGGAAGAGGAAGACAGTTGTCCAAAGCTTGGGAGCAAGAGCCAAAAAATAGAGCCGCGAAGAAAACAGAGAAAAAGGCAAAAAAACGGGTGAGAAAACAGAGAAAGCGTAAAGGGAGGAAGCCACCTGAAAATCTCTTGAGTAATGCCGCTTCCTCGCTTGCCTCCTCACCGGCCGGTGCTTATCACTATGCCATGCCTTATCGAACACATTCATATGGCCGCAGGCCTCGCCCTTCCTGGCATTTTGAAAAGTTGTATTACTCGAAGCCGCGATCAAATTTTCAAATTTGATGTCGGGCGTAAAACAAATGGGAACCTTTTGCTGATGCCCTTCTAAAAACTACGACTTAAAAGTTTATAGAAGGCCTCCCCAAATCCATGTAGATCCGTATTTACATTCTGCAATAACACCTCGCTAAGGTAGTAAATCTAAGCAATGCGTGAGTTCAGCGTAAAGGCCTGCATAAAAGCCGCTGAGTTTGTGCCGCATACGAATGACAAAGAATTTCCGGGTTGTATGGCTATGATACACTCGCCTAGCCATAGCCCTATTCCAACGTAACTTACACCTCGATGTTTCACAAAACCAACAATCCACACCACAAGGAAAGCTATACTTTGATAAATCAAACATGGATTGTGCAAGAAAATCTTTGAAACAATGCAGGAAGCAGAGAGGGTAATGCAAAGAAACATGAAAGAGAATGCTTAATTCTAAAGCCTAGTTCATGGCTCCAGCTTTTAAAGAATCCATGAGAAGCAATTATTATTAAGAGCTAGTCCTCATGGGAACTTACCTCCCAAAGTTAAGCTAAGCTCCATGCTCCCCACAGATGAGCAAGCAAGACCTCGACGAGGTGCAAGAAAACAAAAAGAAAAAGTGCTTCAAGCGAGATCCATTCTAGCTCAAATCTATATTGCACAAATCCTTCAAGGAGAAAAACCTTTAGGTTCATTTTGCTCAACTGACCGCCATGGTAATTGAAAACTACGTGATCTCTAAACAACAAAGGCAGAGATTACTTCAAGTAGGCAAGAAAATGACATCACGTCTTTTTTAGTCTTTACCTTCCATCCTGTGTGTCACTACGAGTTGTTCAAAAATAAAACATCTCAAACAAAAAATAAGACTGCGATTATATATGTTAGATAAGAGAAAGGTTCGTGTTTTCCTGAGGGAAGTGAGCTAACGCTACGGAAAGGAGGCTTGCTTGACCTCCTTTAAAAAAGACTAGGGGCTCTTTCACCTAACGTAAAACCGCCTTTTGGGTATTTTTCAGCAGCTTTTGATGCAATTGATTCGAGGAGTCATGATTTGAATAGATCGGAATGAGGGGAGTAAAAAAGCTCTTAATCCGAAATTGTAGGTAAAGAAATTGAACTAAGAGTAAATCTTGATGCCTCGATTTTCTTGGATTGAAAGTGCCACCGTCATGATTCGATTGGAAGCCCGGGTCAAAATAGCCCGTGCGCTTTTTAAGCATATCAAAGAAATCCAGAAATTGGCTTGAGCTAGAGAGTTGATTTAGTTTTCTCCCGCACACCCATAAGAAAATTATGCAGAAGAAAATTATGAGAGGGAAGGTGGTATGCCCTAATATAACAAATCCAGGATCTGAGCCCTCCGAAGTTCTATAAGGTGTTATCCACCTTAACAAATCCCAGGCCCGAGAGTTTTATGGTGGCTTTTATAGCTTTTATGGTTCATTTAAATATCCTCCTGCATTGTTTACCTTAATTCGCTTGGTATTGCGGGAAAGGGTATTCTCGCGAATGGTGGGAACTATGATTCTCGTATTGTATTGTATAGAAAAACCGTATATATTGCCATATTTGAGGAGCTTAATGTCATTTAAAGGTCAAGTGTTGCTGGGTTTTTTGATTTTCGTGATAAGTTATGAGAAGGAAAAAAAATTGAGCATGCTTTTTAGAGCGCGGATGGGCAGGCGATACCCCTTCTTGGCAAGCGTAGCCAAGCAGCAGGCAGAGGGCATTTAGGTGGAGAGGGCGGCAGCCGATCCTGCAGGACGGCGGGAGGCGTGGATTGTGGAGAAGAGGGCTTCATGGTTATTTTCTTCTCGACTATTTGCTTGGGGCAGAGGGGCTTAGGTTGATGTCGAGAATGCAGACATCAAGTTTTGAAGAGAAAGTAGTCGGGCTCTAGTGATTTGCGCCTTAGATTCTTCCATAGGGCGTCAGGCCCTTGTACAAGAGGCAGCAAATGCCTGAAACTCGTTGAAACAAGGGGTTCCTACCATGGTTTCGGACCGTACTCCCCACGATTTTCCCTCGCCTTCAACGGGAGAGTGGCGGATACTGATGGCTTTAATATGGGAAATGTATTGAACGGATTATAATCATGAAAATGGGCTCGTGAGGCCGTTCGGCCCCTCGAGGTTCAATCCTCCAGCCCCCGTGGTTGCTTTTGGTTTCTTTTTTATGCGGTGTCGGCTGCTTAGAGCCGCTAAGATAGTTTTATCCACGCGAATTCCGCCTTCACGCAGAATGCCAATGGTCATGTGTGTTAATTCGCACCTTTGAAATTTGTATGGGTCACTGCTTGCAAAAATAAGAGGGCCCTTCATCTCAAGTATACAAAAGGAGGAATATTCCTCCCATCAATCCCCAATTGAAAAATGAAACATCCCATTAAGTAATATATATTTCACTTTTGTTCGGGTTTCCAAAGTCCTATGCAAATAACAGTGTTTTCTCGACCCCGCCGACCCTATGGCTTAAATCTCATAGCCTTAGAGTTGCCATCATTGCCGCTTTTTATTATTATCAACAACTCAAAAACAAGGACGCTTCCCTTCTTCCTCGTAAGCTATGATTTTTATTTTCACTCGCTTAAATCCGCCATGAATGCTAGCTGTAAATAGATCGCTCATAATTAAAGAATTTGATAGCGTGTGAGTTATAGGCTATAATTTGTCTCTGGCCGCTTCTATTCTATTTTATGCTTAATTTTGGTACCAAATGCTAGCTCTTACGCTAAGTATGAATTTTATTCCAAGTAAAAGAGTCCCCGTGGACCCTTGGGGGTTCAAAGAATGCAATTTTGAGGACGTGAACGCCTTGGTATGCCCAATCTCTATTGTCTTTGCTTCTAAGGAATTCCTCTCTCATATTTGTGCCCCTTGCACTCTTAATTTGTAATCTCTTTGGGTGCGTATTCCCTCAAGGATCTCAAGTAGCCACATTCAATAGGCTGTCAGACATGGAAGCCTCTTCTCGAAAAAATATTGGGATCATATTCTCGCCAGCCTATATGTACGCTTGCATCACCATTCTTGAATAGTGCATTTTCAACAATAGTATTGATAGAAGAGCAAAGACCAAATAGTAACCCTTTCTTTTGATGCAGACATCCCCGCCGTCACAAGCTCATGTATGAATCCAAGTAGTTTCTCTAGGTTCTCACTGCTTTTATAAGAGAGGCTAAGTGCTGCTTGCCAAGGTAAATTTGCCTTTGTTCTTTTGGTTTCCTATTTGTTTGTATCTATTTGATAAGATATAAAAACTAGAGGAGCAAGGCTACTACAAAGACCAAAAGCTAAAGAGGCACATCATGATGTTCAACCACTTGCTTCCAACAACAAGTGTAGCCGATGGAGAAAATCGTGATACTCCCCACAAAGGCTCCTCAAGTACATTATCAAAATGGAATCCACCACCAAAATGATTAATCCCTCATGTTCTCAAGGCTCTCATTTGATTAGTTGCATTCTTATCAACATCTAAAGTTTGGAGTGTGGTTGGCAAAATGTACTAAAAGTTTCAATTGGGTATCCAATGTCCGCATCTAGATGTGCCCTCGGTCATCCACACATGATAAATATCTCAAGCATGTCTTATTTGTGCAAGACAGGGGAGTGGACATAACCTCAAGTACTTCCCGCCGGGTTCACTGTCAAGTTTCCGAATGCGCAACAATGGTATTGGAAATCCATCAGCTCATATATGTAGATGGAAGAAATATCCAAGGCATTGTAAGCCCCACCGCTCTAACCAATACTTAGCTTGAGAATTGGAAAAATAGAGACCTCCTATGGAAGAACATAAGCAATGCATGTGTAGATTCAGATCCCCGACAATTGAAGATGTGTTAATTTTTGATATCATATTGCGCTTCGTGGCTATATTTTGGAGGTATCCATTTACTTCATGTGCTTAATTGGGTTGTCTTTCACTCTTCAATGTGTGTCGCCATCTTCTCTCATTTTCGGCGTGTTTTATTGTGTCCCTATGTGATTCTGGATATAATGCATTATCTTATAAATTTGCTTCAGCTTGAAGTCCACTTGGCTAATTTTATTAACATGGGAGCCTAAAAAGAACAAATTTTTATTAAAGTTATAAAATTTCAAAGTAGGTGGAAGTGTAAATGACTTCTATGGTGCATTTCACCATGATTTCTACCAATGGGTTTGCAAAAAAATGTGCAACGCTCCAATTTTACATGCAATTTTCATTCTCAAATTGTTAAATTCTCTTATCCAATTTTGCATTGTCAATCAAGTTTTATAGCTAGGCATAAAAATAAGAGCCCAATACCGCAGCAACCCTTCTTAATCGCAGATTCATTATAGTTCCTAATGCATTTCAATAGTTGTTGAAACACTTATTAACATGGTTCTTTTAATAGTTAAGACTATTTTAAACAATCACGCCTTCTCTTTCTATTCTTTTTCTTGATCTTTGCTTCACGCTACACAATGAATGTATTACATCTCCAATGAATGTACTACATCTCCAACATCCATGTTTGACAATAGAATTATTCTTCGTAAATATTTGTACATTGTTGATATTCAGCTACAAATTTTAATGTAATATATTGTATTAATGACTACCATTTCTGGCCCCTGCAATTTTATATGTATGTAATATCCGGGCTCTTCAATGTGTACCCAAATTGAATACATATTATTTTAGTTCTTCCATAAAATCATAGGACCACCTTTACACATCACTAATTCCCTAAAGTCTACCGCCTAACCCATCCTACTTATTCCATTATTCCCATTCTATTATTTTGGCTGTGCCCATGATTAATGCCTCACCTCACACAAAACCTATTACATCTATTACCCCATTGTATCTATGAACATTATTTGACATAAATTGCATTTACGTACATGATTACATTTTTCAACTTCCTTAATTACCTACAAACTCCACACGTGATAATACCTATTTCACACATTCAGAGAATAAACTGCGATCGCCGCATACGCTTTCTAGTGTTTGATGATGATGACAATCTAATTTATAATTTCTCAAACAAAGAAAGACATCCAGCTTCCTTTGATATTACAAGGTTTCCATATATGCACACAATGAGGTGAGAGATATGGAGTTTGTCTCTTGCCGAATTACTCATCCTCCAACTCATTACAAGCAAGCACCATTGGGGTAAGGATAATAGCTCAACACCACCAACAACACAAACGCCTTAGCTTAACTCAACATCTCCAACTTCCTAGCTCTGTACCCAAAGACCGCATCGCACCTAAGTAGTGAGAATCATTTGGAGCTTCAGCACTAACTGTAACTTGGGAAGTACCTTCTAATAACTTCTACTCATTGATTGCCATTGATAGAAAATGACATCTCCATCGCTAATCCTCAACCTCACCCTCCTCGCACCACCCCATACCTCATCCTCATTCACAACCCAAATCGCTTCCTCATCCTTATACTTACCCCAAAACATCCCAAATCTCATCCCCGCCCCCTCGGCCATCTAAACCCTCATCCTCGCCTCATCCTCACCCCTTTCCAAACATTCCAAATCTCATCCGTGATCCTTCCTCCTCTCACCCCAAATCTCATCCCTCCCTATCCTCGGGCCCTCATCCCTATCCTCATCCTCTTGTGCCGCTTCTAGGCATCAACTCTATCATTTGGAGCACAAAGATATCTATGCATTATTGATTTCGCACATTCCCCGGCGCTGAGCCGGTCGATGTTTCTTTCCCGAAAGGTTTATTATTCTATCAAAACCCGGCCCCTATGATGGTGATAATACATACAATTGAATTTCACTTGGTGTAGCTAAATCCGGCAAACTGTGGACTTTCACATGCCTAAATATCAACCACGCATTATCTGCCGTAAACTGTCACCTCATCTCACTACCCCTTAGGATCGAGTACGATGTTGCTAATACTAGTTTTATTTCGTTTTCTTAGGAGGATTTTTCCGTCAAGGCATTGTGTAAATGTCTTTAGGTTTTTGTATAGAATTTATATATATACAATTTATCGCGCCGCCAAGGCCGTAACATTTTTACTGACCCATTTACTTGTTCAAATTATGTCCGTCGCACCGGCTTAATGCGTAAATTGTGTGATTCTCTTTCCACAACCGCCTTTAATCTAATCTTACTTTACTTTGTTTCTTGGAATTATGGCCGCCTTTTGAATTCCAATTCCAGTATTTACTTGTTCGAATTATTTCGCTCTAGCAAGGAAAATAATCAAAATATATGTGAGACTTCAATCCATCATGTCTAATTCGGCTGTTAGCACATTAATCAAATTAAGGCTTAAATTGGTTGGTTGCTTGGTTTCAAATTCATTTTATGGCAGCTTCGAGAAGTCTTATTCATGGCAATGGCACTGCGCAGATACATTCTCAGAATCCTCATTGGTATCGCATCTCTACTTTTGTTGTTTAAATTCCTGGCCATTACATAGATACATCAATTTAAGGCCTAGCCATGATCTTGTTTTTAGTTAAACGGAAAACAATTTAAGACATGGTTGTGCAATCTTAATTGCCGGGTCATCCATAACGCCAATGACTAATGATTGTCGTGATACCTTGTTCATCATTATCGCATGCGATTTCCTTTTGAGCCCTACGCTTAGAACCTTTTGTCACGCCTACCGCCTAACTTCTATCCTCATTCTTTTTCCTCCTAAAAAATCAAGCATTAGAAGTTCGGAAAGTTAACCGGAATGAAAGTGTCAACGAGGTATGTGGCTTTGTATCTTTTGCATTAGCTAAAGACAAATGTCAATTGGCAGCAAATTCACTGATGCTGCTTTCCAGACATGTGAAGATAATCTGCGAATACTGTAGGAGGCATCAAGCAGAAAATGGCTGAAATTGTACGTGTTGTCGCAGTCATGACAAACATCATAGGCCTAATATGATAGAAGTATTTCACCACCTTAATTCCATAAAGGAAACTAATGCATAACCCTAGACTAGTAAAAATTTCAGCTCAAATATGGCATCCACAATGCTAATACGTGCAAAAGTCTTGTTCAAAATATTTTAAAGTTTCTACAATTCTTTTTTCGTGACTATTATTCTTTTTTCGTGACTATTTATAATAGATACTCTACATTGAAATTGAACAAAACTGTAATTGAACTTCGGACTATGTGTGCAAAACGAAAAAAGCTCGCATTTAGAACAATACTTCCAAATTGCAAATACAAAGATGGGTTCCAAGGCTATTGTCTTGCGACTTGTATTCTTTGCTCCAAGTAAGGGCAGTATCTGCCTCAAAACCTTGGAAATAATACCTTGCTCTTATTAACTTCTTATTACAGTCAGAAATCCAGGCATCCTTTGAAGTGCAGGAAAACCCATGGAAAAGTGTGTGTATCAACCTTGTTTCGGCAATATTTTTTGCCATAAATCAGACAGTAAGAGTAAATACCATTTTATGATGAGCTAGAATTAGTGAGAACAATATAGGAAGAAGACGTACCTTGAACTTGTTTGTAGGATTTAAGATAGCCTTCATAAGATTAATCTGGCATAGCGCTGAAGCTTCCAATAAAACCCTAGATTTGTTGAGCTAGGTACTAAATCGCGGTTTCCAATGCTGATTTGAAGACCACAAGAACTCGGCTACTCTAAATTTCTCCAGGTTGCATATTAACGAGAGGCTTGCTCACTAAATAGATGTTGTCAATATTTCTACAATCATTAATACCAAATTTTGATGCCGGAGTCTTTAGAAGCAAATTATCTTATGAGATTTGTGATGCTCTCATAGAATGAAAATAAAAAGAGAAGAGAGATGATTAATGTAAAACGCCAATCCAAGCAGTTTCACAAGAACAAATTTTAGGGTTTTAATGAAAGATTAGGGATGCGTGGATCGAGTTCCTTTAACGCAACCATTGAAATCGTTGAGATGCTCCCCAGATGTTTGAGAAATCATTGTAGATGCACTCAAGGCATGTTTTAAGAAGCTATGCATGTATGGAACAAAGCTTCGAACACGAAGCTATCGACATGCTCTCTCTCTTCAAAGCTGGCTACTAATGGATCGGGAACATACCTTATCCTGGACACAAGAATATCGCATGCTCAAAGAAAATAGAGGAAGAAAATTTAGGTCTTTTATAGGTGCCCAAGAATCGAATAAAAATCGCAGGCTTTGCTTCCAAGCAAAGCTTCCACTGGAAAATCAAAACCTAGCGCTTTAATATAAGATTTTAAATTAAGTTCGCCATGCCGTAATCGAGGTATAAGAGCGAACAAATAGATTTAAAGAGCAAAACCCACCTATATAGATGAAGGTCCGTAATACCGAATAGACATGCTCGCCTCCAAATTAGAAGAGCTCCAAAGCACATATCGAGCGTCATTTAGTTTCGCATTGATTCACGTAAAGTGATCTTACCGCACCCTAAGGAACATGGTGCGTAACATGGCCATTTTTTTCATTTTTCTTTCTTTTTCTTACGTACCTCTATTTTTTCCTCTTCCTCGAAATACGCTCAATCTAGAAAGAGGCATCAACGCTCTAATATGCCTAAAGAATCTTTCCCATAATAATTATACATGTATTGATATAATATAGCTGAATACTTTTTGTGTCTTAATAATAAGTTGTACAGGTTATGATGATAATTTTGTTTTTTAGTTGATATTTTTTCTTTCTATTATTGTCTAAATATATACAAATAAAAGTCTTCGTTTTTTGTCGCTTCTTATTTTTCGTCTCGCCATTCTAAATTGAGACAATTGCTGCTTTTCTAATTTCCCTTTTGAGGTGAGTATTAAAAGAAGTAGAATTTTGCTTGGTAGCGCTGAGTTGACGTTGTTGCATTGATATGTAGAAGAAGAGTAATTGAAAAACTAATGGTGTGCCGGGCGCGTCGGCATAAATACGTAGTTCCTATTGGCTGTGAATTGAACTTAATTCCTTGCACTTATAAATGATGTTGCCTCTTGTTGCATTTTGGATAATTAATTTTTTTTTTTTCTAGGTGGCCTATTGATTCCTATATAACTTTGGGGTTTTGGGATAGCCCTTACTTTTTTCTACATGTTTTTTTTGCATTGACATGACACTAAAAGAGGGCATTAATGTATGTTTTGTGGTGGACTTGCTCTAGAATTGTATGTACGTGAAATTTTGCCCCAAGCCTAGATAACATCCAATTATAAACATAGTTTTATCTAAAAAATATTCTAATATGGACCTTAGTGGCAACCATAATAATATATATATAAATGTCAACACATTTGTGTTTTGAATTTGCTCTATTTTTTCAGCGCACTCAAACTTGACAAAATTCCTAAGAATGATTCCGCTTGAAAGAAGTTAAGCAATGCCCGATAAATTAAATTGCACAAAAAAAAAAAAAAAAAAAAAAAACTCCATCAAATTACCTTGAAGATAATTTAACTGATTGTTGAGACAACCTGCAATCCATGGTATTAAGTTCTTTCCCTAACCCAAAGAACTAAAAATGCCTTCTTTAGATACAGATAAACTATATAATATCAATCAGCTTGAAAAGTATGGAGAACCTGCTTAAAACAAAGCACAGCAATTCTAGGAACTGGAAGTGAAGAGGTCACCAAACAAAGTCCTTAGCGAGAGTATATTGTCTTGAAGGCGGCATTCTAGAAAGCCAAATGAACTTTGTCGTTCTAGAAGCTTGATGTTTCCACCATTCGATATGGTACAAAGCTAAAGAAGCATTAGTTGAGAATTCCAGCATTTGATGCATTACATGGCCTATGCATTACAATGCACTTCTAATGGAATATAATGGTAAAGGTAAGACTCATGATGAGCCGAAAAAAGAAAGATAAAGACGAAAATGAACCCCAAAGTTGAGGGCTCGAACGGATCTAATATGCCTGGGCCAACTGCATAAAAAGATTTGGTAACATGCATTTTAAATGTGAAGACCTATTAGATGCACCAGATACATTTGAAAGCAAAACAACACGACACAAGAAAGATTCAAAGTTTCATATTTTTTACTTTGGCAAGAAAACAAATTATTAACGCGGATTAGAAAAGAGAGTTCTAAAAAAAAATATAAGTGTTGCTCTTCTATTCTATTCATTCTATTCTTTTGATCAAACCGCTATTAAGCAGTGCATTACAAACCTAGAGCTTATATAGACCTTAATGGAGCATATATGACATTAAGAGTTGGTGGTGATACAACCATCTCAAAGTTCCAAACCATTACAAATACGGATCAAAAAATAAGTGAAAATATATCCGGGTTCTCGGTGGTGTCAATCCTCTTCAAGCATGCTAGATTTGTTGATGCCAAGGCGTTTATTTTGCTTCATTACCTGCATGATATCTTCACAGACACCGGTATACATAACAAATTTGCATGCTCCCAAATAAGAGGCCTCGTGCCGCTTTTTACACTCCAAATTTCAAAGGAGAATCAACAATTTCCAAAGACTTCGTCTTTACATATAAGGCCAATCATTTATTAATATACTGTAAATAAAATGAGCTTCCTCAAGAAACCTCTGTGGCTCACATTTGTCCCATTTGTCGAGAGTATTTAAGTGTGATGCAAGCCTTTGCACACACACACTTATAAGAAACAAAACACTAAAGTAGATCCTTTTTCAAATGTAACCGCTTAACATAATATAAATTGGTGGCGCTTCTTTTAGCTACCTTGCGGAACTTTAAATATGTGATTTTAAGAAATTGCATCACGCCACATTATTGTAGAAATAGAGTTAGTTGGATCGCGGGATGAAATATAGACATTCATCGCTGGAGCATGAAAACATGTTTTAAGGCCATAAATATTTTCATATGTGGAGCATAACTGCTTCCTAGCTATATCCTGTGATATCTAGCTATATCCTTAAGAGGACAAACCCAAACAACTTCAGAAAACATTCATGCTGGGAGGAAAAATAACATTGAGTAGAGTGAGTGGAGCCACCAACTTCGTGAAAAGCATTTATATTTGGTTCATGATTCTCGCATTACGGTTTGCATATGCTTTTTGTCTTTTTATTCATCGCTCTAAATCAAAGTTTGATCTAAGACGTATGCTTATGATTCCGCTGGAAGCCGAGATAGTATGTGCTTCTATTTGGTACACTCAAAATTCTCAAAATTAAGGAATGGAACAAAAAAGTGTTCCAAGATGCTTGTAAAAGTTCCGCGATATATATTGAAAAATGGTTACATTACAAATTTGGTTACATACAAATTTGTGATTGTATTAGATACAAGTTCTACACTTTATATGGAGTAAGACCCATTAGAGAAAGTAATGTGAGATCATCTTTTCTTATAATGTATTTTATTGTGTCATGTTTGTATTAATTTTCCATTACCGCTTAAGTATCACTCTTATGTGACTCAATTAGGTATAGACTTGTAATTACGCAGTACAATGAAGCTTATCCAATTGGTAACAATTACAATTTATTGTTTGTTCACATGTAGCAAGGTCATAAATTGCTATGCCATGTCTATGAATTCCGGAGGCTAAGACCTACTTGTTCCTTATTCTGATCTCACCAAGCAAACATGTTGTCTTTGGACCATGTCCTTTTTTTCAACTCCAAGAGAGTCTAAGATGTGGTGGGTGTTCCTTTGGCCATCACATCCGCTTGGTCTTACCTCGGCTGAATTATTATGCATCACAATCGCATCGAATATGTGCTTAGCATGGCATCATAAATGATTTTAAATTTCTGCGTATATTGCCGGCGCGTAATGTTTTATCTTCATAATAAGCTACAAGAAAATGGGCATGAAAGTTCCAATTTGGGTGGTTGCGTTAAAATTACCGACCGATACTTTTGTAATTCACTTAACAACTGCGATCATCTTCGACTTTCACCATTCTAGAACGCCCCTGTGGTGTTCCGTGGTTTAATTATTTGGGAGGAAGAAGAGATATGCATCGCGACTAAAACTTTGTATAGTCCATAATCAAATAGCTTGTTCCTTTTTTTCATAGATACACATCGCTAGTTTTCATCCCCGGTGAAAGCCAAGAAATGTTGGATCGGCCCTGGTGGCTCTTAACGCCTCCGGCCACCCAATGCTTTGTTATGACCCATGGAAAATCTCATTCCATCAAATAACGTATTAGTCGGGAAAGCTCAAAGGGTCACAAGCACGAATGCCACCACCTGCAGAAAGTATTGGTATATTCCTTTGAAAGTATTATAATGGCAGAGGCCTGAATGCCATAAAACCTTGTTGAGGGACGAGGGCTTGTTTTCCCTAGGGCAACCCAAAAAGAAGAAGAGAAATGCTCTTCATATCTCTAAAACCATAAAAATGCAAAAATGCAAACTTAGGGACTTTTTTAGTGTATACAAAGTAGATTGATATGATATGGAAATGCATTTTTGGTTTCCTAGTAAATATCCTATCGGGTGTTTTGAAAATATAGAAAATATATTTAGTCAGTTTTAGATATTCATATAAGCCTTGGAAAATACAATAGTTTTTTCGAATGGCTTTGTTGTTGGAGTTTATAATTTTCTAAAGACTATAATATTAAATACTTAAAATATTAGTTTTTCCGCGAAACATACGCCAAAACCACCAAAGCACAAATGCATCTACGGGCTCTTGCCTGAGATCATGTGCGAGAGATGATGACCACAGCCCGCTTGCATGTCTCTAAGGCATGACCTGGCTCTGCCTATGTTGCATGATCTATTTTGTACTTTGATATAAATGGTAGAGCACTGCTAGCCATACCATGCTTAATATTGGTTTTAGAGCCAAACTTTGCTTGTAAGTAGCTGAAAAATATGCAAGATAGATATATTATACAGTTTACAAACTAGGTGCGTCAAAATGCACAAACAAACTTATGTTGATGTTGTGAAGTAGCTCTGGCTTTAAACTATCATCAAATAATATATGGATGGCATACATACGCGGGTTTTAATCTAAGTTTACGTGAGAATATAATCGCATCGAAGCAAAATTGTGCCAAAAAATGTCCAAGATGTCGTAATAGCCGCATTTATAACCCGATCCAAAGGCAAGGTAAAAAGAGATGTTATTTCTGCCATATGCTCGCAGATTTTGACTCATGAAATGGTTTCTTGCTCGCTTGGTTATTCTTTTTATAATATGATGAGCTTCTACATTTTAAGTTTTCTTAATAATTGTTATGGCTTTGCCACCGCTGTTGCTATGCCATGAAATCGTGATACTCTGCATGTGGCTGCTTATTGTTTATATGCAATTTTAGCTTGCTCTCAAGTAGGGTATGTGCAGGATCAAGTAGTGTTCTGTGGTTGTGTCCAAACTAGAAGAATGCCCAGATATAAGCGTATCAAGTGGAGCTTTCTAAATCAGGTTTGATCTAAGACGCATGCTTATGATTCCATGGAAGTCGATAGTATAAACCTTCTATTTGGTACACTCAAATTCTCAAAATTAAGGAATGGGAACAAAAGAAGTGTCTAAGATGTTTGTAAAAGTTCTCGAGTATATAGCAATCATACATAACTATCATTAACATTACTCAATATAGACCATTGCATCCAACACATTTAAATCAAAAATCCTCTCAAACCTATAATTTTGGTTTGGGTGCATATTCACCTGAGGGTTACTCCGGCAACGAGAGTCGCCGGATGGGCATATTTGCCCTTATTCCAAGATCCGATCATATACGCATCCTCGCTTGTGGGGGTATGCATACAAGTTTTTGTATACCGTATATTAAGATTTGCAAAAATAATACTATAAGGTTTGAGATAATGTACTTAATGGTCGAAAGAAAATCAACTGGCCGGTGCAAAAATGTGTTCTCTGCCAAAATTTAAAAATGTATGTATATAACTCCAAAAGAAATCAAATGAATAAAGCATTACAATTCACTAACTTACCCTCGCAAGACACCTAACACAACTATGCATATAAGATGTGACTTCAATTCTAGAAACAACTCCACTTTGTAACTGATATTGTGTCGCCACCAATTGGATACTAACTACGCGAATAAAGATCCCGCAAACGCGGTAATACTCCAAACTCAACAGAACTCACCAAATAGCTATAAAGAATCGAGCTGTAGCAACAAAGAAACTTGAGGGATCCTTCAAAATTTTAACCGACCGCCTGCGGATATGAATATTCTCTGGGGCAACCCTAAAAGAACATTTTATACTAATTGACGAAGAAAATGAGTACCACAAAGTAGGGTATCCTAACGCCAATGACAATGCAAACTACCCATTGAAACACCGTAAGAGAACTTAGCTAATCGATCATCCTACCAAGTCAAGGATCAAGTAGGATCAAAATCGAACCATAAGAAAATGGACGCACGCTGCTTTTGCAAGCAAAGTTGCCCTCGTGATGAACCAACTTTATCTCCTTTTAATCGATCCACATTGGACACACTCTACAGCTTCTCTTATTAATCTCTTTTTGTGGGAATGTTAAGAATAAGAAGAAGGACGCTTGAGAAGGATCAAGCCCCTCGTTTCCGTGGAGGTATGGTCACACTGGGGCTACAAGCCCAACAACACTTGTTGTGTGCACCCACCTTGTACTTGGCAACTTCTTTCTCTAACTTCCCTTTAGATCCCCTTTATAAAAAATAAGTCCCACGCGCCCAAGAGAAGAGATATCGATTCAAAATGTACCAGATATTTCCCCAGCTTCTCTCACAGAACTCAATGGTTCTTTTCATCATGGTATTCTTCCCATAAGTACGATGTGTATTCTCGCCTTAAACCCTTCCTTCCTGATTTGCCGTGATTTTGAGTAGACCCAACATTATCTCAAGCATAATGTGCATCAAAGCCTTGAGTACTCCTCCAAAAGCTCGCCACATCTTTTCTAAAGTATTATATGTACCTGGTTATTAGTGATGGTAAATTAAAAGAGGCCTGAGCACGCAGAAAAGAGAAAGGAGGTGAATGCCTACCAACTAAGAATGTGTGAATCTGATAGCTACAAAGACCGACATTTGCAGAATACCAAAACAGGCCGCCACGATTTCCCTCTCGGACGATCATAGCTCGTGGATAATAAAAAAGAAACACCCATTTCTCGCAAGTTGAACATTCATTTCTTTCCTCGATGCTTGCTCCAGCCTTCTTGTTCTCGGGATGCTTGCTCTAGCTTCCACCGGCACCACGCATGCTGCTGCTCCACCTCTCTCGCAGTAATTTGTGCCTTCCGCTTAAAGAACCCTATCTAGCAAACCCTATTTCTAAATGGCTCGAGGGTTGTACGTGAAGGAGTCTCAATAAGCTTAATTGAAAAAATACAACATGGCCTATGGGTCTAAAACCATTGAACAAAACGCTAAAATTAATGTAGGCATATATGCACTCTAGATATACTAATTAGTAGTTCCTATGCAATACGCTTTCGAAATCATATGAAAACCATATAGGAAAATAGTACAAAAAATACAAACCAACCCCCTCATATTATGCGCTAGATATGCACCCACTCAAAAAGAACAACTAGCGGGCGTGTGATGCTGTAATATGAAAACTTAGTTGTTTCTTTAGTTGTTTGTACACATATGCATCCACTAAAAGAACTAGCGGGCGGGCGTATCACGTATTAAAGTCTTGTAAGATTTATGATACTTCACACAATTTATTGTATTTCAAAAATTTAACACACCCTCCTCTCAAATGCTATAATTGTGTGAAATATCATAAAATCTGTAACTGAAAACAATGGTTCCGTATGAGAAGAGAGAAAGAATCTGCAGTGGTCCATGATAACCTTAGAACTAGGTCAATGATATCTAGACATCCTGGTCGCTTTTTTCCCTTTTGAATCTATGGTGGAATCCATGGTACCCATTGCAAAGAAGGTCATGATGTCCCAGGGACGTATGTCATTGAACTCTGAATATGCATGCAAGAAGTGAGCATCTATGCATCTTGTGAACCGCTTCTTCCACGGGCTTTTGAATGGTTCCGGCCATGGTTTGGCCCCTTCGGCCAAGAAAGATCCTCTCTCACAAAGATTCGCAACACGAGAAGAGACAAATAGTGTCGAAATCGTAGTCTATGGAAGGCGCGATGTTCTCGAAATTACTAAGGTCAACATTGCTCCCTGACTCCCAGGAAAGAGCCATCACAATCTTAAGTATCCCGTTGAAAGCAACCTGAATTCTAATCTTCTCCGCCTTCCTGATCAAATGGTGTAGCTACTTTCTAGGTTCCATTATTTAGAGAGGCGCGGGTTGCAAGACCATCGTTCCTATATGCACTCCATGTTCACCGCTCCAAAGGTATGACTCAATGGCATCGACTTACCTTGGGCACTATAGTTGAATCATTGTTCTCACCATAAAGCACAATGGTTGAAACTAAATGGCTACATTTCAGCTGCCATTCCTCCGTCACAGCTTGTGTTTCCATTATGCCTTCTGCATTCGCTCTTCTTAGGATCAATACAATCCTAGCTCCTTGCTGCTCTATTGCACAAAGAGATGAATGCACGTGAATTCTTGGAAATCTTGTTAAAGAGTGGGATCATGTAGAATCTCTGCTTTCATTTTGATGGGCTCTTAGTAGTTCTGCTGCTGCTAATCTCTTCAAGACGTGAAGATCCCTTCTGTGAGCAAGATTTTGCAAGATAAGAGACAAACGGCGCTGTGAGTTTAATAAGCCGCATTGAAGGTTGCGTGTTCTCGCAGGGCACTAAGGTCGGGTGGATTATGCCTTTAAATTTAAGAAAACTCTGAACCTTAGATGGTTCTCAAAATTATTATGTAATTTTATGAAAGTGAAAACAACAAATGAAGAGGAGATACAAATGAAATAACAAATTTATTGTTTTATTCCACAAGTTGTTTATTCTTCCACGCCTCAAGTATAGATAACGCCATCGACATCGAGAGTCAACTGATCAAGGTACGCGGGTTAATTCTAATAAAACTTGTTGTATTGATGGGAGCAAGATCACCTGCACCCTCTCGTGTCAAATTCTTCGCTTTCTTTGGCTACCGCTTGGATTGATCCAAGAATATGTTTCTAGGTCATCTCTTGTCGCGACTTAAATTGGTGCATTGAATGTCCGCGCCAACGCGGGATCCAAAGCAAGTACTCAACAAGGTTTGAGGTGCTATTCTCTCTCAAGGTTTCATCCGGCTATTTCCAATTGTCTTGGCCATTCCCCATGCTACACCCGGACCCTAGCCCACCCTCCTCCTGGTATCGCTATGCTAAAGAAGAGGGATGGTGTAGTTGATTTCTTCTCGGCTTCGCTCCCCCGGTTGTCCTTTGTCTTTTTGCTATTGTTCTTCGCTTTGGCGCATCACATCTAATCTTTGTTTTGGTGTACAGGAGAGATCTTATCTTTTTGTGGTCAAAATAATAATTCAAAAAAACATGAATGACATATGAACCATTAAGCATACAAATTGCCATAACACACCAAAACAAAGGATTTCAAAAATTTTGCTTTATTACTTTTTTGGAATCTTAGAAATTAGGTTTTTTCTTTTTAGTTTGTGGTTTGAAAGACAAAGTACAAGCATGTATTTCAATTTCCTTTATTTTATTCACTCATTCTCTTCTTTTAAGTATATTCCTTTTTAGTAAATTTGTGAAATTGCCTCTCAAGTATTTCTTTTAACACGCTTTTCTTTCCTTTTGTTTTACTTACTAGAGAAGCAAATATTTGAAAACGATTTAGCAACTTGATGAGCAATATATG
Source organism: Isoetes taiwanensis (assembly GCA_021234155.1). Lineage (NCBI taxonomy): Eukaryota > Viridiplantae > Streptophyta > Lycopodiopsida > Isoetales > Isoetaceae > Isoetes > Isoetes taiwanensis. The sequence continues at coordinate 14,889,251 of JAJEKV010000033.1, read as the reverse complement.
AAGCATTTCATTTACCAAAGTATGAAATACTCTTGATGCTGCTTTATTGAAATCCATGCTAAAAAGAATTTGAAATTTTATTTTTGGGCCAGTTTCAACAAACATAGTTTCTTTTAAATTCCCGCTGGCACGCACATTTAGGATCCATTTGAAAAAAATGCGCACCCATTTGAAAAATGCTACTGGCGAGCGCTTTATATGGCTTATTACACTCAAAGTTTTTAATGCTCTCACTGATCTTTCAAGACAAAAGCCATATTCTTGTTCATACCTCACAAAACACAAGAGGGTCTAAAACCCTTCTAAGAAATTATTAGAAACGGGCTTTGTATGATTGGCTGTCCTTGGAGAATTATTGTTGGAATTGTTGTCATGCCATATTGATAATTAATACTGGAACAGGGAGGTCGCGGCAAAGTGTACCGGGCGCATCTCGCCGGTAAAGCTTTGAGAGATCGGGTTGTGGTCGGGTCAGCCGTGGCCGATCGATTTGGAAGCACAGGATTATATAGCCATAGCTTCATAATCGGCGCGTAGATGTATGTAAACAAATTTTATAGTTGAAAAGCTCACTCATCAGCAAAGATATAAGAAATGCATATCATCTTGGTAGTTTCAAACATGCTTTTGTCAACTTACCATTCTAGGATGGATTGTAGTCAAGAAAAATTGGTTGTGAAATTGTACAGCTTAGGAACATCTTCCATAGATCAAGTAAGTAAGATTTGGAAACAGAGTACTCCATAAGAAATAGCAAACAAAGAAAATAAACAATTTACCCCAAACATATAGCTTTCTTTTGTGATGGAACATGAGCAAGCAAGAACCCGAACTTCTAATTGCTCTTCTTATAAATGCTCTTTTCTTGATGTTCAATGGCAATCGCTTTGGTTTCTATCAAAAGGATGAATATGAAACTAAGAATGAGGAAAGCAAAGAGATCTACTACCCGGATTAAAAATACCATTAGGGCCTTCTCAACCCCTCACATGTAGAAATATGATCGTCATTCATGCAAACAAATCAAAAATAAGCACATCGCAATGAGACTATTTTTGAATAGACATTGCAACCGGATTTTTGCGTATTTATCCAGATGGATTCAAAACGTCTCAAACTCGCATACATAAGGCACCCGTGACTGACATGCAGGGATGTCAAGAATCAATAAAATGACGATTTGGAAAGAATGGATTAAGTGGAATCAACAGATAAGAACTCATCAAAAATAAATACAGCTTGCAAAGATGTGATGCATTACAATAAAAAGTGAAGCCATATATAAGCACTCTAAAATAATCAAAGAATCAAAATGCAAGTGCATTAATACATTGTAATGTGAACTATCACAAGACATATATTTTTCAAGTAGAACAAACGTAAGAACTAAAATAGATAAAATTGCGTGATGGACAACTAGGAAACTATTAGCCTATAAATACTAATGGGAAGAATTGAGACAAATCGATAAATTGCTCCGTGTCATTAATGCTCATAATGTCAAGTACCTTCCAATACAACCAAGATCGATCCATTAAAATCATCATGGAACCTCAAAGATAATTAGTGCTTTCGGCAAAGATAAGTTAGCATGTCATTACACAATTTAATGCCCCAAAAGCAACATGTAACCAAATAGATAGACAAACATGGCAACATCCTTGAAATATTTTCACATTCAACAAAAAAAGCATTATTGAAAGAATCATGTGTATTGAAAGAGCTTGGTTCTAGCAAGAATTATTCCATAGAAACCAAGTAAGTAAACATAAAAGTACCTAAGTAAGTATATAATCTCACCTTATTATTCTTAGGTTTGAGATATATTTCATCAAAATATATCACCAACTCGACATAGAAGAAAAACACCGATTATCTCAAGAAAATAATTGAATCTCAATTATCATGCATCAAACGAGAAGTTCGTGACGAAAATGCATATCATGCAATAAAGCTTCTTCTGTTGCTTATGTATACCCCCGACTTGCCTACAAGCCTCAAGAAAACCGAAGATGCATCTCTTACCAATGTACCGGGGTAAAACAAAATAATAATCGACATGATAGACACACAAAATAGATGTGAAACGGCACAGAAAAATAGTGGAAGAGGGGAAACCTGTGGAATTAACCCCGCCAAAAAAAACTATGACTACTTTCGGATGAAAATGTAGCAACAAACGGCTTTCACATTCTCGCTATTTCTCCATTTTTTACTCCTTGAGGTTCTGCCATGGCCGCTCTTCTTGTTTTGAACTATTGCTCGGCTTATGGTTTTGAACCATGGTTTCGCCATGGCCAGCTATGAGATCGCTGAAATAGAAAAGGAAGGGGACGAGCAATTGAGAAGCTACGGAGAGGAGGAGAGGCCGCAACCAAGGAGCCGATGTTGCATACATCACAAAGAAGATTTTGAGAACAATAGCGACCCCGTAAATATCGCGATAGAAGATAGTGTTCTTCATCGACCCTTCCAAGAAGCATCAAGGTGAAGCTTAGATCTGCTAATGTGTCCTGAGCTGAACGCCAACGCAGCTTTTAACGCATACAAACAAATGGACAAATGGCTATGGAGTCGGTGTCTCGGTGATCAGACATAATACTGGTGGGCCATAAAATATGGCAAAAAAAAGAGATGTTGAATCATTGCTGGTATGTGAGGATGGCCATGACCTTACCGAAATAAGGAAAAGCATTGCCCATCCCGGCCATGAGACAATGGATAAGGTAGATTTGAAATATAGTCAGCATGTTCATGATCATGGTGATAAAATGAAAAGAACGGAACATGATTGAAGACACTAGAGCTGCACGAATTTTCCTAGTCGCATTTCAGCTTAAACTGGATAATGCCGCCTATTGAGGTACATTAGTCTTGCTCTCTCTCAGAATCGTTATTTTAATGCTCAACCAGTCCTCAACCTTTATCTTCTCCTACTGCATCAGACATCCGGCCGAGGCTTTGAAGGCTGCATGGACAAGCTCTAAGGGCTTGCATCCGGCCGAGGCTTTGGGTCATGGATACCCGGCCGGTGCTTTGGGCTCAGTGTTTAAGAGTGAAAAAGTGCTAACAAGTAGTTGACGAACTATTGCTGTGTAGTAATATATAAATCAAGCTTCTTTGTGAATAAATAAAAATTGTAGAAGCCAAGTTTAGTGCGGGCTGTTGTATCCTCGGGCTGATAAATTTTCATTTTACAATGAGGAAGTGTCGAACAAGTATTTAACTTCAAGTCATCTTTACATGCTTGACCTTACACAAATTACAATAACCTGAGGCTTGAAATGACCTCCTCTTAGGCTGCAAATTGCTAGAAAATGCTCACTTTTGCACCCGGGCAAGCCATGGTTTTCGTGATCAAATTAAGCATGGGATTGCGCCTAATTAAAGGGGTCAGGTGATATATAAGTAGCTATTTTAAAACCCCTCTCAACTTCCTAAGTATGAATCTGGAAGATTTAAATATTACATATGTCAAAACCCTCCAAACATATCAACACGAGAAGCTGCAAACTAACCCTAAATATTCTTGCGCAAATGAAAAATTATCCATACCGCCTTCACCGGGATTGAAGAAACGAGAATTCCAACCGCTTATCGGGCTTTGAAGTGAAGCGCCATGTTTTCTTGACCTGTGGGCCCCGAAAAGAGATGCCATCGGATTGAACCCTCAGTTCCTCGGCCCGATGTCCGCGATCCTCGCGGCTGCTCGTCGAATCACTCAAAGGTTTCTCCCAAAGGAAATAGCCTTTCCTTCAATGGCTTGAAGCTATAATAGGCCAAAGAAACATCTTTAGATGGAATGGCCCAAAAGAGAAAAAATCTTCCATAATTGGCATAAAACCGCTATAAAAAGTTGGAAGAGAATGTTGTTTGAAATGGCAGCCTAGCAAAAGCAATAATGAAGATGCTTTAGCCTTATGTTTGATGATGATGACAAACGAGATAATTCTCAAACAGCTAAAGACACATCCAGCTTCCTTTGACATTAAGGTTTCCTATATGCACAATGAGGTATAGATATGGAGTTTGTTCCTCTTGCCGAATTGCTCATCCTCCAATCATTACAATCGATTAAAAGGGATAATAGCTCAACACCACCAACAACACAAATCACCATAGTTAACTCAACATCTCCAACTCTAGCTCCAAATTTCCAAAGACTCTAAAAGATCGCACCTAAGTAGAGAATCATTCGAGCTTCAGCACTAGAATCATTTGTAACTTGGGAAGTACCTTCTAATAACTTTCTACTCATTGATTGCCATTGATAGAAATGACATCTCCATCAGCTAATCCTCAACCTCACCCTCCTCCTCACCACCCCCATACCTCATCCTCATTCACAACCCAAATCGCTTTCCTCATCATCCTTTTTTTATATCACCCCAAACATCCCAAATCTCATCCCCCGGCCCCCTCGGCTTCATCCTAAACCTCATCCTCGCCCCTCATCCTCACCCCAAACATTCCAAATCTCATCATCCGCGATCCTCCTCCCCTCACACCCCAAATCTCATCCCCATCCGCCCCTCCTCATCCCCATCCTCATCCTCTTGTGCTTCTTAGGCATCAACCTCATCATTTGGAGCACAAAGATATCTATGTGCATTATTGGATTGTAGACATTCCCAAGGAGTTTAATGATGTTTCTTCCGAAAGGTTTATTATTCTTATCAAAACCCGTCCTGGTGATGGTGATAATGGCTATCATACAATTGAATTTCACTTCTTGGTGAAGCAAATCGTTAAACTGTGATTCTTCTTTCACATGTGCCTAAATATCAAATCTCATCGAGACTGGCTAGAATTATCACCTCATATCTCACTACCCTTAGATCGAGTAATGATGTTTAATACTAGTTTTATTTGTTCTTCTAGAGGATTCCGCTAAAAGGCATTGTGTAAATGTCTTTAGGTTTTTGTATAGGAATTTATATATATATAATATATATTGAATACTTTTTTGTGTCTTAATAATAAGTTGCATAGGTTATGATGATAATTTGTTTTTTAGTTGATATTTTTCTTCTATTATTGTCTAAATATATGCTGGCCAAAGTCTTCTTGTTTTTGTCGCTCTTATTTTTCGGCTCCTCAAGGATTCTAAATTGAGACACCAAGGCTTTTCTAATTTCCTTTGAGGTGAGTATTAAAAGAAGCAGAATTTTGTTTCGTAGTTACGAGTTGACGCGGTTGTACTGATATATGTAGAAGAAGAGTAATTGAAAACTAGACTGGTGTCTCTGCATTGCCTGCATAAATATTTGCTCTATATGTGAATTGAACTTAATCTCTTGCACTTATAAATGATGTTGCCTCTTGTTGCATTTGATAATTAATTTTTCTTGTGTGGCCTATTGATTCCTATATAACTTTTAGTTTCGATAGTCCCCATTTTTTCTCGACATGTTTTTTGGTACTGGACAGTTTAATTTTCACTCAAAAGAGGGGCATTAATGTATGTTTTGTGGTGACTTGCTCTAGAATTGTGCATGTACGTGAGAAATTTTGCCCTAAGCCTAGATACCATCCACTATGCAAAACATAGCGATCTAAAAAAATATTCTAATATGGACCTTAGTGGCAAAACCATAATAATAGTATAAATGTCAACACATTTGTGCTGAATTTGCTCTATTTTTTCTTTGCACTAAACTTGACAAAATTCCTAAGAATGATTCCATTCTTTTGAAAGAAGGGCACTGCCCGATAAATTAAATTGCACAAAAAAAAAAAAAAAAAAACCCATCAAATTACCTTGAAGATACGAATCCGGATTGTTGAGACAACCCGCAATCCATGGTATTATTCTTCTTCCCTAACCCAAAGAACTAAAATGCCTCTTTTAGATAGATAAACTATATAATATCAACTGGGCCAAAAGCATGAGAATCAGTTTAAAACAGCTACTACAATTCTAGGAATTGAAGTGAAGAGGTCAACAAAACAAAGTCCTTAGCTTATATATTGTCTTGAAGGCGATTCTAGAAAGCCAAATGAACTTTTATTCCTCGCCTTGTGAAGCTTTATTGCTCTAACCATTTGATATGGTACAAAGCCAAAAGAAGCATTAGTTGGAGAATTCCAAAGATTTGATGCATTTCATACGGCCTATGCATTACACGAACACTCTAAATGGAATATATAATGGTAAAGGTAAGACTCATGGATGATGAAAAAAGAAAGATAAAGATCTAAAATGAACCCCAAAGTTGAGGGCTCGAATCCATTCAATATGCTCCATACACTGGCACAAAAGATTTGGTAATTTATGCATTTTAAATGTGAAGACCTATTATTAGATGCAATCGAGATACATTTGAAAGCAAAACAACACGACTAATAAGAAAGATTCAAAAAGTTTCATATTTTACTTTTGGCAAGAAAACAAATTATTAACGCGGATTAGAAAAGAGTTCTAAAAAATATAAGTGTTGCTCTTTCTATTCTATTCTATTCTATTCTATTCTCTTTTGATCAAACTGGCTATTAAGTAGCATTACAAACCTAGGAGCTTATAGACCTTAATGAGCATATATACATTAAGAGTTGGTAGTATACAAATCATCTCAAAGTTCCAAACCATTACAAAATGGGATCAAAAATAAGTGAAAATATATCCGGCCCTTGTGTGTCAATCCTCTTTTCATACGCGATTTGTTGAATGTTTATTTTTTGTTTCACACCAGATGACATCTTCAATAGACACCAAATGTATACATAACAAAATTGTATACCCTACAGAGGCCTCAAAGCGCTTTTACTCCCAAATTCCCCAAAGGAGAATGGAATAATTTCCAAAAGACTTCAAAGGTTCTACATAAGGCCAATCATTTATTAATATACTCGTGAATAAAAATGAAATGAAAACCTCGTGCTCATTACTTGTCCCATTTGTCGAGCATGTTCTCATAAGTATGCAAGCCTTTGCACACACACTTATAAGAAACAAAACACTAAAGTAGATCCTTTTCAATGTAACTCCAAAGCACATAACATAAATTGGTGGCAAATTTTAGCTACCTTGTGGAACTTTAAATATGTGATTTTAAGAAATTGCATCAATGGATACATTATTGTGGTAGAAATAGAGTTAGTTGGACTGCGATAAAGAAATATAGATATTATCTATCAAAGGAGCATGAAAAACATGTTTTAAGGCCATAAATATTTACATGTGGATGTTAAGCACCGTTTCCTTAGCTATATCCTAGATATCTAGCTATATATCCTTAAGAGAGGACAAACCCAAAACAACTTCAGGAAACATTCATGTTGAGGAAGAAAAATAACATTGAGTAGAGTGAGTGGAGCCGTTCAACTTCGTGAAAAAGCATTTATATTTGTCTCGCCGATTCTCGCATTACGGTTTGCATGCTTTTGTCTTTATTCGCATCGTGTTTCTAAATCAGTTTATCTAAGACGATGCTTTAAGGATTCCATGGAAGTCGTGAGATAGTATAAACCTCTCTATTTGGTACACTCAAATTCTCAAAATTAAGGAATGGAAACAAAAGAAGTGTTTAAGATGCTTGTAAAAGTTCTCATATATATTGAAAATGGGTTACATACAAATTTGGTTACATACAAATTTCAGGATTGTATTAGATACAAGTTCTACACTTTATATGGAGTAAGACCTATTAGAGAGAAAGTATCGACATCTTTTTCTTATAATGTATTTTTTATTGTGTCATGTTTGTACACTTTTCCATTATCACTTTCAAGTATCGCCTGCACTAATTAGGTATAGACTTGTAATTACGCGGTACAATGAAGCTTATCCACTATAACAATTACAATTCTTATTGTTTGCTCACATGTAGCAAAGGTCATAAATTGCTATGCCATGTCTATGAATTCTGAGGCTAAGAGACCCACTTGTTCCTTATTCTTGATCTCACCAAGCAAAACATGTTGTCTTTTGACCATGTCCTTTTTCAACTCCAAAGTATTCTTAAGATGTGGTGGGTGTCTTTGACATCACATCCGCTGGTCTTGTTCCTATGAATTATGCATCACAACCGGTAATCAATACGCTTAGCATGGCATCATAAATGATTTTAAATTCTCTCGCGCATATTGGGTCAAGTGCGCACGTTTTTATCTTCATATAATAAGCTACAAGAAATGGCATGAAAGTTCCAATTTAGTGGTTGCGTTAAAATACCATTTTCTCTGATGCTGAAATTCACCTTGCACAACCAAGATTACCTTCGACTTTCACTATTCTAGGAACGTCCTTGCGGGTGTTCCTGAGTTTAATTATTTGGGAGGAAGAAGAGATATGCATCGCGACTCAAAACTTTGTATAGTCCATAATCAAATAGCTTGTTCCTTTTTTTCATAGATACATCAGCCGCTAGCTATCCCGTGAGCCAAGAAATGTTATTCTAGTCTTCGTGGCTCGGACGCTCACAATCAATGCTTGTTAAGACCGGGTATAGCGAAAATCTTATCGACTAAAACACCTGCTAGTCGGTTTCCAAAGTGGCTACAACAAATACACCGTACTGCTTGCAAGCATTGGCATATTCTGTATATACCGCATATACCCTGAATATGCCATAAACCCACATGGACGCAGGAATAACTCCAAAGAAATCAGTTCTAGAATAAGCATTACAATTTACTAACTTACCTCGCACACCTAACAATAACCATGCACATAAGATGTGACTTCAATTTGTGAAACAACTCCTAATTTGTAATCGATATTGTGTCGCCACCAATTGATAGCCACAACTACGCGAATAAGATATCCCGCAAACGGTAATACTCCAAACTCAACAGAACTCACAAAGAAGCATAAGAATCGAGCCGTAGAAAGCAACAAAGAAACTTGAGGGATCCTTCAAAAAAATTCTTAACCTCGATTCCCGCCCTGGTGGATATGAATATTCGCTGCAAGCGGGCAACCGAAAAGAACATTTTTATACGAATTGACGTAATAGTCGAGCAAAATGCCGCTAAAGTAGGGTATCTCATCGCCAATGACAATGCAACGCAATTATTGAAACACCGTAAGAGAACTTAGCCATCAGGATCATCCTCAATCAAGCCAAGGATCACAGGATAAAAAAAACTCCAACCATAAGAAAATGGACGCACGCCAAGTTTTGCAAGCAAAAGTTGCCTCATGAACCAACTTTTTATCTCCTTTTAATCGTGATCCACATTGGACACACAATTTCCACAGCTTCCTCTTTATTAATCTTTGTGGAATGTTAAGAACATGGAAGAAGGACGCTTGAGAAGGACTGCCCCCGTGGTTTCCGTGAGGTATGGTCACATCAATTGGGGCTACAAGCCCAACAATGGCAGGTGCACCACCTTGTATTTGGTAACTCTTCTCCTGACTTTTAGATCCCCTTCTAAAAAGAAGTCCCACGCTGCTCCAAGAGAAGAGATATCGATTCAAAATGTACTCTCAGATTTCAGCTTTCTCTCGCTGTGAACTCAATGGTTCTTTTCATCATGGTATTCTTCCCCATAAGTAGGATGCATTCGCCTTAAACCCTTTCTTCCCTTCTCGACGGTACGTGATTTGAGTAGACCCAACATTATCCTGGGCTACTACGCATCAAAAAGCCTTGGAGTACTCCTCCAAAAGCTCACATTAATTTTCTAAAGCATTATATGTAAATTGCTATTAGTGATGGCAAATTAAAAGAGGCCTGAGTAATCGCGAAAAAAGAGAAAGGGAGGTGAATGCCTACTGCATCCAAGAATGTGAATCTATAGCTACAAAGACCGACATTTGCGTATCACCAAAACGTGCCGCCACGGATTTCGACGATCATAGCTCCTCGACACAAAAAGAAACACCCATTTCTGCAAGTTGAACATTCATTTCCGATGCTTGCTCCAGCCTTCTTGTTCTCGATAGCTTGCTCTAGCCTACCGGGCACCACGCATGCTAAGCTCCACCCTCTGCTAGTAATTTGTGCCTTCCTCGCTTAGCAAACCCTATCTAGCAAACCCTATTTCTAAATGGCTCGAGGGTTGCATGTGAAGGAGTCCGAATAAGCTAATTGAAAAAATACAACATGGCCCATGGGTTCAAAAACCATTGAACAAAAAAACGCTTAAAATTAATGTAGGCGTGATATGCACTCTAGAGGTACTAATTAGTAGTTCCTGGCGTACTTCACGCTAAATCATATGAAAACCATAGGAAAATAGTAGCAAAAATACAAAACCAACCCTCAAGTATATTATGCGCTAGATATGTGCACCCACTAAAAAGAACAACTAGCTGTGATGCTTTCAAGGTAATATGAAAACTTAGTTGTTTCTTTTAGTTGTTTGTACACATATGCATCCACTAAAAGAACAACTATGTATGTATCGCCAGCCAACTTCACACACAATTTATTATTGCATTTCAAAGAAAAATTTAACACAATTCTAAATGCCATAATTGTGTGAAATATCATAAAATCTTGTATCCGAAAACAATGGTTCCGCAGGCGTAGAAGAGAAAAGAATCATAGTGGGTCCGGCGATAACCTTAGAACTAGGTCAATGATATCTAGACATCCGTCGCTTTTTCCCTTTGGAATCTATGGTGGAAACCATGGTACCCATTGCAAAGAAGGTCATGATGTCCGAGGGACGTGATGTCATTGAACTTGAATATGCATGCAAGCAGCAAGAGTGGATCAGTGTATCTTAGAACTCCCTTCCACGTGGCTTTGAATGGTCCGGCCATGGTTTGGCCCTCGCCGCTAGAAGATCCCTTCACAGCAAGATTCGCAACACGAAGAGACAAAGGTGTCAGAGTTCGTAAGCCCATGGAAGGCAGCATGTTCTCGAGCCACTAAGGTCACCATTGCCTCAATTCTAGAACGAGCCATCTACAATCTTAAGTATCTCAAGTTGAAAGCAATCGGAATTCTTACCTTTTCTTTCTCTGCCTCTCGATCAATGTGGTGTAGTCACTTTCTAGGCTCCATTATTTAGAGAGAGGCATGGTTGCAAGACCACGGTTCCCATATGCACCTCCATGTCTCAATGTGCTCCAAAGGTAATATCTCAATGGCATCGACTTACCTTGGGCACTATAGTTGGAATCATTGTTCTCACTACAAAGCACAATGGTCGAAACCTAAATGGCTACATTTCAGCCAAGCACTCCCTCCTCGTCACGCCGGTTTCACATGTTCTTGTGACTGCCTTCTTAGGATCAATACAACTTAGCTCAAGGCTTTCCTATTGCACAAAGAGATGAATGCACCCGCACTCCTTGGAAATCTTGCTTGTAAGAGTGATCATGTATCTTGTGAACTGGGCTTCATTTTGATGGGCTCTTGAATAGTCTGACGCTACACCCCTTTATCGAAAGATCCCTTCGTGAGCAAGATTTGCAGCATGTAAGAGACAAACGGGCGCCGAAGTTTAATAAGCCCATTGAAGGCTGCGTGCTCCTCGAGGCACTAAGGCTCTGATTGCTCTAAATTTAAGAAACTCTTGAACCTTAGATGGTTCTCAAATTATTATGTACTTTTATGAAAGTGAAACAACAAATGAAGAGAGATACAAATGAAATAACAAAATTTATTGTTTTATTCATACAAGTTGTTTATTCTTTCCACGTTCAGCTAGATACTACCAGACACTGGAGAGTCAAAATTGATCAAGACACATGTGGTTATAATTCCCACAAAAACTTGTTGTATTGATGGGAGCAAGATCACCCACCCCTCTCGTGTCAAATTCTTCGCTTTTCTTGGCTACCGCTAGATTGATCCAAGAATATGTTTCTAGGTCATCTTTGTCGCTGACGAAATTGGTGCATTTGAATGTCTCAGGCAACGCGGATCCAAAGCAAGTACTAACAAGGTTTGGAGGTGCTGGCCTCTCGCTGTTTCATCCGGGCTATTTCAATTGTCTTGGCCATTCTCTCGCCCATGCTACACCTTTCGACCCCTAGCCCATCCCTCCTCGATTGGTACGCTACAGCAAGAGGGATGTAGAAGTTGATTTCTTCCTGCTTCGTAGTTCCCCTGCTGTCCCTTTTTGTCTTTTGCTATTATTCCCTCCGGCTTTTATGATCACATCTAATCTTTGTTTTGGTGTGTTATGAGAGATCTTATTTTTGTGGTCAAAATAATAATTCAAAACATGAATGACATATGAACCATTAAGCATACAAAATTGCCATATAACATACCAAAACAAGCGATTTCAAAAATTTTGCTTTATTACTTTTTGGAATCTTTTGTGAATTTTTTTTTCTTTTTCTTTTTTAGTTTGTGGTTTTGAAAGACAAAAGTACAAGGCGCCAATTTCTTTATTTTATTCACTATTCTCTCTTTATATATTCCTTTAGTAAATTTTGTGAAATTCGCTTCAAGTATTTCTTTTAACACGCTTTCTTTTCTTTTCCTTTTGCTTTACTTACCAGAGAAGCAAGATTTGAAAACGCATTTAGCAACTTGATGAGCAATATATGAAGCATTTCATTTACCAAAGTATGAAATACTTGGATAGTGTTTATTGAAATCCATACAAAAAGAATTTGCAGCCTTTTGGCTTCTTGGGCCGCTCAACTAACATAGTTTCATAAATCCCCAGCTGGCACCGCATATTTAGATTCATTTGAAAATGTACCATTTGAAAATGTAGCTACTTTCTTCATGGAGTTTTCCATGGCTATTACCTGTGTTTTATCGCTCATTGGATCTTTAATAAAAAGCCATGGCCTCTTGTTCATACCACAAAACACAAGAGGGTCGTAAACCCTTCTAAGCAAATTAGAAACCAGTTTGTATGATTGGTCATTCCCTGAGAATTATTGTTGGAATTGTTGTCATGCCATATTGATACTACAATTGGAATGTAGGAGTCGCGTGGCAGTAAGCGTGAAGCAGACCGCCCGGGGTAAAGCTTTGAGAGATCTGGCTTGTATCGGGTCACGTGGTTCCGGATCGGATTTGAAGCACACGTGGATTTTGAGCATAGCCATAGCTTCATAATCGATGTAGATGTATGTAAACAAATTATAGTTGAAAAGCTCAATTATCAAAGATATAAGAAATGCATATCATCTTGGTAGAAGCTTCAAACATGCTTGTCAACTTACCATTCTAGGATGGATTGTAGTCAAGAAAATTGTTGTGAAATCACGCTTTAGGAACATCTCTTCCATGAATGTAAGTAAGATTTGGAAACAGAGTACCCATAAGAAATAGCAACAAAGAAAATAAACCATTTACCTCAAACATAGCTTTTGTGATAAACATGAGCAAGCAAGAACCTCAACTTAATTGCTCTTCCTTATAAATTGCTCTTTTCTTGATAGTTCATCAAGTACCGCTTTGGTTTCTATCAAAGGATGAATATGAACTAAGAACGAGGAAAGCAACATCTACTACCTAGCATCTACTACCTGATTAAAATAATAGGGGTCAACCTCACATGTAGAACATGATCGTGTCATTCATGCAAACAAATCAAAAATAAGCACACGCAATGAGACCATTTTGAATAGACATTGCAACCGCATTTCTTGCAGATGCATTCCAGATGGATTCAAACGCCTCAAACTCGATACATAAGGCACCCGCACTGGCGCGCAGGGATGTCAAGAATCAATAAAAATGACGATTCGGAAAGAATGATTAAGTGGAATCAATGTATAAGAACTCATCAAAAATAACACAGCTTGCAAAGATGTGATGCATTACAATAAAAAGTGAAAGCCATATAAGCACCGAAAATAATCAAAGAATCAAATGCAAGTGTATCGATACATTGTAATGCGTAACTACCGCCAAGCATATATTTTCAAGTAGAACAAACTAAGAACTAAAATAATAGATAAATTGGTGTGATGGACAACTAGGAAACTATTAGCCTATAAATACTAATGAGAAGAATTGAGACAAATCGATAGAATTGCGTCATTAATGCTCAAGTAATGCTGTTACCTTCCAATACAACCAAGATCGATCCATTAAAATCATCATGAACCAAAGATAATTAGGTGTGCTTTCTTTCTCGCGAAGATAAGTTAGCATGTCATTATACAATTTAACGCCCCTAAAAGCAACATGTAACCAAATAGGATGTATTAAACATGCAAATATCCTTGAAATATTTTCACATTCAACAAAAAGCATTATTGAAAAGAATCATGTGTATTGAAAGAGCTTTGGTTCTAGCAAGAATTATTCCATAGTAGAAAACTAAGTAAGTAACATGTAAGTGTAATTTTAAGTAAGATATAATACCTTATACTTCTAGTTTGAGGTGCATATTTCTCATCAAATATATCACCAACTCCTCATATAGAAGTCGGATCTAAGAAAACATCGATTATCTCAAGAAAAATAATTGAATTCCACCATCATGCATCAAACGTAGAAGTCGGGACGAAAATGCATATCATGCAATAAAGCTTTGTTGCTTATGTATAAATTCCCCGACTTCTGCCTACAACGCCTCAAGTAAACCGAAGATGCATCTCCTACCAATGTAATCAAAACAAAATAATAATCGACACATGTATAGACGACAAAATAGATGTGAACAGGGAAACAGAAAAATAGTGGGAAGAGGGAACCGAATTAACCCTCACAAAAACTATGCCGCCATGAAAATGTAGCAACAAAATGAAGCCACATTCTCACGCTATTTCTCTCCATTTTTTACCCTTGGAGGCCATACGCTTCTTGTTTTGAACCATGGTTCGCTTATGGCCAGCTATGAGACGCTGAAATAGAAAAAGGAAGGGGACGAGCACTGAGAAGCCACGAGAGGAGAGAGGCCGCGATCCACAGCCGATGTTGCATAAGATCACGCCAGTGATTTTTGAGAACAATAGTGACCCTAAATAATGATAGAAGATAGTGTTCTTCATCGACCCTTCAAGAAGCATCGGCGCAAGCTGCTAGATTCGCGTGTCCGGGAGTTGAACGCCAACGAAGCTTTTTAATGTGATACAAACAAATGGACAAATACAGGAGTCAGCGCACCGAGATCGACATAATATTGAGGGCCATAAAATATGGCAAAAAGAGATGTTGGTTCCTGGCCAAGCAGGTATGTGAGGATGGCCATGAGCTCCTTTCCCCGGGTAGCCACGACACGGGGTCGTAGACAAATAAAGACCACACTCGCATCTCTGCCTCTATCCCACCGCTGAATCCTTCGCTCATGGGCCCCCGCCTCGACAAGATCCAAAAATCCAACATCCGTCCGGAGAACTTTATCAAACCGCCAAGCGCCCTCAAGGCCGACCGCGGAAAACCAAAGTGTTTTGTGGTTCAGACATTGGCGGAGGTTCGAATGGCGATTCGCCGATTCCTCGCCACATCAGTCCCGAGGTCAAATTACCTAGAGCCAAGTTTCACAGCTTAGTTTTGCAAAAAGAAAGAAACACTTACGCCCCCACGCTGTAAAGATTCGACCGCCACCTCCTGCCAATTGACTACCAGTGTTGGACATGAGATAGTTGACACCTCTCGAGAAGGGGTGGCCTCGCCACCTAAACTTGGTCCCCGTGTGGCAATGCCGACCGCCCGAGTCCATTGGGCGTATTTTAATCAATGACCTCGAGGGGAAGTTGCCCGTCCGCCGGGTAGGCCTTCGAGAGGACTTTTGGGGTAAGCCGCCCGGATAGGAGTTTTAGGATCCGCGGCTCAAGGCCAATACCCCTACTAAGACATCTACAAGAAGGTCCTAGTCGACCGGGACAAGGATAAATTCAAACGAAACCCTATGAGTTGCCGTGTGTTCTGTGCTGTGGTTTATGCTTTGGGTGCCGTGAAGTTTTGGTCTTTTGCACTTCTGGCCGATAAGATGCGCCGAGAACACGAAGCAAGCGTAGAACCGACGAATGGAGTTTTGATCTCAGACTTCCGCTGTGGCGCTTAGAAGTAAAGGGCAGCCTTTTGCAAAAGAGGCAAGACATTCATAAATTCGTAATTAATGCATAGTACCTGGAATTAAATTGATTTTTGTGTCACAGTTTTCTATAAGTCATCGCCAACATAAAATGCCAAGCCAAAATTTTCGGACAAGGTTTAGATCAAAGTGTTTGCATTAGAACGTCCTCGTTGTTGGGCGTACCGAGCCGCACACTTGCTCAAGTCAAACAAGGCCGACCTTGCAAGGTCAGCCTCATTAGAGGGAGAGTTCAACCCCCGTGAGGCGAAGCCCCAAAAGTTTCCCTCGAGGTAGCTTCTCGGCAAATACCGGGCCATACGCTTAAAGACCACACTCACCTGATCCTGGCTCCCCTATCCCAATCGCTGAATCCTTCATTCATGGGCCCTCGCTCGGGAGCATGGCCAAAAAATCCAACATCCGGCCCGTGAGAACTTATCAAACCGCCACCCCAAAGCTCAAACATGCCACCCCAAAGTTCAAACATCCCGCTTACATTCAGAGTAGTAGCAATAGAAGATTGGTTAAATCCGAATGTGATTTTGGATCGCGATATGACTCTGTGAATGTCCAAATTCAGCATAAGGACAACTTTCATGACCATCGATGAAAAAAACCACCAAAAAAAATTAAAAGTGTTAGACGCCGCTTATAACAAAATACGTCATGCGACACGCCGCATGCGACGCTAAAACCCTATATACATTTTGAAATCGTGATATACGATTAAAATTACGGCCGATGTGACGCCGCTGACGCCGTGAGATGCGACGCCATGGTGCTTTTTACGCTACCCGCTGGCCGCCTTTTCCCGACTATTCCTAGGCTTCCTTCTATCGACTATTTTGGGCTTATTTTCTGCTGCCATTTAATCTTGAACGACGGTAAACACTCTTTTTTAAGGTTAGTAGTAGATCATGGTTTTTGGATTGAATGGCTTTTTGGATTGAATGATTTAGTGTAGATTTCAATTTTTTTCTATCTCTTTCCTTCTTTTTCTTCTTCTTTGTTTCTTCATTCTTCTTTTTCCTTCTTTCTTTCCCATTTCTTTCTTCTCGACATTCTTCCTCATTTCACTCTTTCCATTCTTTCCATTCTTCTATCTTCTTCCATTTCATTCTCTTATTTCTTCCATTCTTCTCTTTCTTCCCCTAATCTTTTTTTTTCTCCTCTTTCCCCTTCTCTTTCTTTCTCCCACCCTTTCTTCTTCTTTTGGATTCATTTTTTTTTTTTCTTGTTTACTATTTCTTTTCATCTTCTTTTTTTGTTTCTTCTTCATCTTTTTTTCGCTTGTTCTTATTCTTCAACTCTTTGTTGCTTTCTATTTCGCTTTTGGACCCGTCAGATCTTGTTACACACGTTCTTCTTTGGTAAGTTGGATCGCGACTTGCATTTTTATTTTATAGTTTTGGCAGGTTAAAAAAATTGATGGAGGGTTTTGTTCAAGGGCACGGTCGCTCCACTCTAGAGTGGGGAGGACCATGTACCCCGTTCAAGTCCACTTCACTACTTTACTATATATTTTTTCCTAGGTTAAGGAGTGGTGCTTGTCTAAGGGCACTCCACGGGCCCACCTAGAGTGAGAGGGCCACGCACTGTTCAAGTCCACGTACCACTTGTTATTTTTTAGGTTTAAAAATAAAATTGTAGTGGTTTGTTCAAGGGTACTCAGAGGGCTCCACTACGAGTGGAGACGCACGTGTTCGGGTCCAAGTCAACTTTTCTTGTAATTTTAGGTAGAGGTGGTCAAATTCCAGCTTATAACCCTAAAGCCTATGTTAGCTAACTTCTAGCTTTTTAATCCGACTCAATCCGCATTTGGAAGGGGCTCATTTCATGATGGGGAGAGTCGCTTCGGAAAAAAGTTAGCGTACATGACCTAGTCATAGTCTTATTTTTTATTCTTTTGTGTTAATCTATCGATTTATAGAAAAGGCAAAGAGTGATTGCAAAATTGAAGCTCTAATGGCAAAAATTGGGAGGCGATTGGTCAAAGGTCCCTAAACCACTTAATCTGTCCATAAGGAAGATATCACAGATTTGTTATTTGTTGCCATTCATTCAATTCGAAATAAGATATTTAACTTGTTATGTTGTATTCCTTGTAATCGATCACTTTCAACGTGCAAAGGATTCCAAGAAAAACATCTCTCACTCTGACCGCTAAGGCAACTTCAAGCAAAATCTACCCCCGCCTCACTTGCCCTGGGCCGCAAAGGCTTTTACATAGACTGCAAGTGCGTGCTATAAACCTAGTTCACGCGGTTTCAATGTCATTGTCTAATATTGGTCGTATTGTTATAGAATTGGCTATACCGGGTTTTCCCCTTCAACAGTGGAACACGTGAAGATAGCCACTTCACTTGCCTCTTTTGTATATGATATTGTAATTAACTACTAAAATTCTTCCAATTTTTTAATTTTTCGCACACCACGTCAAGACGCCAAGACGCCGCATACGCGCACGCCCGGAGTCACGCCCGGAAGTCACGCCCGAGTCACGTGCTCGCGCCACGCCTCACAGGTCACGCCTCGGGCCGACAAGCCGCGATGACGCGACGCCGCGAGATGCGCGACGCGGTTCATAGCCGACGTGCCCGTGGTCACTGCGGTCACGCCGTCAGACGTCGGCGACGCGGGACCTAGACGCCGCTAAATGACCTTCTCCTATTGTGTTTTTTTGTATTCCATATGAGTCTCAGAAAACCTCGTTATTGTGTTTTCCTCGAAAACCCCGAAAACCCATATGCATCTTCACATATATTCACATGTGCTAAAAGCTTTGTATCATTATCTCAAGATTGCTTAAGCAAGATACAATGTGATATAGGTAATCTTATAAATCATTACTTTAGCTCTCTTCTAGGCTAAGAAATTGCTACGTAGCAGACGAATTTTGAAGCCAAAAGTATACTGTTTTTTATGTATCTCCGCATAATTCAATGGTCTCAAGTAATATTGTTATATCGCAATAGCAAAAAATTGTTTTGTATACCTAGAACATAGTTTACTTCAAAGTTTTATGATAGTACAAGATAATCAATTGCAACTCCCTCAGCAGCCTTTGTAGCCAAAGTACACCATATGTGTAAGAAAATGCCTTTGAATTGAATCCATTCCGTTGTCTTTCTCATTGCTTGATACATGCAAAATTTTTGCTAAAACACACCATAACAAAGAAAGGAAGGCACAATGGGAGCGTATCACCACGTGACCAAGAGCCAACCATGTATACATTAGCAAGTATCCTTGGTGAGGCCAAAGGTACTTTGCGATCTCCGGCTCTTCGCCTCTTCACCCATTGTACCCTTTGCTCTTGGATTAGTAAAAAGCTATTATTAAGACAACAAGCATCAAACCAAAAGACTGTCACTCAAGAAATACATCCTTATTACCATCGATGCACTTCTAGGACATCTTATAGAGATATGTGATCCTTCCAATCATTATTTAGGATATAGTAGAACCATAAATTACTTTGTTCTTAAACAGAGATCACAAATACGAGCAAAAGCTCTAACATAAAGTCCCATAATTAACCAATTGTGATTTGTTGTATCCAACCGCCGTGATGTGATTTAATGCAAATGTGCCTTACTCTAAGAATAGAAATTGATTCCTTTTATTTTAGGTGCGTCACAGCCCATTGCCCCACCGTACACAATCTCCCTAATATGTATATAAACTTAGGAAACAAGGCCATCTATTTATGTAAGCTTCCAACCTAACATATATTATGCTATCTCACAAAGATTCTAAAATTAGAAAAGAATTGTGAAAAAAGAACCTCGCTCATGTGCTAATAGATTATGCTGCATATGTCTTACTCTAAGAATAGACACCATTCCTATTATTTTAGTGTCAGCAGCCCATATCTTGCAGTGTAACAATCTCAAAGTTCATAAGTCAGCCGCTAATTATTATGACATGTTTTAAAATTAGAACTACAGTCATAAGAACATACCCGGTTGGTCAATGGCTGATTCTACATCTTCGCCTAATTGTGTTTCTGTGAACATGATATCGCTCCATGTTGCTTTCCTCGCATGATGCCATCGCTCACTCACCGTAAGAACTCCTTCTACTGCATCTATGTCCTTGTTACTTATCTCTCCATGGAGAATGCTTCAAGATCGCAATCTACAATGTATGAACCGCTTCTAGCTTTAGCCATCTCAAGCTTTTTCATTGAAGCTAAACTTGTCAACGAATTTATTCTAGGAGCATGAACATGCTGTAAACCATATTTTGCTAAGGCATGGTACCGCCATCTCATATTTTCAGCCCGGTTCACTTGGTAGATCCTTAAATCTCACAAAAATTTTCATGCAAAATGACCCAATCGCCTAAATCCTTATGCATCGCTCTTCTTCTTCTTCTCGTGAGCTATCCATTCAGAAGTTTTCCAAACTCAAATGTAACTTCTACTCCATTCCCTCCGTTGGTTTTAGTAAAAGCTCTAAATAACTTTTTGAGTCAGCCGCGAGACCTACCGTGATGAGTTAAAACACATCCTTCCGATGGCTCTTAGCAAAACCCAAGAGGATCTGTCATCAATTTCGGGCTGCCCCGCGTGCCATCTTTGATTCGTTAAATCTCACCTCGATTCTCCAAGTCTCATGATTTTTGCCGAGGGAATCAAACCCTAAGTTTTTCCTTCCACTTAGGGCTAGCGCCTTCACATTTCCAAAGGTCCAAATTCATCGAGACCAGCACATCATTTTTAACTATGCATATTCATGGCAATTATGCATGCCATATAACCGTTATTTCCCAAGCACTTGGTAGTCCTTCCTAGAAAAATAACCTTATATCTCTAGCTAGATCCATCCATGTTCTTCATATGTCGTTTTTCCAAATACCATTTGAGAGTACCACCAACATGTTCTAAATAATGTGTCAATAAGAGTAAAAAATTATCTATGTAGTTGTATGTGCATGCTAAAATGAACTTGGTTCACTTATTATATTTCCATCTTTTTACTAGAAGTACAAGCACCAACACAAGGCACAAGTTTGCTCGCATTTTTAAGAAAACTCGCTGACATATGTACATGTACATAACATAAAACCCTACTCCTAATCAGGATTATTCTTAGACCCCCATTTTTCTTTTTTAGAAAAATCGGTTATTATACTATAATTCATAGGGTGGCGCACTCTATTTGTTACAAGAGGGGTCCGCCATAACCCTATAGTTTATTTTAGGCCCAAAACCATAGATGTATTCAAATATTTTACCAATGTTGAAATCATACTTATTGATCCTTTATTAGTCATTTTATAAGATAGCATAGCATGGTCAAATGGCATGCTATCATAATTTTTGGAACATTATAGCAAAGCATGGCTAAGTAAGATGCCAAAGATCATTTGTTCGTAGTGACTGATTTTGGAAAGTTCAAATTACAATCATCCATTATCTTTCTATCAAATAGAATTTGACATGCAAAGTTTGTCATACCGATTTTGAAGCTTTGTCATACCTTATTGCATCACCGTCTCCGCAATCTTTGGCACCATATCCAACTGCATTTCCAAGGTCCTTGTTCCGCATACAAATGGCATAAACTATTCCAAATTGTACTCACTGAGCACCATCATGATCCCTAAACCATAATTTATCATTTACATTAATATTATTCAATATATCAAGCCTTTGCTCCATTATACTACCGCTAAGATGTCATTAATCGGGTAAAACCAATGAAATGAAATATCTAAAACCCGAGACCACTAGTTCAGCAACAACCCCTACTAGGCGCCTCTAGCTACATCACCAATCCCCTCAAGAGGCCTTGTATCATTCCATACACAATGACCTGTTAGTCATAGATGGGACATCTTACTATGGTCAAAAAGTCACTTTTGACTTTTGGCCTTAGAGTATCACTTATTTTCCGTAAGAAAAACCTTGTTTGCATGTTTATCCAAAAGCCTAGCATACACCCCGCATGCCATCATGCTACATTACATGCCAACTTGCCCACATGGCATCAAGTTACATTATATAGTACTTTCGCTAAAGCCACCTGGATTTTATCTTTGCCCATGGACCAATTTAATTTCACTGACCAAGATTTTATATTTTTCTCCATATCTAGGTACATCTTTATCAATTATCTCAGACATGGTGTTCCATAGCCCAATATCAATCACGCTTCCCCAATGATCGAACTTATTTAAGAACATAAGCCATAACCTATTTTTTAAAATCTATATGAGTCTCAGAAAAACCTCGTTATTGTGTTTTTCCTCGAAAACCCTCGAAAACCCATATGCATTCACATATATTCACATGTATAAAAAGCTTTGTATCATTATCTCAAGATTGCTTAAGCAAGATACAATGTGATATAGGTAATCTATAAATCATTACTTAGCTCTCTTCTAGGCTAAGAAATTGCTACGTAAGTAGACGCAATTTTGAAGCCAAAAGTACCGCTGGGTGCATCTCCGCATAATTCAATGGTTCCAATATTGTTGTAATCAATAGCAAAAAAAATTGTTTTTGTATACTCAGAACATAGTTTACTTTCAAAGTTTTATGATAGTACAAGATAATCTAATTGCAACTCCCTCAGCAGCGTACTTGTAGCCATAAAGTACACCATATGTGTAAGAAAACAATCTTGAACTGAATCCATTCCACATCTTCTTTTCTCGTTGATACATGCAAATTCTTTTGCTAAAACACACCATAACAAAGAAAAGGAAGGCACAATGGGAGCAGAATACCAGTTTTGCCTCAAGTACCAACCACATGTATACATTAGCGAATCCCTGCACGTATCATGGGCTAAAAGGTACTTTGGTGATTCTCGGGCTCTTTCTCGCCTCTTCACCCATTGTAAAATCTTTGCTCTTTGATTAGTAAAAAGCATATTAAGACAACAAGCATCAAACCAAAAAGACTTTGTCACTGAAGAAATTACATCCTTATTACCATCGATGCACTTCTAGGACATCTTATAGAGATATGTGATCCTTCCAATCATTATTTAGGATATAGTAGAAATCCATAAATTACTTTTGTTCTAAACAGAGATCACAACATGAGCAGCTCTTAAACATGTGTCCCATAATTAACCACCAGATTTGTTGTATCCAACCGTCGTATGATGACAAACAAAAGCCTTTTACTCTAAGAATAGAAATTATTCCCTTTTATTTTAGTGTCACGCCCATTGTCTTGACTGCATACAATCTCCCCGAATCGTGATATAAACTTAGGAAACAAGGCCATCTATTTATGTGCTCTAAACCTAACATATATTATGCTATCTCACAAAGATTCTAAAATTAGAAAAGAATTAGAAAAAGAACCTCGCTCTCATGTGCTAATAGATTATGCCGCATATGTCTTACTCTAAGAATAGTGGCCAACTTATCTTCCTATTATTTTAGTGCCGCAGCCCATATCTTGGTAGTGTAACAATCTCGTGTTCATAAGCCGGCCAAGTAATTATTATGACATGTTTTAAAAATTAGAACTACAGTCATAAGAACATACCTGAAGTTGGTCAATGGCTGATTCTACATCTTAGCTAATTGTAGGTTACAGTGAACATGATAATGCCTCCATGTTGCTTTCCCCGGCATGATGCCATCGCTCACTACCGTAAGAACTCCCTTTCTGCACTGCATCTATGTCCTTTTGTTACATTCTCCATGGAGAATGCTTCAAGACTCGAATCTACAATGTATGAACTGTTTAGCTTTAGCCATCTCAAGCTTTTTCATTGAAGCCAAACTTGTCAATCCACTTATTCTAGGAGTACGAACATGTTGCAAAACCATATTTGCTAAGGCACTAAGACGCCATCCTCATTTTCTCTCGGCCCTGCTCACTTAGATCCTTAAATCTCACAAAATTTTCATGCAAAATGCTCTTATGCATCGGCTCTTCTTCTTCTCGTGAAAGCTATTCATTCTAGAAGGCTTCAAACTCAATGTAACTACCCATTCTCGCTGGTTTTAGTAAAAGCTCTAAATAACTTTTGAAATGCTGCACCTACCAGATGAGTTAAAACACATCCTTCCTGATGGCTCCAGCAAAACCCAAGAGGATCTTGGGTCATCAATTTCGGCTGCCCCTCGGGCAGCACCTTGATTCGTTAAATCTCACCCTCATTCTCCAAGTCTCAAGGATTTTGCCAGAGGGAATCAAACCCCTAAGTTTTTCTTCCAATTTAGGCCGCCTTCATTTCCTCAAGGTCCAAATCTTATCGAGACCAGCACATCATTTTAACTATGCATATTCATGCAATTAATGTACGCCATATGTCCTATATTTCCCCAAGCACTTGGTGTGTCCTTCCTAGAAAAATAACCTTATATCTCTAGCGCATCCATCCATGCCTTCATATGCCTGCTTTTCCAAATACCTCATTTGAGAGTACCACCAACATGTTCCTAAATAAAGTGTCAATAAGAGTAAAAATTACCTTATGTAGTTGTATGTGCATGCTAAAATGAACTTATTCAGCCTATTCCATATTTCCATCTTTTTACTAGGCACAAGCACCAACACAAGGTACAAGTTTGCTCTCGTATTTTTAAGAAAATTTGTTGACATATGTGTATGTACATAACATAAAAAAAAAAAAAAAATCTAAAGGCATGCAAGGCTCGAGCAGCTTTACTTTATGGTTTATTAGAGCCTACGTTAGGGTAAAGGATTTGTTTGTCTCAAGTATCCTCGACGGCAAAGTGCGATACAACCTACTAGAGTTATTGTTTTGCAAGGAACGCTTTCCCCGAAAGGAGCAAAGTGTTGTGGATTTCACTTCCTTCCACGCCTCTTTTTTAACATATTCACGTGAGGAATGATCGCTTATAATTTGCAGGTGTGGCAAAACTACAAATGTTTGCAGCTAGTGGCATCGTATTTAATTTGTAGCTCCCCTCCTTCTTCATCCCCATCAAATTAATCCGGGCCTCTTCCATTTTTAGCTTCAAGGTCATCCCTGGTGATTCTGGTATCCGCCCGCTTCTTCAGATTCCTCTTTCTTCAAATTTGAATTGGTTGTTTACGCTAACATGAATTCTAATTCAAAAAGCTCTCAAACATTAGTTCTTGGCCAGATTGAGAGCTCGTTTCTATTATCTTTTGCTTCCGGAATACACATCACGCTAGGAGTTTGTTGTCGTTGATTTTGTTTTGCTTGACACATGCCTTAGGTTTTTATATTTTCTACCAAAAAGGGTGCAAAGATATGGTGTTCACTGCTCTTATGAAGCAGCATTGAGGAGTGATGAGAAGGATCATGACCGTACATTTTTCCCAACAAGGTAGTCCGGAAGAATCTAGATTTGCTTGGGAGTTCAAATTAACAAGAAAGCATATGATTTGATGGCTAAAGAAGAGTAAAAACTAATACAGCTTGTTATCTAAAAAGGTTGTACCTTTATGATGTATAATATTATGTACCGGATGATGTTTGATCGAAGGTTTGAGAGGGAAGATGATCCTTGTTTTGAAGTTCTGCTTTGAATGGCTAGGAGAAGCTTAGATTGGCCCGTAGCTTCTCGACATAACTAATGAGATTTCTCTATATTCCCCATTTTAAGGCCCTTTTTTGAGAGGATATTTGAAAACTTCGCAAAGGAAGTCAAAAGAAAAGAGATCATAATTATTCAAGACTTACTTCTTGGTGAAGAACGAAGTAAGATCATTTCCCCGCACTTAGGTTGCTTTGTTAGTATGATGGTATAACATTTAGAAACTAAATAGGCCTTGTATGAAATCATGATGTTCTTGTCAGCCGTAACTTTTTGTGACCTCTTTCTGCTATCAATATATGTAAATTATGAGCAGAAAATTTTGAGTACCAAGGGCTTCCGATGTACTGCATGAGAAATGTGCAATTGAACACATTTTGGAAGCCTGTGGATAAAGGGGAGATTAATCAAGATAATGTTCTATATATTGTGGAGAATATCAATGTAGTAGGTATATGAATAGTCCTTTTCCCGCTTTATGTTTCTTCACAATAGCTTGTCGATAAACTAACTTATTCTTGTTAGCTCAACTAACATATTATATTTTGTATTCAATCTTTTAACATCAATTGACTTATGTATTTGCTTTTGTTTCTCAAATTACAGCTATAGAACTTGGGCTTAATCGAAGAAAAACTCCTCACGGTGAGCTTATCATCGGCTGAAAACTTGTCGTGAGTACCTACTAAAGTCAGCCTACGTGTTATCAGCTCGGCCCTATTATTTCTTTGAAGCAATCCCTTGCTTCAGATGTATAATGTAACTAAATTCTCACAAAGATTCTCTTCATATCATTCATCCCTCATTACTTTTGTTGATATTTTATGGAAAATTTTGATTCTCAGAGAGAGCCAGCTTGCACAACATACATGGCGTAAGAATTCATTCAGAGAGCCAGCTCAAAAGTCGATGTAGCATCTCCGGCCCAAGATACACTATCTTCATAGTCTAAGATTCACTACTCATATTCATGGCCAAATGTTGATCCCGAGATGCCGCTTTGTCCATTTCTCGGCAAATTTTCCTTTTACATAGATTCCAGGACCTTTTCTTGTTATGTGTATTATATTATAGAATAGAATAGAATAGAATACAATGTATCACATTTATGTCCCTTTGTGCCGTAAGGCCCCGGACTTGTGTAGCATGGGCTTAGCTCCCTAAAAGGGTGCGCTACTAGCACATCACGTACTGCTTTAATGTAGCCTTTCCCTCGGCTGGGCCTACTCTTTTTCCTTTTAATACCACATCTCCGCTTACTCCCGCTTCTGGCCGCGCTGATGCTGGCCAAGTATCAATCAGCTTGCCGTCGAAGTAATTTAGGTGGAGCCTATGACCCGGTGATTGTACGTGATCATATTACAAGCCCTCTTTCAATCGGCGGTACCTCTCCGTGGTTCCGTCATCATTCTTTGATCGACTGCCAGAGATCCTCGTAACGACCTGGCTATCTTCATCATCCCGTGGATTGGTTCCCCCCACTTTTATATTTCTATATCCGCCCCTCGATGTCCCCATAGGACGGATGGGCCAAGAATCATGTGGTTTTCATCCCCTTATTCCCCTCGCCACAACACCCCCGTATATCCCCGGCCCCTCCCCTCGCCTATCCCTCTCCAATTGGCCCTTTTCGATTCTTAGATCGTGACTTCCCATCCCCGACCGCACTTCAAGATGTCCCTTCTCGTTTTTCCCCAAGATGTTATCCCTGGGTGACACCCGGGTGTCCCATTTGTTGGTCTCGATTAAAAAACTTGTACGCAGCCAGTTCTGCCTTGGGTCTTTAGAGCGTCTCGCAGCCCATGCCTTTGCCGCTATGTTCAGCCCAATTCTCATCTAATCGCTTTTCTTCTATCGTTACTCGTGTTTAGTCCTGATTCGCCTCGTCCATGTTGCCACCTCTCTCTCAAATCCATCCAAAGGCCTTCAAGGATGTGTGTGTGGATTTTTGCCGATTCGGTGATTGCAATGGCCGATGGGCTTCCCTTGATGTCCTCCAACAAGTTGTCTCTGCAAGTATCTTATGGTTCTCTCCCCATGCTCTCACTTCCACTCCATTTCGCCCCGCTTCTCTGAGGACCATGACCGCCGCTGGGCGGTTTGTTCTTACCCTCACCTCGGTTCCTGCGCTATTGTTCAAAAATTCCTTTCCCCGCTTCCCAGTCAAGTAAGCCCCGCCCCCATGCTTCTCGCCTCGCATAACCGGGTGGTGGCTTGTTATCACGCACTAAATAGGTAACATTTGATGTTCCAATCGTATTATTCGACTTCGTTACGTAAGTTTTCATGTTAAAGTAACTTCCTATAGCTGATTGAACTTCATGCTAGCTCCCTTTGGCCCCAGGATGGGTTCACATCATCGTGATAATGCTTTTATAATGAATAATGATTGCTTGATTACTGGGACAAATTTGATCGCCATCACGCCAAAAATATCATTAAAAAGTAATTTTCCTAAGGTTTAAAAAATTCTCACATACAAACTTTTTTTTCAAGAGAAGTGAATCGGCTGTAGTTTAAACCTTCGCCATTGTTTTCGCTTACGAAAACTCAAAAAAAAATTTAATTATTATTATTAAGGGTGATTCTCACCGGGCGTGCCACATTGAATTGTGCCATGCCGAGGGTGGGTGTCATTGCCGACGTTTAAATAATAAAAAAAAAAAAAAAAATTTTTTGATTTTTCATTCGCACACGCAGCGAATCCTTCAGCTTCGCTTACGCCGAACCTGCTACGGTAAGCTTGGAACCGGCTCTTCACTTACTTAAAATTCATTTTAATTTTCGCCAGAAGCTTGTAAATCAAGGTTTTCGCTTTACGCAAATTTTTTTTCCGCCGGGCGAAATTAAATACTAAAATACGGGTATTTTTCCAAAAAATACGTATTTTGACTTTTACACGCCCTAAAAAATAATTTACACGCATGTAACCTTATCCCCTCGTTGGGCTCCATTTCCCTCGCGCCATGTGCATCATAACCTGTGATATCCGTATTCTGTTGCTTCCTCTATCTCCTTCTCTTTATATATCTCAAAGGTTTATGCCCGCTCCTATGTCCAAATATGACTATCTTTGTTTTTATAGGGTTCACTGCTAGCCCTGTATCTTCACAAAATTGTTCCTGCACTCTTTGGAGCAATCAGGCATCTCCCTTGTTTTTGTTGCCATCATACTAAGATCGTCCTCGCGATATAGCATTATTGGTAATTCTTTAGTGTCTCCCCAAAGGTGGGGGCATACTGCCCTCATTGACCATATGTATCCCCTCAGAGGTGCATCTATGTATATTCCAAACAGAGTTGGGGATAACGCATCCCCGCTTCACACCCTCGGTGGTCACATATTATCGGCCGCCCTTCCCGCCCATCTTAGCATACACCTTGTGGTACAAATTTTGCGATCGATCCTGTACTCATGTTTTCTGTGGCTTGCATATCCATCGGCTTTTAGCAAATTTCCTGGATCAGATCAAACGCTTTTCAAATCTACAAAAGCAGCTAGATGGTTTTTCCTCCATGCGCTTTGTTCTCGCTTCTCTATTAGTATCCGGCGGGTCACGATGATCTCGGGTGGGTTGAGTGCTCCGTCCAACCCGCCTTGCCCTTGTGCTCTCACATTTCCCTTCCTCCCGCCCCATTCTTTTAGTTTGTTATCCAGCATCTTTCCAAACCATTTTGCTAAAAAATCAGCTTTTTACCATTATCGCCCCATAGTTCCCTCGATCTTTCTATTCCCCGCCTTTGGTGTAGGGTATGACCTGCTATGTCCATCCGTCTGGAGCCCTGTGATGTATGATGCCATTAAAATGTTCCCAAGCACTGCCTCACACTGCCTCAGCCAAGATTTCACACCTACCTGGCCAAATGAGTAACCGGGTGCTTTGTGATTAGCCATCTTGTTTAGGGCTAACATTACTCCAACATATTGAAGCATGGTTTGTCCGGTCATGCCGTATTGGTATTGGTACCCTGGCCTGCTCTTATATAATTTGTCCAGATATGTCTCCCATCCCCTGCTCCAATGTCATCTTGTTCTGGCCCCTTGCTTTTACATTGCTACCCTCCTTTGTTTTGAATCCTCTCCGTAATCTTCTGGCTGTTTTCTTCGCCAGCTTTCCCATGTACCATTGGTGCTAGAAGTGTGTTATTGTATCTTTTCTTCTTTAGTAACCTTATGTATGCCGCCTTCTCTTCCCTCGGGTATACCCTCCCCTTATGCTTTCTTAATTTCCTCTTGTGTTCTCTCTTCCTCGGTGACTCACATCATACCATACTCAAGTTCAATGCCCCTGCTTCTTCCTAATTTTGATCCTTCTCCCCAAAACACATCTCTGCTAAGCAAATTTTATCATTATGTCATTGAGGGTGGTATTCCCATTATCAATTGTGACAGTGCTCCCCAAATTCCATTTTCCCATTTCTCCTTTGATCATTTGGGTAAAGGTTTCTCAAGGTGATCTTTTCCCCGAATTGAATTCTACCGTTTCTTTGTTATCCTTCTTTATTTCGCGGCCATCCTTTTGTATGCCTCATCCAATCTAAATGTTAGTTTGATCGTCTATGGCTTTCCCTTTTCCCGGCCGCCATTCCCCGTGAGTATCAGCTCCTTCTATCTTTTTCTCACGCTATCGCCAAAAATTATATAATCCACTATGCTCTTACTATGTGAGTTTTGGCTCGTAAAACCTCCCCGATCCCTCCTCCATTTTTTCGCGGCTATTGGGCCATGATCACCCCTGCCGCAGGCATCAAAGAATAGCTCACCTCCTCATGCTGACCTCACCTCTTTATCTTCAGATCCTCCGCCATTCCTCCTCGCGGTCCTCGTACAATTATCCACCATCTTCTATCCAAGAGATGCACTTGTGCTTTGTTCCCGTCTCGGTTCTCGCATTTAGGATCTCCTACTATAATCATTGGTCCTTGTCCCTTCCATTTCGCGAGAGTGTTCTCCCGCCTAAAGAATTCCAAAATTTCTTATCAGCTGCTTAAGGTAATATGCAATTATCGAACTACCTCTTTTGTTTGTTTTTCAATTGAATATTCAAAACCATATATCTTTTATTGATATCCGAATGTAACATACATGCATTGTGAGCCTGACTATTCTTTATATAACAAGCCGTGACCAAGACTCCTCTCCTTTCTTGAAATCCTCGCCTTCCAACACATGTAAACAACCGCACCCTTCCTCCTCCGTAACCTTTTAGTGTTATGCTCCATGTCTCGCCAAAACATATTATGTCAGCAGTACCGTAAGCACCTTCTAGTCTTTTCTCCATCATCCCATAGGGTACCCTATGACGCTCCAAGCATCATAATGTCACGTTTTTCCCCGAGAGGTTGCTCCCTTCGGTTCCATGTTTTCTCGTAAGCTATTCCCCATTCTCCCTCCCTTGGCCTCCCCTGGTTTTCATTGCTCCGGTTGGCCCCTTCTCGAGCCCCTGCTTGATTTGTCTCACTCTTCGCTTCCCCGCTTCCTCGCCTCCTCCTATTGCTCGCTCTCGCTCCCATCTACCGCGATTGCTCTTAGTGCCTCCCTCGTGATTCTCGCTCTCCAAAGACTGCTGTATGGGTTTCACATGAGATGTGAATTTTCCTTCTCTTGCTCCTTGGTTTTAGCTACCCCCAACCCTTCCGGCCTCGGCTTCCCGCTGTTGAGTCCTTGGTTTCTTTACCCTTTTGTGTATGTATACCTTGCCATTCTGGACCGCTTGTATCCCCGCTGGTTCGGGCCTCCCGGCTTCTTGGCCACCGTAGCCCCGCTGGCTTCCGCATCACCGCTAATGCCCTCCTCGTGACTTTGATTCCATTCCTCAACTGATCCCATCCAGAAGATCCTCTCTCCTTGGTTGCCATGCGTCCTCAATGTCAGCCGATGTGCCTCGATCTCCCCTCCATTGGCCCGACCTAGGGCTTTGACGATGACGCTCGCGTTCCTTGAACACCGCCTCTATCACTTCGCGCAGTGAATCGGATATATATCCTCATTAGGCCTTCGCTATCCCAATTAGCCTAACATCATGTTTAATCTTATTCTCGCCTTCCCTCATACCCAATAAATGTGGTTTTTATCCTATCATATGATTCCCATGCATCCGTACTCTCAACATTTTGATTTCTAATTCAACCAAC
The DNA here is from genome assembly GCA_021234155.1 of Isoetes taiwanensis. Lineage (NCBI taxonomy): Eukaryota > Viridiplantae > Streptophyta > Lycopodiopsida > Isoetales > Isoetaceae > Isoetes > Isoetes taiwanensis. The sequence goes on along the minus strand of JAJEKV010000033.1, from coordinate 14,857,715 downwards.
CTTGCAGGATCTTTTTTGCTTTCTCCTCTTCGATTTCATTCCATTCGCCGTGATTGCTCATCTTCTCCACCCTCCTACTCTCACGCCCATGCTAGTGATGCATACTTTGTTGTCAAGTATAAAGTCTCACCAATGCGCTGGAGTGCATCCGTTCGATCTTGCCTCAGCCGCTTATCCATTTGTGCCGTAAAAGTCCAAGGTCTTGTTGACTCACCTGGGCTCTTGCCGGCCCAATCTCCTCCTCGCCGGGCTGCAGTTGATGCTATCGGCCATCGCCTCGCTTTGCAAGAGAATCCCTCGCGGCGTAGTGCTCTGGGCAAAGGCGCTTCGTATAGACTTTGCTTGTGAAATAACCGCCGCTTTCCCTAAGACTATATATATTTGCCTTTCGCCTTTAAACCAGATTTTATTGATGATTATCAGTTCGATTTGAATTTCAAATTTTAAAATTCAAAATCCAAAAGGCCCCAATTAGCTCTCAACTGGGTCCTTTATTGTCACTTTTCGTCCGCTGTCTAAGGTTGATCCTTCCTGCTTCTCGAAATCGAGTGGTTGGGTAGATGCTTTTCTGTCCGTATTGGATTACGCCAGTATTTTCAGCCCCGCTCGGTGATCGTGACCGCACTTTTATAGTTCCTCGCGTTCCCCGCATTTCCTCGCGCATGTATCGCCTTCCGCTGGAGTCGCGTCGCGTTCTAGTCCGTGGTGAGGTTGGGAAACCCCCTTGTCCATACTTTCCCTCATCCATGGTGTCGCAATTTCGGGCTATCCTGGGGTATTCTTCATACCCTTTTAGAAGTCATATATTGTTTTATAAATATTAAAATCGCTAGTTATATTGGAAGCTTTAGTGGTCCGGGTTACTGGCCAGGGGTCTAGCTCCCCGCTATCCTCGGTGCACGGGCGAGGCTTGGCCTCACCGGGTTCCGTGGTAACTTGTCTCCCGCCCACCTTACCTCGCGGTTGCCATACATCAAGAATTGAGGTATTCTTCATACCCTAGACAAGCCATATGCCGCTCTCCATGTGCTGATGAGTTTTTGGTGGTCCGTTACCGCTGGTGGGTTCAAATTTCTCGCTATCCTCGGGTGTGTACCTACGAGGCATAGCCTCTCTGCCCCAGATCTTGCCCCGGCCCGGGCCTTTTACTCAAACTTTTTTCTCTCACAAGGTATCAAGGTGGTCCTTTCATCAATCTCCCCTCATTGTGATCTTTTACGGGCTTGTTATATCTCGCAATTATTCTTGTTCCTTTCTATCTCTGGGCTACTTCAATTGCCACCCATTATTTTGTATTTCCTTATTTTGAGTGTTTTTTCGCTACTCCTCCTCCCTTCCGAAGTCGACATATCTCCCGCATTATGGTCCTTTTGTCTATTTTTGCATGGTGCGTCTTCCTCGCTCCATGTCCCACGCCACGGCTACCGTAATATTTTCCTTTCCCTATGTTTATATTCTATCTTCTATCTTCTGCCTTCCGGTGTCGCCAATGCCAGATTATAGTTCTTCAAAGAGGGTCTTCAAGAGTCCTCATTTATGCTCTAAATTGTGAGTCCATAATTTCTATAATTTCCTATGTGTTCGCATTGCCCCCGGGGTATAATCCTATGGACTGGACCGCTTTATCATCTAGGCGTGTGTTTAGAATACATAAAGGAGCCACGTATCGTAAGAATGCATATCACTGCATTCTATCGAGACAACTATTACTATATATTTCCTTCATTCAAAAATAAATTCCAAAAAAATTTTCTCCATACGTAGATATTACATATTAAAAAGCATATTTAAACCCTCAGATCCTTTTAAACATGTTCGTATTCGGCTATGTCTATTTCTCGTGATAATTCGCTTATGCATTCAAATTTACAAAAACGCCAGTCTTCGTCCCGGCTTTAACTTGTCTCGCTATAACCGGCTTCCCTCAAGATCATTCAAATATTTTTCATATAACATTCTCACGATACAACTTACCTATTTGACAAACTGGTTCATGAAAGAAACGCAGGAGAGTAAAAGTAAAAAAGTAAAGAGTTAAAAAATGTGTAAATCATGCAAAAGAGATTACATGCCGCCCATCCTCCTTCCCTATCTCCGCACGTCAATTCAATTATTGGGGCTTTCTTCTAATCATCCCCATCTTCTTCCTGACCTTTCCAAGGCGTCTTCCAACATATGCTCGCACACGAATCCACGTGATTCTTCCCCACAACAATATATACGTATTCCTACCGAGATCGCGATATTGTGTGAGACGGCGCCGGACATCTTACACCGCTATTGCCGAAAGTGAATCACAGACGATTAAAGCACCGCATGGTTCTATCATCCAAACTCGGGCGCCTTTATCGAAGTCGCTTTTGTCGCCCAGCACCCCGCTGCTAACCTCCAATGTACCTCTAAAGTGTAAACCATTATCCTCGCATATCTTGAGAGGCATGGTGGATTCTGCCGCACAAATGCTGCACTCTCGCCGCAGCCTAATGAAGATGGTACTCGACCTAGACAATCATTAATTTCCGTTCACGTGATACACCATGGGCTGAGATCCCTCCGGTGTCCGATTGAAGGGCACCGCAGAGGTAACCTGAGCTCCGTGATTCTGGTCTCTCTTTCTGATTTTTCTTTCCTCATTCGGCATTCTCCGACATTACCCCTCTTTCCCCTTGTCCATCTCAAAGAATCAAGGCTGCGGGCGAGGCGCAGGATTTTTGTTGAAGATAATTTAAGGCCTCTTTGGTTTATGTGAATTTGAGAGCTCACGCATTCCTCGACGCCGAGGGGACTTGTGAACCGCCTCACAATTGGGCTCATATATAATGTTTGATACGCTTTTTAGGGTTAATAAAGTCTCAGTTCAATTCCCCGCCATCCACTCTTACCGTCAAGTATTAATGCTTGTCTTGTCCCCATCATCCCCGCTCTCCCATTTCAGACGTAATATTCACCGTCAGCTTCCTTGTTACCTTGTTCATTACCACGTGAAATATCGCCCTTGCCCTATATTTTCATTATTTCCCCTTATTTCATTAGTGCACCTATCCTATTATATGTTGATAAATAACTTTTCTTGCTTTGCATTGGAAGTTAGCCCAATAAATAATAATGAAATTAGTTATTACCGTATGCGTGATCAACAGAAAGGGTGGTAAATTTGATATTGTACCCAAAAGCAACGGCCCTGACACTTGCTTTAAGTGCTGAAAGTGCTTTTATTCGACTGCTAGTATAACATTTTGAGGTGAAGCTATATTCCTGAAATAGCAATCATCCTCCCGAGGAAGCCGATCGATGACATGGATTGATTCCTTGGGCGCCAATTTGAATCTCGATCATACCACGCCGAAATTTCTTCCTCAAATTTTTATTTGGCGGAACAATCTCAGCTTCTTGCAAGAATTCTTCATTCTGAAGAACAAGCTTACACTAATAATGGGGCTAATTGCAATTTCCGGCTAAATTGCAAATTGCAATTCCTTTTTTCATATCAATTCGATGGCAAGTTCTCCTCAAAATGCTTGAAGTCAGCAAAACGGGAGAATTTAGATTTGGAGCTATAGATGTCATGAGAAAAAGAGAAGCCGTGAAGAGAATTCGAGAATTGAGAAGGAGAATATTGCTACCGCAGAAAAAATAAAAAGAGCTCTTTGAGTCATAGAAGACAATGTAGAACTTTCAAAGAGTTGGAGCAGAATTCCTTTTCCATATTGTAAGTGAATTGTGTTGATGTCAAGGTTCTATTGGCGCAAGCAATAGAACCGCCATTCTTGGCAAGGGACGCCATCTCGCTATTTTGTTTCCCCTTTTTCCTTTATATACGCCAAGTTTCTTCTACTTCTTCCTCATCGGGCGCTCTCTCTTGAGCTAGTTTCTTCTCGCTAGTTTTCTTCCCCTTCTCTTCTAGCCTTTCCCTCATTCCCGCAGACCATGCTTTGGTAATTTCCATCGATTGCCTCGTTCTTTTGTGGGTGCTGTCTTTCCGCTCGAGCATCTAGTATATTGACCTCGAGCATCTAGTATATTGACTACATGGGAGGATCCATCCCATAGTTTTTGGCTCTCTCATGTGTCAGTTCTGAATTCCTTTTGTGCCTGTGCTCGGCCGATTTATCAATATTGCAACCTCTTACTTCCAAGGAGTTGATTAAAAAGCCGGGTCACCTAGACAGTCAGCTTCTTGGAGTCAAGTAATCCAAGATAGTTTTTTCTCAAAGTGCATCCTTCATCTTTGAACTTATAGTGGCTTTTCCGATCAACATCCTTTTGATTCAATCCCAAATCTCAGCGGCAAAATAAAGCATAGCCTTTTAAGCTTCTCTATTTGATTAGGTTCTTCCATGGTTTAATACTGGGCCGCTCACTACTTAGGCCTATTTAATCGTATGCTATTTTATTAAAAGGGTTCCTTAACTTGAAGCTGTTTCATGGGTTTCATTTTGCCCCTTTTTATTTATCGCCATTTGGTTTAGAATACCAGGTCTAGCCTGCCAGGCTATGCACTTTCCATGTTAGTAAGCATCTTTATGCACTTGTTCTAATTGTCTAGGATACCCTCGAGGTGGTGCGCATGCAGATTCATGGGTTATTTGTGTCACACCTTATTCTATGGTCAGAGCATTTGTATCTGTGCACTCGGCCATCCTTCGTGATGATGTATGTAATGATTCTAATTGGTTTTGAGGTTTGATGCTTTTGACCTGATATTTCCTTGTTTGTTACCGTTTTGCTTTTATTTTTGATACGCCGCTTGTTGTTTTTAGAAATCCTTTATTAATATTCGCTTTTGCACGCTTGGTGCCTCATACATGAACAAGGATAATAAATATGGCCCAAAAGATATTGAAATTATTCTAACTTCTTGTTTTTGGATCAAGGTTTGATCGCATGATATGCAATGATTTACATTGTGACGTAATTACATTTCACCTAATTCGTATGCATAATACTATCTTTATACTTGAGCATGGGTTCAGAAGTTTCTGTCACTTCATGTTCTAGTGCTACCTACAAGTTTTTCAGGCTACCACTAATACTAGGTCCCATCACATCCTATATTGGTCCTAGTGCTATCTTTCGTTGTTTTATGGGTTTCTCGTGATTGAGTGGGTCTTGCACCGTATCCCTATTTGTTCTACTTACATCATTTTGTCATGTGCATTTTCAGGTGCATTTCGACCTCTTATATTTGAGGTTATTTCATTTTGTTGCCATGATCTCTAGTTATTCACATTTTAGAATATAGTTTATGGATCTATGTTAATATGATTTTTCGTTTTGCACTTAGGCCCATAAAACCTTTGTCCGGTTCTGGGTCAGAGTAGTCCTAGATTGCTCGGCCCCTTTGACTTTAATCGCTTTGCATTTCCTTGCTATCTTGTTTCTTGTCGCTTCTAGTCGTGGTTTACAGAATACTTCTTGTTAAAAGTTCATCATCTCCCCTAACTTTCGCTCTTGGATGTTAAATCGCATTATTGGCGCCTCATTTTGAGTAGCTTTTGCATCTTATGCATCATGTGTTTTTGGTATCAAGGTGATTTTTTGGTTGGTTAAGGTGTGTGCTACCTCGTATGTGTTGCCCATATCGCTTGTTTTTCAATGTTGTCTCTCATTATTTCCTGTGAGTTCATTGGTATGGTCATCGGGCTTTTCGGGGGTTCTTTTGTTCCTTATTTTCCATATCCATTCTGCTAGGCCAATTTTTGCCTCCCTACTTCATCTATCCTGGGCTGGTCTCACTTCCCTCGGTTTATGGTTTTGTTTATGCCACGCATTTGGTTGTTATATCCTCCTTAGCTCAAGGATATCATTTCTCTATGCCGGCTATCTTTGCATTCAGCCTTTGGCTTGTTGTTCCTTTAACATTGCTGATGTTATGACTCTTGTGGATCACATTCATAGTAGCTCATATTGATATTGCTTCTCAATTTTGTTGTGTATGCAAGTTTCCTCCATTCAGCTTGGTTTCATTATCTCCCTTTTGCATCCTATAGCCTTTGGTTTTCCTGTGGTTCTCATTCTTACTCCCTTCAAGGTTCACCGCTCTCTGCCTTCTCTCTCTTATCCCCTTTTATTCATCTCTTTATCTTCTTCTTTTTGCTCAAGGTTGCTCTCGCGTTTTTGCTCTCACATTAAGCCACCTCTTTTCGCACTCTAGACCCCCTTACTTGCTCCTTTCTAGTTCATTTGCCCATTGTCGTGATATCCCTTTATGTCTCATTTTTATCGATATTACCTCATTACTTCCCTTTGTCCCATTTGATTTTTGCCCATTGTCGTGATATCCCTTTGTCTCATTTTTTTAATGAGCATACTTCATTACTTCCTTTGTCCCATTTGATTTTTGATTATCATCTTCTCTTCTGGGCTTCATTGGTTTCTTGAGTTCATCCGTTTCCAATGTGGGGCCTTCAACAGTATCTTCGGCTGCCACAGCCTTCTAAGAGGTACCTCCTTCCATTTGTCTAAATATTTCTACCAGCTTGCCGTGATTATTCCATTTGGTCTCATCCTTTTGTTCTTCTCTACCGCGGTTTTTAATCCTCTATCATGATATCATTTCTTATTCGTATTGTTTCCTTTTAGTAACTCTCTTTTGGCTTGTTGTTCTATTTGAATTTATTGATATCATTCCTTCTTAGTTTCCCCATCGTTTTCTTTTGGCTATTTTTCTTGCTCCTTTTTAGTTGGGTTACTTGGAATTTTTGGATTTTTATTGATGTAATATTTACTAGTGTAATAGTCATTTAAGATCCTTATTTGTTGATGTCATTATGTTCATGGATAGTCTCTGCTCCTTCTCCCATCTTTTGACAACATTGTTCTGTTGTGTCCTTCATCTTGTATTGCTTTTTTTCCCATCTCTTATCAGAGATTATCCTATTACGCCCTTCATTTCATTCATTTCATGGTTCAGCTCTCATTATCCCTTGTATCTCCGAAGTATCTCATTGCTCGTTTTTATCCGCTGGTTTCTTGTTTCATCTTTTCCCTTTGGCTCCATTTGGCTTCTTGGTTTCATCTTCCTTTTTAGTCCGCCGGAAGAAGTATCTCCGCTCTTTTTTACTTTCATATTTCTTCCATTTGCTCCATGGATTCCATTTTCCCTCACTTTGATGTCTCTGCTCCTCTAGTTTGCCTCAATCCTTCGGGTTTTATTATTTTTGGTACATAGTGTGCTTTGTTCTTTTGGCGCCTGCTACTAATCGCTCATTACCTAAGTGTTCATTTACTTTTCTTCCCTTGATATGGGCTTATTTCGCTTGCATTGATAATCCTTTTCTATGTCTTAGTTTGGTTGTAGCGCTTTTTTACCTTTTTGTCTTCTAGTAGTGCACCTTTTTGTTCACATGTTTTCTTCTATTTCTATTTACTTTGTCGCTCTTGTCTGGTTCTCGGCTTCGCTTAATTCTCATTTCATGTTCCCTAATTTGGTCCTTGATGTGTCAGTAGAATCTCATTTTCATCAACCCAACTCTACCGCTATCGTGTTGCTTCGCTCCATGGGTTCTTCCTTGACCCTCATTGGTCTTGCACCCATTCGAAGTTCTCTTATCCCATTGCTTCGTTTCCTCGTTTATCCATTTTCTCCCTTTCACCAATTCTATCTTTTCTTGTGTCTCCATTTTGATTTGGCTTTTCAGCCAAGCTTACTTTATTCCTACCAAGTTTCTTTACTCACCTTTGTGCCCATATACATGTTATTGCATTTTGACCGCTGATGAGTTTCCCTTCCTGGCCATCCATTTATGCCCTAGGAGCCTTGCCTCAGCTTTTATTTCTTGTTATTGTGATTTTGACTATTTCCACTGTGTTTCCTTCCCATTATCCACCATGCCATGTGAGCCTTTCTTTGCCTCAGCTTTTATTTCTTTTGTCCCACCCCCCTTTATCATGTCCTCTTTTTGCCGCGATCTGCCCTCCATCCATCCAACCCTCCCCGCTATGGGTACTCTCTTTATGTTCCATCTGCCTCCTAGTGTCCCTTCAAACCTTTCCCGCCCCGCCACAGAGAGCTTCATTTTTTCCATGTCTCCTTTGTATCCTTTGGCTTCTTAGTATCCCTCCTCTTTGTTCGCTAAGCAAGTAGTTTTTCTTATCAGCTTGACTCCTATAAGGACTCATGTATCCATCATTCACATTCCCTCTTTATCCCATTATTTGTTGTACCTATTATTGACTTGATTCCATTATCTCTTTCGCTTTGATCTCTCGCTTCTTGGTTCCTTCACTCTCTTTGGTGAGTTTTAGGATTTGTCTTCTCTATCGGGCCAACATATATGTGTATATAGGACCTTTAAGCACACGTCAAGGTTCTATTGGCGGGCTAAATAGAACCGCCATTCTTGGCAAGGGACGCCATCTCGCTATTTGAGCCCCTTTTTTCCTTTTATATAATGCTGCTTTCTACTTCTTCCTCATCGGCGCTCTTCTGAGCTAGTTTTCTCTCGCTAGTTTTTCCTTCTCTTCTAGCCTAATGCTAGTTTCCCTTACCCTCCCTCCCTTATGAGTTGTCCTTCCATCATCTTTTATTTTTTGTCCATTTTTCTCGAAAGTCCCCACACAACCTTCCTTCAAATTCCTCTCGTGTTTTCTTCTATGTCTTTTCAAGTGCATATTCTTATTCTTCATTTTTCTCTATTACGGCACTATAAATTTCCCGGCATATTTATCATTTCATTCTTCTCTACATGACATGCTAGTCTCCAAGGCAATGTTTGTTCACTATTCATTTTTTCTTAACGCGGTATCAGAGTCTCCAAGGCAAAGACTAATCGGATGTTTTTTCCTCGCTGGCGGTGTTTTCCTCTAATGCCTTTGTGTTTTGATACGTTCCCTTCTTGAAGCTTTTAACCTTCTAACGAAGCCATTCTCCTTTTCGCATCAGCCAACATATAAAGTATATAGGACCTTTGCCACAGAAGGCATACTTATTGGTTTACTCTTTTCTCGCAGTATTACGGCACTAGTTTTTATTTATTCATTCATGTTTTCCTGCGGTGGCATTGTAGCCTGAAAGTTAATATTTATTATTCATGTTTCTCTCTCGCCGCGGGCGCCAAGGTTCCAGATCATATTTATTGTTTTTCTGCTGCGGCATTGTAAAGCCTCCGAGGCAGCACTAATCGGCGCTGTTTTTCCTCGATGGTCATTCCGCCGGACGCCCCATTGGTCGGCCGCTATTTCTTTCTACAAGTGGTCCCTCGGGCCCTCAGTTTTTCTTGCCTATGGCGCCTAACCTGCTTGATCTGCTATTTTTCTTTTCGCCCTTTGATTCTCAGTATTGTTCCAAGGCCCTAGGTTGCCATAGTGTGTAGCCTTGCTTCAACTATTTGCTTGGTTTCCTCAAAACCTAAGAAGGCGTGGTTCTTCTTCCCGGCGAGGAGCAAATACCTCGCACTAAGTGGCGATAAAAACCATCTTTATGTTGTATTCTTTTCGCTTTCATCATGCTCTCGATGATTGTCTAGTTTCGAGCATTTAAAGTTCATATTTCCAAATTTATCTATCCCTTTGGGGTGAGGGATCCATTTGTACTCAAGGTTTTACAAAGCTCAGAGAACACCACTTCACTTCTACCAAATATATAAAAGTATATAGGACCTTGCCACAGTAATGATAATTCTAAAGGATTAGTAGCTCCTAGAAGTTTTATAAAAAGAATCAACACTTACCACATGTAACTCTAGCGCGCATCCAAAGGAGTTAAATGTGATGAAAGACGGATTTCCAATGTTAGAGAAAACTATGCAGCTCAAAAAATTTCCAAAGAAATAATCGGAGGTACTCATAGCTAGGAAGTCCACACCCAAATGGCAGCCACCGCTAAAGATATTAATCGAGTGCATTTTCAAGGCTTCTTTCCATTCCGTGAAAAATCAGAACCCAAGCATTTAGAAGAAGAATATGTGCCGAAGCTTGATGCCGGGTCCATGGTCAATGCATGCAAGGAAGAAGAGATCTCGATGCTCTTTCCCCCTAAGAGATAGCCGGGCAGCAAGAAAGTTTTGGGATGAAAATACCTAAGTTTCACCTTATAAGAAACATGTTAGAAAACATGTTACCGAAAGTGGTGAAAAAGAATTGATCATCCAATACACTTGCTAGAAGTTACACAGTATGTTTCTTGATTCTTTTTTTTGTTAATAATATGCCTATTTAGTTAGAACTAGTTTCCCAACTCTAGAAAACGACCTCAAGGCCTCGCTTGCCACAATCAATGCTTAGTCCTCAGAATTGGAGATTATTATTGACAAAAAGATAGCATTTGAGTCAATCTTTTTTTGTTTCTTTAACATGCTTGTCTAGTTTCGTGAACACCTTTGACATTATCCGGAATCTTTCTTTGTCCGCTTGCAGCTTTTACCTTGCTTTCAAAAAGGAACATGCCGCATTTGGAAGATATCCCGTTGTACTTTGGAGAGGTTGAAACCAAGCGTTTATATCAGAAGCTTCAAGAAAGAGAGAAACCCGTTGTTGCCAATACCATCCGCAGATCTTGAATTTGCCATGCAAGCAATAAATAAAATGAGGACCGATCTATATGAAAAGTATCAAAAGTGTAAAGCGCGTAATTTGTGGTTCAGTCCAACATGTTTAGCTAAAGAACACACTATCAAATCCACTAGTGAATATTGGAGCATTGCATTGTGTGTTCAAAGGATGAGAATGAAGAATGGCATAAGCATGCATGTCTACCGCGACGCAGTAATACTATGCGTGGTTTGAAAAGGTAATGGCCCTTTCTCCCTCGCTTTTGATTGTCTTGTAATCTAATTTATTTGTTTGTCGTAAGTGTGCTTCGTATATGTCCTAGAGAGAAATGCTAACAATATTAGGTAAGATGTTAATTGAAAGTGTTTGAAAAGGTAAATGTAGCTTTACATTCTCATGTTAGTGAAGCAAAGAGGTCTGCTAAGACAGTAACTGGCCGCTGAGCATGTCTTTTAACTGCCTTGGTACGTATGTTGCGATTAGACCGCCTTACGGTAGATGTAAGTAAAGACATGTATTTAGTTTTAAAATTTTGCAGCTTATAGGCAAGCTATTCCCATTTTTAACTCAGGAATATCTTTTGCGTCTAATATCAAATTTGCTTGCTCCATTTCACGTACCATGGACATTGGTCAATCTCCATTTGGGCTTTTACTCTTTAAGGTTGGGCCACTGCACTCTGAACATCATTGGGGCAGTCTTAGCTCATACACCGCGGTGGTCAAGAGTCGCGGGTGAGCAACACCGCGACAATTTGGTGAACTACAAACAAGTAGCATGCCCTTCTCATGCAATATTTCCTCATAACCTCAGAAGCAAGAGCAAAATACATATCCATGAGGAATTACATGTTGGTCCAATTTATCCAATCTGACTCTATTGACTAACATATAGGGCGCCTCTATTTACTAACATTGTACAAGATAAGCATAAGCATATTGAGATCGATTTGCTGGATATGAGAAACTCAAGCACAAAAGTATGAGCATTACCTACAAGATTCTCGCTTTGTGCTTACACATATGGTTTTTCCCCTCGGGCAAATGGCAGCGTATGTGATTTTTCCCTCGCTCTTTTGAGGTGTAACTGCTCACACATATGTTGGTTAGATATGTATAAAGCATATGGACATTTCTCGCCCCTCGTGATTTTAAATTAAAATCCAAAACGAATCGTGGTGATGGCATGATCAAGTGAATGTGATCTATTGGAAAACACTAAAATGGCATTTGTTTGTATTCCAGGAGTTTATTTCAGTCAGTTGTAGTTAAATGTCGAGACATGCCTAATCTATGAATAAGAGACATGCTAGAAAAGTATGAGAGAAAATGTATAGAGTTTTAGCTAAACCACGTAAAAGTTTTGAGATTAATATCAAGCAAGTTTAGCTAAAGTCATTCCCGCTAATAGAAATATGCATTAGTAATTCTATTCCCTCGCTGCAAAAGAGAAAAAGGCAAGACTCCTCTTTGAAAGGAATTGTGAAGGGAGACTCATTTTCACATCGCTGATGACAAAACTCATGATACCGAAGTTTGTTCAAGATTGTCTCCAAAATCATGCATTGGCTACACCCATTATTGGAGTTAACTATAAAAACATGTTTTTGGAGTGATGGCTAAGTTCTCAAGATGTGTTTAAGTCTTCAAGACCATTTTACTTCCTTGGCGTGTTTCACAATCACTTGAAAAGGATATTATCTCGAATTTTTGCTAGCTCACATGGAAAAGGTGAGCATGATGGTACCGGAGTCAAGCCATCAAGAGGGATTCTAACAAAGGAAATGTATGAAATATAATGGAAGCTGAAATTGCAAATGTGTGCAAAGGAGGTGGTTGCATTTCTAGGTGGCACTTCAAAGAACAATCCTTCCTCATAATGACTTATCAAGGTAAAATTTGCTTATGTTTTTCTCAGAATCCCCTCGTGAAGTGTCAGCCTCTACATAAAGCACTGCGGTTCAATTACTTCAAACAATGTTCTGTTTGAACTCTAAATATTGTTTTTCTTGTAGCTATGGTTGTAATTTGCATATTACACACATTACAAGTGTGCTCTCGCTTACTACTAAAGAATATTTGTTCATATTTTACATGTATATATTCTTTTTTGACTATGTCAAGACTACAAGCACTTACAAATAATTTGGCACTTGTGTATTTTGGGACATTGAATCCTCAAAAATAGACAGACGCATGTGTTTGATTGTCATACTTTGAAGGAACTACACAACTCCACCGCATAAGACCATGTGACAAAGGAGAACACCTCTTAAAGGTAGCTTATAGACCTCTTTCTTGCTTTTGTGAGAGTTGTGTTCAATTCCAATGGGATTTATATAGCGGCACCAAACCAATGATTGGTGGTTGAAACTTGTGAACTAAAACTGAAAAGAGATTAACTCAGCTTAATGATGCTAATAAAACAGCCAGATGAGGACTTGCGTGATAGAAGATGAACCAAATAAAATTTTAGTATTCTCGGGCGGGCCATTTGGCCACAATAAATTACGTGTGTTCAAAAGTATGTAAAATGCGTAATTTGGCCGCTTGAGTAGGATGCCTACCTATGGACCGCCTCAGATTCTATATTTCCTCGCGGACACTTTTATTGCCCATTACGACATTAGAATAGCCACTAGATGTTTGCTAATTGAGTGGTGTCGACTTTTGGGGGCCATTCACCCCAAGTGAGAACTACTAGATATGCTTATGGAATGGCCAGCTATGCCTTAAGTTCCCGCCATATCTTAATTCATTAAGAGGCCCCTCATAAAAATCACATACCGGGGCCAATATTATTAGAAATTTTATTCCAATATATCTACCAACTACTTAATAATTTCGCCTTTTGGAAAATAAAATGCTCTAGGTACTTTTCAATCCTCTTACTTAAGATTCTCAAGATCCATTTCCACCCTGTACCAAAGAATCAGGCATGTATGAAATTCATATAACATGAAACTTAAAACACATTTATATAGTGGTAGCTAGCTTTTATGTGTGCTAACAATTAGCTCTATATTTAATAAGAATCTAGCTAAAATTTCATTTGAGCTACATTAATATTAGATATTTGGTTCAAAAATCAAGCAATTGGGTTGCATCCACATTGAAAAAAATAGGAAAAATGGGCCACTGTGCTAAGCACTTTTTGGGGCATATTCTGCTGCTGAATGGCCAATTCATTATACTCTATACAAAAATTATAGGTCCCTTTTTAAAAATTTTCCCCCGAGATGAACATGAAGAGGGAGGAAGAAGAAGAAGACTATGACATAACTAGTTCTATGGTTGAGGTTGAGATAACTTTGCCGGGCCAATGCGTAAGAAGGTAATGAAGAGGGAGTTGATTTTATGTCTTAAAGTGCGTGAGAAGCAAAACACATTGCCGGAAGACTATGTAGATGGATGGGGAAATGTATTTGGGGTTGAATCAAGTATTGTTTCGTGACATTATTATAAACAGCTGGGTGGTCTCCAATTTGAGCTACCGATGACCAACCTCCTGTGGCTAGTGTGTACAAACCATCTAGTAAGATTAGCTAATCCTTTGAAATGATTGCGATGAAGAGAATTGTGGATTGTATACTATGGCCAAGACACCTCGCTAACAACAATGTGTAACCCTCCCAAACTCCTCGGGTTGAAGTTACAAATCAAAAACCTGTGATGCAAGAGATAATGATTTAAAAACATTCATACTCTATTTAAGCATTGTAAACTCAAGATTTATATTTATATCAAAATTTGTACATCAAATTGTGGCTTGTAAAGCCTCATGTATTGTGGCCCGTATATTTGTAATGAAAAATTACAAGTAATCACTACATGTCAAGGAAACTTTGTACCTTTTTCACTGTTTTCCTCAAAGTGATAAGTCTCCTCCTTAGCCATCAGAGTTGACTATCAATAAATCTTCACCAAGCAATATGTCTCCTCTCCCAATTGTTGCTCGCCATTGTATCCAAAATGCCGGCAAGCCTCGCGGTGTAATCTTTCTCGGGTTCAGCAGCTTGCTTTCTAATTTGTGTGAAGTCTTCAACCCCGAGAAACATCTTTAAGCACCGCATGCATTTGGTTCAACATAGTATCATCCGGATCAAGTGTGAAGGATGGTATCAAGAGAGAGATGTGAATGGTGGAGAAGCAAAAGTTTCAGGAATGGGCATCATCCAACAACATGCAGCAGCCATCATATTGTGGTGGTAGTCAATCACAAGCAACTCTTGACAGGCTTCATGTACAATGGTTTTGAAGACTCGAATTGGCTATCTAAATGGTATCTCCAAGCACTTAGACTCCATCCCATATGAAATACAAAGTTCTCGCTCTTAATGATTGGTGAAGCATCACATCTAGAACTCTATCTCTCACATTGTGTCGGGTTCATGGAAGACCAAATGGCTATATCAAAATGAGTCATTGCTTCCTTTCAGAATTCCTCGCGGCATTAGGCCTTACCACAACTAGTTTTTCTCTGCTTTGTTTTTGTGATGTACGTGCTATCATTCACATGTAATCGGATCGTCTCCTATGATAAGTCTTAACTAGAACACCATTAACATCTAATATGAGCAGTTTCTCTTCATAGAGGACCGCCCCTGCATTAACCTATCACCAAAAAAACATAAAAGTAAAACATAAAGGACACTTATTAAATAAAACACAACTTCAAAATTCCATTATATTAACCTCCAGATGGTACAAGATTCAATTGAGTGTTCAATTTCAACATGTTCACTTCTTCCAATACAAGTGTACCCGAAAGCATTAAAACATTAGCTAATAGAAATTTTAATAGACACATTATCATTGCCCCTTCTCGACACTCTATCATTGCTTTCAATCTCAGCCTTTTGTTACCGTAGCCTTGTCGTGAACCCACCGAGATGCCATGTCATTTCGGCATCTTCAAATATTTCTTTCATCCTCTTCAATTGCATCTACCACCTCTTCGCCATCAGGCCTCAGAAGCGGTAGCTCGTTTCGCACCGGCAGCCTTCTTCCGATTCCAAGTTTACCCCGCCTCAGACGCCTTTTCCAAGTCCTATCAAGTGCTCCCTCCTCCCGAAATTGTATTTCCTCTTCACAACCTATCTGCAAGATTCTTTTTCCTTTCTTACTTGCTTTTAGCTGATTCTATGTTCTTTGCTTTCTTCTTGTTTCCCATTTCCTGCCAAGCATCTGCACTTTTCCTCTTGGTTGCTGCCCTCTTCTCTCTAAATGTGTACTCTCTCAATTCTCATTGTCACCGCATCCTTGTCACAGGTTCCTTATCCTCGCCAGGATTCTGTAAATGGAAGCTTCTTTTCAAGAATTATCTTCACTCCGCAGCCTTTCTCCTTAAGATCTTCCTAGGACTCAAGATCTTCCTAGGACTCATCATTAATTGGTCCATTAACAATTGTTGTGCATTTCCTCGTGACCGCTTCACCAACAGCCTTAGCAGTGTACCTATGTTGATTTAGAGGACTCTTCTAATTCATATGTGCCGCATCTCTTACAAGAGGCCTTGTCGCGGCACATCTATTACTTTAGGCAATTCTCATTGCCATGCCCGCTCAATATATAAACTGATGAATGGACACATCACATGGCCTTGCACTTACCTTCCTTCAATAAAGTCAGACATGCTAGATGGTATTCATGATCACAAAATAAGGTCAATGACAATTTGTACCTGCTATGGAAAGTTAGGCCACACAAATGCTAGCACCTAAATTGCAAAGCCCCGTAGTGTTCTCCTTTATAGTGTTGATGCGTAGCGCTGCGTGGAAGCGTCACATGCTTCAGTTCTCACAAATGGTTAAGGTACCCTCTCAATTCTAAAAAATTTCTATCCTTGTCTTTTATCTCTATCTTCTACCCTTTGTTTCCTCAAAATACTTGTTTCCCCCGATCTCAAGTAGCTTGCTGTGATAAGCTTCTCGAAGTCTCTCGTGACATATAATATATCTCCATAGTGAGAGACATCTCAAGATCTTTTCCCGAATCGCTTTTCATCATCCAATTCAGAAATGAAATCTTCAAATTCTCACTTTGTCCTCGCTTCTCTTCTAACTCAGTAGTAAATTTTGAATTGATTTAGCTTCAGCAAATTTAAATTGACATCAATTCGTCAAGACTCTCTTCAAACATTTCGCCTCCTCATTCTCAAGTTTGTTTGCATTTAATTTGATCAACTCAAAATTTCTATCAAAGCAGAATCGGGTCTAATTTAAGTTTTGGGTAGGAGTACCTTTGCTTGAAGCTGTAACTTCCTCCTCTTTGACCTGCAACTCGATTTCATAATTTGAGCTCCAAAGACTTTTTCAATTGATCTTATGATTTTCAGATTTGCAGCACTGAGTCACTGGCTACAATTTCTCCCAAGCAAAGCATAAGCTACCTCGCTTACTTCATTGTTGGGAATGTTTTCTCGCTTTGATATAGCTTTCAACAATGTATTCTAATTTTTCCTGAGCCGGTAATGGACCATAAGAAGTTTCATCTTATTGTTTGCGCTTGCCAAACCGAAAGTACCATTGCATATCCGTTAGCATTTTGTTCGCCATTTCGCCTCAAAGATGGCCGGAATTCCTTCCTCGGCAAAACCGTGAATGTCTGCGAATTTCCCCGCTCGTGAATCGCTTCGCCATGCCGAGATCCATTGGATCTAAGGATGAAAAGGAAAAAAATTGATTTCGCTTGGAGGAGCTTTCTCGGAAATCAGGGATTCAAAATTTGGATCAAAAAGGGGAAAGCCGTATAAAAGGCTGACGGAACCGTGAAAGTAATTCATGTAGATTCTATGTATTATGTATACCGAATTTTAGATGGCTACTCAATTTAGGTGCTTCAAGTGCTTGGTGTTACCAAAATTGGGTACCAATATCAAATTTCACCCAAAAAATCATCGATGAGATTATTAACGCTATTCCTAGCATGGCCTTGGTTTAATTTTGCCCTGCCTTGTTCTTCACTCAATCAGAAAAAATTTGCAAAGTGATCAATAAGGGATATGAAAAATTATTTCCTCGGCTGTAAAAATATGTTCTATCAAGTAATTTTGAAGAGCTTGAACTCAACCAATAAAACATATAGGCACAAGAGATATTCTAATGCGTAATTCAAGTTATTTAGCAAGGACCATTATTGCCATCTTATATCTTCCTTCCTTCCTTCCTTATGGGAATATCACAAAGAAGGTACCTAGACCGGTTACACAAAATGTAAAAACAAGATACAAGTGTCACATCAGCAGGTCAAGTAGAGGATTTTGCTTCATTGTGGTACAATATTTAAGAGAATATTTGTGCGAATGTGTTTAAGAGATGCTTGTACAATATTGTAAATGTATTAAGAGGTCCTACCATAAAGATCATGTTGTGTTGCATGTTCGGTTTGTTACAGGCCCTAAGGGCCCAAAATACACATTGACTCATTTTAATATAGTCTCTCTCATTGTTTCTAACATTTAGTATAGTTTGTATCGTTGTTTCTAATATGTGAAATTTTTCTTAAGGGTCCAAGGGCCCAAATTTTTTTAATATATAATCACACAACTATCATTAACATTACCTCAATATGACCATTGCATCCAACACATTTAAATCAGGTCCTCAAAACCCCCTTTGGTTTGGGTGCATATTCACACAAGTTACGTGAGGGCAGCAAGAGCCCCAAAAATTTACAATACATTTACAAAATTAACACCATTAAGCATTATCTCAAACCTTATAGTATTTTTGCAATCTTACTATAGCTGTGATAATGTGTCTGTACATGCATATCCCACAAACGAGATCAAGTATGTACGTACCTGGTGATCTTGGAATAAAGGGCAAATATGCCCATCCTGACACCTCCTCGCTGCCCGTGAGTAACCCCTCCCAGAATATGCACCCAAAACCAAAGGGGGTTTCAGGGGATTTTGATTTAAATGTGTTGGATGCAATGGTCTATATTAATTAATGTTAATGATAGTTATGTGCTCATTGCTATATATCTAACTTCTACAAGCATCTTAGACACTTTTGTTCCATTCCCTAATTTTGAGAATTTGAGGTACCAAATAGAAGGTTTATAATTATCTACCATCTATGGAATCATAAGTATACCGCCTTAGATCAAACCTGATTTAGAAGGCTCCACTTATTCTCGCTTATAGACATTCTTCTAGTTTGAAATTCATACGTGCACCGCAATTAATACTATTGCCTAGTGCAGCAAGCTCGTGTGCATAAGCAATAAGCGTACCACATGCAAGTATCCCTGCTCATGGCATAGCACAACGACTGCAAAGCCATAACAATTATTGAAAACTTAAAAATGTAGAAGCTCATCATATTATAAAAAGAATAACCTAAACGAAAGAAGAAACCATTTCCGCTGTGTCAAAATCACGCAGCATAGCGGCGTAAATAACATCTCTTTTACCTTGCCTTTGGGATCCGTGTTATAACCAAGCATACTAAAATTTATCTTGACATTTTAAGTCTTCGTAATTTCCCGATGCCGATATATTCCTCTCGCCGCTAGATTAAAGCCACGTATCTATGCTATCCATATATTATTTGATGATAGCTTTAAAGCCGTAGCTATCATACAACATCCAAGATAAGTTTGTTTGTGCATTTTGACCAAGCACTCTAGTTTGTAAACTCCAGATATGCATATCTATCTTGCATATTTTTCTAGCTGCTACAAGCAGTTGGCTCTTAAACAAGCAATAAGCATCTATATTTCTGATGCTCTACCATTACTATCAAACCGCTAGAACCGATCTCGGGCTTCATAACATAAGCCTTTGAAGCAAGATCACCTTCGTGAGGCCAAGTGGGTAGCTTATACCGTAATAGATCATCATCTCTTACCATCGCATCTCAAGCAAAACCTATCAATCGCTATGCCCTTTTGGGCTTAATTCCCCTGCATGCCACCATGTTTGCCGAAAAAGCCCTAATATTTTAGTCGACTCCAATATTATAGGTCTTAGAAAATTATAACCTAACTAATAAGCCATCTCTAAAAACTATTGTATTTCTAAGGCTTGTATAGTATGCAAAAGGCAAATTTAAATGCATATTTTCTATATTTGCTAAAAAAGCTGCCATTTATGGGATATTTTGTAGTCAAAAAAAATGCATTTTCATATCATATCAATCTCTTTCAGATACCAAGAAAGTCCCTAGTTTTGTGATTTTTGTATTTTAGCATGGTTTTGAAGATATGAAGAGCATTTTCTTTCTTTTTGGGTTGCTCCCAGGGCAAGCTCGCCCATGTGGGTTTATGGCATATTCCGTATATGCCGCTGGGTAAACGCATATAGTCGGGGACACTTTAGTGTCCACGGCTAATTTGGTGCTTGTAGGTGCGCTTTTATACATGGCGCATTAAAAAATCTTTGGGCCTCACACGTAATAATAATGTTGACGGGTGTTCATGGCGCCAAGAAATTTTATAATCCGGGCGCCGTGAACTGGGTTCTCCCGCCTTGGGCGCACTTTCACCCCACCGTAATCAAACTTAGAATCCTCGCGACTAGGGCCGGGTCGCTAGCTCTATGGCCATTATTTTTCATTGAATGGGGATTTAATGACCGATTGCGATGCCCATTTGGGAGGCTTACTCATCCAAGTTCAAAACCGCGAATACGATGTGAACACCCCATGTACTTTTATCTCAAGTTCTGTTCATAAGTTTCCGTGAATTTTAGCTTGGTTTGTATACGTTGTAAGCATGATTTTGGGTGGCTTATGTTGCTTACTAAATTATTTTTGTCTTGGCTGCATCATTGATCCCTCTCTTACGTGTGTGATGACCGCAAGAAACCGGGCTTCAATAGAAAAAGAAAAGGCGTAAGTGAATCTTTGACAATGTTGATTGTGATGTCAAAAGGTGATGTCTCCACATTTGGTCGGAAAGGCGTGCATTATTTGTGGCCTCCTAATTTATCCACAAAGGTTTGAAACTCTCGCGACACGATTGAATCACGTCGCATGCACATGCATCTAGAGACGCTAAATGTAGGAAAGCCGCCGCAAAAAACGCGGAAGGGCAACGACAAGTAAAATACTTAAAACAAAAGTCTTTAAAAAATCATATAAAGGGTGTTTATAAGTGCTTACAAAAGTGACCCCCACTCATATGCTTTGACCCCAAGATATGCCCGAATATGCCAATGCTTGGGTAAACAAAGTGGTGGTCACCGCTGTTTTGGCGTACTAATTTCGAAACCACAAATTTAAACGGTAAGTTTGGTCCTGATAAGATTTTCTCCTTGCAGATACCAAGCATTGATTGTGGAGGGTGTACCGGAGCCACCTCAAGACCCTCGTGACAACATTTTGCTACTGTTAGTTTAAGTACCGATGTATTCTGCGAAAAAAAAAAAGGAACAAGATATTTGATTATAGACTATACAAAGTTTTAGCCACGATGTATATCTCTTCCTCCCAATAATGCCCTAACACCACAATGTGACGTTCCTAGAATGGTGAAAATCAAGATGATGTCGTTGTTCGTGGAGTACAAAGCATCCGTGAAAAATCGCAATTTTCTCGCAACCAATCTAAATTGAACTTTCATGCCATTTTCTTGTAGCTTATTATATGAAGATAAAACATTCTCGCACTCAAAGAATATCCGCAAGAGAATTTAAAATCATTTATGATGCCACATGCTAACCGTGATTCACTGGGCCAGATGCATAATTCAAACCCTAACGAGACTTCAACCTTTCGATGGATGTCGTAAAGACACCCACCATCCGGTATCACCGGAAAGCTGAAAAAGCGAACACACAAAGCGACAAATATTGCTATGGCGGAGAATGGCGAATGCAACAGCGGTATTCTTAGCCTTAATTTATATGATATGGCATAACAATTCTATGACCTTGCTACATGTGAGCAAACAATAAATGTAAATGTTACTAATTGATATTTTATCAGACATCGCACTGAGCAAGTCTATAAATTTTAAATTGAATCATCGAGACAGCGAATGGAAAGTGTACAAACATGATTACACAATAAAAATACATTATGGGCGAAAGAGATACGTACTTCAACAGGTTTCTTCCGAAAGTAATGGATGGCACATCAAATAAAAAAAAATATCGCCTAATAAGTGCCAGTTAAACTTCTAAAGATGGTATCAAGACTTGGCAAAACGGCAAGCTGCATGATCGCACATAGAGCAAATGCCTATCTATCATGATAGTGATGAACGAATCAACCTTCCTACATCATCATGCATACCATGTCAATGATGACCGATCCCACTGAACTTGAGTCGGAAGGACAATAGCAAATGCATGAATAGAACTATCCAATGCCTCGTGTCCCCATTTTGCCTTAACATGTGATTCAACACATATAACAAGCAAAGACATAAAAAACCAATAATCTTGCAACGAAATTCTAGGATACAGGTTGCCCCCTTCAAAAGAAAGTCAATTGCTTTATTTACTATAGACTGATCTACAAATCTGAACAATATTTTATGAAATAGCACCAAATTTTCAAAACTACCACAGGGTTTTGGCTTGCCGGTTGTTTACAACCGATCGACGTAAAATCAGAGAGTCTACACAAACTCTTGTTGATGACACGTATGTCTATCAAGGTCATTGATTTATCAATGTGAGGGAAATTATCTTGTTGGTATCGATCAAAACTAAATTTTCATCTTTCTCTTTTTACATTCACCTCAAAAGAAATTAGAAGAAAGGACAAAAAGAGAGCTACAATATCTTCATTTGGAGTTGTTATACAATGAACATATAGAGATGGTGAACAAAATGAGACTTGATTATTTAGACAATTATTTTTTTTCAATTACTCTTCTTCTACATATCAATGCAACACGTCAACTCATGCTTACGAAACAAAATTCTCGCCTTCTTTTAATACTCACCTCAAAGGAAATTAGAAAAGCCTTGGTGTCTCAATTTAGAATCGCGAGAGGGATCGAAAAATAAGAACGACAAAAAAAAGCGAGGGACTAAAAATAAGAACGACAAAAAAAAAAACGACTTTATTGTATATATTGTGTGCTTTGTTTTAAACAGTTCTCCATGCTTTTCAACTGATTGATATTATATAGTTTATCTATCTAAAGAGAATGCATTTTAGTTCTTTGGAGTTCAGGAAAGAATAATACCATGGATTGCAGGTTGTCTCAACAATCCGTTAAGTATCTTCCAAGGTAATTTGATGGGTTTTTTTTTTTTTTTTGCAATTTAATTTATCAGGCATTGTAACTTCTTTCAAAGAATGGAATCATTCTTAAGGAATTTTGTCCAAGTTTGGTCTGCTGAAAAAAATAGAGCAAATTCAACACAAATGTGTTGACATTTATATATTACTAGAAAAAGTGCCCAGCGTTGCTGGGCTTTTCGTCGGGCATAAATTGAAGGCAAATGTTGGATTGGTGTTAAAAGTTTAAGGAATTTTAATGTTGGAATTTGTGCAAATGTTTATCAGCCTGGATTATGTCAAAGTGTCGATAAGCTCAAGTTTAGCATTTCTAATGTATTAAATGCATGAAAGGATCCATGGAATGAGAAGTAAATGAGTAGCTACATTGCATTCTCTCAAGGTTTTACAATGTTTTATTCACCTTGCCCTAACCACGGATATGAGGGCAAGGAATGTACTTTTAGAGAGTCAATGCCCAAAAAAAAATTTGGAGCCAACTCCACTATCAGATTAGAGCAAGCATTGCCAGTGGCTAGTGCCTCAAATTTCTAGGATCAATCGCAATGGTGTTAACAAACTAACATAATGGTTGATGAATATTCGCTTGTGGATGACGATGTTATGCAAAGCTCCCTTTTTCCCTTTACATTTTATCAGGGTATGAGTTCCAATTTTTTAGTATCATTCTAGCATATGTTAATAATACACAGGTGTGTACTAACTTAGAGCATTTTATATAATATTTTTCTCGTAAATGTTCAATGCTCTAAAGGACTAATTATACCTTTATAAATCTTATTATATGTAACTCCCTAGCTCTTTTACATATGTTTTATATAACTTGATAAGTGGTGTGAAGTTGCTTTGTTTCATATTGCGAGACGGTTTTCTCGCATGGTTGAGACTAAGATTCTTGGGACGTATTCTATGCAAAACCGTATATTTTGCGAAGTTTGAGGAGCTTAATTGCAGGTGAAGGTCAAATTACTTTTTTGGGCATAAATTTTATGCTATTTTGTGGGCATAACATGGAATAGAAACATTTGAGGGCACACATGGGTAGATCTGGTCGGCAGACAGGTCTTCTATGCATGCCAGTATCATCGGGAGAATGCTTCGTCGCAGATTGGGGCAGCGAAGGATGGGTTGTTTGCTGCTAGAGATCTGTTTTTGGGCTTTGGTGGGATCTATGATGAAGGGTTGTGTAGTGCAGGGACGACCATGCTTGAACAAGTTCCTCGGTTTTAATTTTTGGGCTTCAAATCCTTACCTGCACACGATGCCTCTAATTCATTTCTATTTCATTATTTTAGGGGTTCTAGAGAGGCCGGTGTGCCCCAGAGGTTCAATTCCTCCAGCCCAGGTTCTTGGTGGCAAAAATATATGGTTTATCCTTGGCCGCAGATATGTGTGGCCGCAGTTTGAGTGGAGGCGAATGAATTTCTTGCTTCAAGGATGGCGGATTGTAGGTTGCTAAGCTCCTGCAGCAGATATGGGCTATGCACACAGGGAGAATGCAAATGCCCA
This sequence comes from Isoetes taiwanensis, assembly GCA_021234155.1. NCBI lineage: Eukaryota > Viridiplantae > Streptophyta > Lycopodiopsida > Isoetales > Isoetaceae > Isoetes > Isoetes taiwanensis. The sequence continues at coordinate 14,833,510 of JAJEKV010000033.1, read as the reverse complement.
AAAGCATTTTCTGCCATAGACAAGCTTTGGGGCAAGCAGAGGATACGGACGAATCGAATCAGACCTGATTGAATTTTTGGATCATTTCTGTAATCGTGTATATAAGTTGGCCCTCTTGTCTTAGCCGCACTTTGTAGAAAAACATGGATTTGAGACCATTAATTCTGTAGAAACTGTATATTTATTTGGGAAATGTTGTTTTCAGCCCATACGTTCAATCAAGACCATAGGAAGTAGCATGTTGATTTTTGGGCAAAATGTTGGATTTGACACAATAGAAGGAATATTCTAACAATCAATGGCTCCTGTTCAACCTTAGAATAAAAACCCATAAAGATGAATAAAATTAAATTGTCTTTAACTTTGAGAATATTTGACACTATATGTAGCAACATCAAAGAAATTTCAAATTAAGATGCACCAAATAAAGATGAATAAAGTTAAATTGTCTTTAACTTTGAGAATAATTGACACTACATATTTCAGTAAAGAAATTTCAAATACCAAATAAAAATCATGTATGATATTGTATCTTGAGCCATTCATTATGCTGCGAATAACCCAAGATAACTGAATTCCATGAAATTATATCAGGTTCTATACCATCCTACTTGATCTTATCAAGGAACTCAAAATCCAAATGACCTTGTCCACAATAGCTGTAACCTGCGATGCTTACATTCTATGTTACCACATTTTGATTCACCAATTTGTCAAAGACCTCACATGAATCTCTCAGGCTTGAGCATGTTGCATACATGTGAATCAGGTGCTTCTCAAGTAAACATCCAGTAGAAGCCATCTTGAATTATCTGACTATGAATTATCCTTCCATGATAAATTTCTTTTATTAATGCGCATGCTTTGAGAATAGCAAGCGAACTATGAGTATTATTTTTCACACATGACTATCGCGTTCCATAATACAATTCAGTGGTGAAACCTTGTGCAATATTGACATGTGCCAAGATAATTGCAGCCCATGTATAGGGAGTTGTCTCTGCAATTCTTGCAATTCTATAAAGTGACTGATTCGCTTCACAAATGGTTCTACAGTCAGAGAAAAGCTTTATAAGATGATCACCCAGAACTGCAATTGAATCATGTCCGCTGAAAAGTATAAGTGACTGCGCTTGCCTGCAAGTTTAAGACATTTTGCCTTTCTACATTCCTGCACAAAATGATATGCGTCATTCCGAGCGATTTCCAACAAAAGTCTGGCAAGGTCAATCTCCTCCTGCAGATTCCTCCCATTCTGAAATTTGTTGGCAAATAACACTGCCAGCCCAGGAATCTTTTTAGAACAATAAAAACCAGTCATATCTTAAAGTAGCATACAATTTCCTGGTCAGGAGAAGGGTCCTCTGAAAAAGAGATATGAAATGAGTATATGAGTTCCAGACCAATTATGACTTGATGTCTGCATGGTGCCATTACGATATACCATTTGCTATGCTACAACTGAATGGCATGAGAAACAAATGGCCTGAGAAACAAATGGACAGGATGATAAAGAAATCCATAAGCCTTGTGTAGAATGTCATCAGCCGCAAATAATGTCACATAACACTACTTTGGAAAATAGAGCATTGCAAATATGTTCATTTTTACTCAAGAGTAATAGATAAAAAAAAAAGAGAGAGAGCAAAAATACCTTTATAGTTATAGTTTCAAGGGCAGAGAATCTGCAAACAGAACTTGCTCTCTACCTGCTTCTCACTTACCGATGATGTAAATGAAGGCGGCTGATGATATCAATGAAGAAGGCTTCTATATACAAACATATGCTTCACATTTATCAAGAAATAAATTAAGCAGTTTGGGAATTCCATACACTTGGTCAACGGCCTAGGCTTAATCAACGATCCAGTGTCTTGGATGGTCCTTTCACCAATGGATATTCACCAATGGATATTACCAAGGGGATGCTACTACACCATTAGAAGCTACTACAGCCTGTACAGACATATTTGGAAAAAAACTTATTCTCGTTATCCTGGAAACCTGTTGGGCGGATAAGGATAGTGGAGCTAGTTTCAATGCTTTTGCACAAATTCAAGATTTTTTACCTGCATTTTCTGATCACGAAACTATACACTTTGTATGTACAAGCCATTATGTATCACGATTCGGAAAAAGACATATCAGGTTATTTGCATATAACCATTTAGGCAAAGATTATACCTTTGTCTCAGATCGAAAAGCGGCATGTAAAAACTTGGCAAAGCCATAAGGCAAATTAATTTGGCAATGCCATATTCGGCCTTCTTCCATAACCTGCACCATGAAATTGCCATCTTCCCTTGTTGTACATATCAGACTGACTTCTAAAGTACAGCTTGAGGCTTATCAAAATCGAACCATGGAAGAAAAAAAATGGGTATCTTTTATAGTTTAAGCCCTCCTCTCCATTGTGCGCATAAAATCATGGCTATGATGTATCTATTGGACCTGAATTTTCTGATCACGAAACTATAAACTTTGTATGTACAAGCCATTATGTATCACAATTCGGAAAAAGACATATCAAGCTATTTGCATATAACCATTTAGGCAAAGATTATACCTTTGTCTCAGATCGAAAAGCGGCATGTAAAAACTTGGCAAAGCCATAAGGCAAATTGATTTGACAATGCGATATTTGGCCTTCCTCCATAACCTGCACCATGAAATTGCCATCTTCCCTTGTTGTACATATCAGACTGACTTCTAAAGTACAGCTTGAGGCTTATCAAAATCGAACCATGAAAGAAACAAAATGGGTATCTTTTATAGTTTAAGCCCTCCTCTCCATTGTGTGCATAAAATCATGGCTATGTTGTATCTATTGGAAGGAAAACAAAAGTGCAATATCACGCATCTGGGAAATAGCATAACTGATTGGAGCACACATCTGAAAGGTCCATTATTTCCAGTCCCTCTGCTTCATATTTAATTCTCCACTGATAATACAATACCACACATTTCCAATCGATTAGCATGTGGCCTGTGAAAGCATATAGAGAAAGCTCAAAAGACCATTATGAACTCTACTACAGTGTAGCATGAGGCATCCAAAGAACTAAAAAAATACACGATTGGCCATACAATCATGGCATTGGTGAAAACATTATCTTCCCTCATGCCACATACCATATGTGGCACCATCGGCCATGGGGATGAGGATGATCCATATAATGTCCAAATGTATTGCGTAAGCTTCTATAGAAATCTCGTACTTCCGAAAACATTCTGCCAAATTTGGTCATATTCTCGAAGAACCTGTAAAATAATGCTGGATTAGACAAGAATAATATGCTCCTTCCACTCAAGCCAATCCTAACTCAGTCAAGGTTCTATTTTTTAAAACCGATGCAAAGAAGAGACTTACCGTGAGATCTGCCCATAAAATAAGGAAGAGCATTTTTTGGGCTACATTTAGCATATGAAAGCTACATTAGGGCGAACAAAGAAAATGAAGAGGCATTTGCCTTCAGGATTTAAGATAACTGCATCCCGCCCCTCCCATTGGTAATAAAAAGGCATCAGCCCAATTTGCTGCAGCCCCATCTTGGTTGCACGTAATGAGAAAGGAATCAAACTGGATAAAATAACTGCTGCATCTAAGATCTAAGAGATAAAAATAGAATAACAAAATTCAACGATTTAAATCCTGCACTATCATATTCCCATATATAGCACCATAAGCGATAGAATAACTCTACTTGCTTATGAGCAGACCAGACCATGCCTAGGAATATGAGTAAAAGGCAAAATCCATCTATTTCAAATGACAAAAGAAGCCATAAAATCTTGTGTAAGTTGCTCCTTGTCTGCTCCATTTATATTCCTGTTTCTTAACAAAACATATGTGCAACTTTTATTTTGAAGCATGCCTAAGAAAGATCAAATCCTTAGCCACCAATTTTAATCAGCATTTTGAAAGCCAAGAACCTACCACTGCACATTTATTGTTGTCTTAGAGTTGCCATTGATTTGTAACATATATTCTTTTATTAGCTTATAAAACTGCACAAGAATTCGAAACAAATGTCTGAAAACAGGCATCGATTGTTTCTTGGTGCTCTACTACTGCTATCCAATAGTTCAGGATACATATCATATTTCCGGGGCATCCCGGCAAGGCGTTTATCAAGCCCCTCAGCTGATTTAGAAGCCTTTAGCAAAAAATTGTTGACGGATTCAGCCTATGAATGTAGTTTCAATCCTAATACCCTCAAATCTGCATTAGATCTTGTCATTTCCTGCTCACATTGCACCTGTAACAACCCACATGACTATATGATGAGCAAGACTTGCTGAACAATACATAGAACAATTACATGTTTAAGGTGCTTCCTAGTTGATTCTGTCAGTCTGCTTGCTTCTGATAATCCATCTTCCAAACACTTCTTTTCTTCGAGATGTGCAAAAGAGTCCCATCAATTTCTCATAATTAAGCCACAAACAAGAAGTCAAGGTTGAAGCAGGCCGGTTTGCTCACGATCCAGAATGATATAATAAACGCTATAAATGGGGCCCTTATTTGATCATACATAACTCAATGGTCGAAGGATTCCATCTCCTTATAAAGCCCTCTGTGTGTACAAAAGCTTGGAAGGCATCCTTCCAATCTTGTCCCTTCTCTGCAATGCCCACAATTCCTTCTGACTTACTTTGACAAAGAAAGAGCGAAACATGTCATATATACTCGAATAATCTGGAATGCTTTCATGTCCATTTGTAGCTTGAAAAGGCCCCCATGAATTTCCAATCCAATAATTACAACAATAATGACTTGGATCGAGAGCTTCCACTACCTGCAAGCATCCAAATTACCAACAATATCGGCAGTAAACTTATCTAAATATACAATCAAGGCATAGAAAAAAAAAAGAGTTTGAATGAGCTTCACGATATCCAGTGGTAATTGGCACAAAGAGAACATCACAGAATGGACATATATGCTACAAAGAAGAAACGTAGCGAATCTTGTCGTAAATAAGAACTGTTATCAGATGGTAATAGTCATACCTTTACAATGTAAGGCTGCTTAAATCAAAACATGTTAAACCCACAAATGGCAGTTGATTGCACTTGTGGAAGGCTATGAACAGTCCTCTTCTACTGCAAACTGACATGCAATTGCACATCCTCCCAGTATTTGTCCATAGAATGTCGTATCTGTGAGAAGCAACATCCCATTCTGTTTGTGCTTCTTTGATATCCGTTGTGCTCATGCCCCTGGGCTTGTTGCTCTTGTTAGCCTTGACCGGACTGCATACTCCCGTATTGGACAGAAAAGAGATGGAGATATCACCAACGAAGAGGCCGGAGCTGGAATAATGCTGCCATGGCGAGTGTTTTCTCCAAGAAAAGACTCGCAAGAAAATAGGTCATTGTTTCTGCATGCATTCACCTAGTTAGAAAACCAAAATAATAACTAATTATTAAACGGCCTACAACAAAAGATTTCACACACAATAAAATTAACGGCCAAGATCGCGCACAAACTATCCTAAAACGGCTTTATTATTATATATAGATTATGGTTGCCACTAAGGTCCATATTAGAATATTTTTTTAGATCGCTATGTTTATAATTGGATGTTATCTAGGCTTAGGGCAAAATTTCTACGTACATGCACAATTCTAGAGCAAGTCACCACAAAACATACATTAATGCCCCTCTTTTAGTGTCATGTCCAATGCAAAAAAAACATGTCGAAAAAAATGAGACTATCCGAAACTAAAAGTTATAGGAATCAATGGGCCACCTAGAAAAAAAATTAATTATCCAAATGCAACAAGAGGCAACATCATTTATAAGTGCAAGGAATTAAGTTCAATTCACCGCAATAGAATCAATAGATTTATGCGCAAGAACGCGCACCACCCGTTATTAGTTTTTTTTTCAATTACTCTTCTTCTACATATCAATGCAACACGCCAACTCATGCTTACGAAACAAAATTCTGCGCCTTCTTTTAATACTCACCTCAAAGGAAATTAGAAAAGCCTTGGTGTCTCAATTTAGAATCGTGAGAGGACGAAGAAAAAAAAAAGACTTTATTGTATATATTTAGACAATAATAGAAGAAAAAATATCAACTAAAAACAAATTATCATCATAACCTATGCAACTTATTATTATAAGACACAAAAAAGTATTCAATATATATTATATATATAAATTCCTATACAAAAAACCTAAAGACATTTACACAATGCCTTCAAATGAAAATCCTCCTAGAAGAACAAATAAAACTAGTATTCGCAACATCATTACTCCAAATCTAAGGGGTAGTGAGATGAGGTGATAGTTTCGCGGATGTCGTGGGTTGATATTTAGGCATGTGAAAGAATCACAGTTGCGGTTGCTTCACCAAGTGAAATTCAATTGTATGATAGCCATTATCACCATCATAGGGACCTGGTTTTGATAAGAATAATAAACCTTTCGGAAGAAACATCATTCGCTCCTTCGGGAATGTCTACAATCCAATAATGCACATAGATATCTTTGTGCTCCAAATGATGAGGTTGATGCCTAGCGGCACAAGAGGATGAGGATGGGGATGAGGACGAGGATGGGGATGAGATTTGGGGTGAGGAGGAGGAGGATGCGGATGAGATTTGGAATGTTTGGGGTGAGGATGAGGACGAGGATGAGGTTTAGGATGAGCGGGGGACCGGGGATGAGATTTGGGATGTTTGGGGTAAGTATAAGGATGAGGAAACGATTTGGGTTGTGAATGAGGATGAGGTATGGGGTGGTGAGGAGGGTGAGGTTGAGGATTGGCGATGGAGATGGCATTTCTATCAATGGCAATCAATGAGTAGAAGTTATTAGAAGGTACTTCCCAAGTTACAAATGATTCTAGTCTTTGAAGCTCCAAATGATTCTCTACCGGTCTGGATGCCTCTTTGGAGCTGGAGCTAGAGTTGGAGATGTTGAGTTAACTATGGGCGTTTGTATTGTTGGTGGTGTTGAGCTATTATCCTTACCCCAATCGATTGTAATGATTGGAGGATGAGCAATTTGAAGAGGAACAAACTCCATATCTCTCACCACCTCATTGTGCATATATGGAAACCTTAATGTCAAGGAAAACGGATGTGTTCTTTTGTTTGAGAAATTATCGTCATTGTCATCATCATCAAACATAAGGCTACAAGCATCTTCATTATTGCTTTGCTAGGCTACTTCGCTACAAACAACATTCTCTTCCAACTTTTATAGCCAGTTTTATGCCAATTATGGAAGATTTTTTTCTCTTTTGGGCCATTCCATCTAAAGATGTTTCTTTGGCCCTATTATAGCTTCAAGCCATTGAAGGAAAGGAACTGCTCCCTTTGGGAGCGAAACCTTTGAGTGATTCTCGGCGAACGAAAAAACGAGGATCACGGACATCCGTGCAGAGCTACGAGGGTTCAATCCGATGGCATCTCTTTCAGGCCCCCGAGTCAAGAAAACATGGCGCTTCACTTCAAACCGATAAAAGCGGCTGGAATTCTCGTTTCTTCAATCGGTGAAGCGGTATGGATAATTTTTCATTTAGCATAGGAATATTTAGGGTTCGTTTTGCGGCTTCTCCGTGTTGATATGTTTGGAGGGTTTGACATATGTATGTTAAATCTTCCGATTCATACTTAGGAAGTTGAGAGGGGTTTTAAAATAGCTATATATCACCACGGCCCTTTAATTAGACTGCAATCCCATGCTTAATTTGATCACGAAAACCATGGCTTGCTTGGTGCAAAAAGTGAGCATTTTCTAACAAATGCAACCCCTAAGAGGTCATTTCCAAGCCTCCGTGTTATTATCAAGTCATGTAAGGTCAAAGCATGGCAAGATGACTTGAAGTTAAATACTTGTTCTCGACACTTCCTCATTGTAAAATGAAGTCGCGTTGTGGATACCTTGTACACTAAACTTGGCTTACGAATTTTATTTGTCACAAAGAAATATATATATTACTACCGTAATAGTTCGTCAATAGCGGTAGCACTTTTCACTCTTAAACACCAGGCCCAAAGCCTCGGTCGGTATCACAGACCTTCAAAGCCTCGGCGGATGAAGCCTTAGAGCTTGTCCATGCACCTTCAAAGCCTCGGCCGGGTATCACACCGTGGGAGAAGATAAAAGTTTTGAGGATTTGGATTTGGCGCATTAAAATAACGATTCTGAGAGAGCAAGACTAATGTACCTCAATAGACAAGATTATCCATCTCGGCACCGAAATCAACTAGGAAAATGTCGTGCGGCTCCTAGTGTCTTCCAATCATGTTCCGTTCTTTTCATTTTATCCTCGCAGATCCATGAACATGCTGATTATATTTCAAATCTACCTTATCCATTGTCTCATGGCCTCATGGCGGGATGGGCAATGCTTTTCCTTCGCCAAGTAAAGGTCATGGCCATCCTCACATATAACAACAAGCTAGTTCAACATCTCTTTTTCTCGCCATATTTTATGGCCCTCAATGTTATAAGGTTCGATCTCGGACAATCGACTCCATAGCCATTTGTCCATTTGTTTGTATCATTTAAAAGCTTCGTTGGCGTTCAACTCCCTGACACGCCAACGAATCTAGCTTGCACCTTCCGATGCTTCTTGAAGGGTCCGATGAAGAACACTATCTTCTATCGCGTTTTAGGGTCACTATTATTCTCAAATACTGCTGTGATCTTATGCAACATCAGCTCCTTGGATGCGGCCTCTCTCCTCTCCGTAGCTTCTCAATTATCGCCCCTTCCTTTTCTATTTCAACGTCTCATAGCGGGCCATGGCGTAACCATGGTTCAAAACCATGGCGTAACCATGGTTCAAAACAAGAAGAGCGGCCATGGCGAGAACCTCCAAGGAGTAAAAATGGAGAAATAGCGGCGAATGTGGCTTCGTTTTGTTGCTACATTTTCATCGAAAAAAGATCCATAGTTTTTTTTGGCGGGTTAATTCCGTTTCCCCTCTTCCCACTATTTTTCCTGTTTTTCCCTGTTCACATCTATTTTGTGTGTCTATCTCATGTCGATTATTATTTTGTTTCAAAGACATTGGTAGGAGATGCATCTTCCGGTTTTGCGAGGGCCATTTGTAGGCAAGTCGGGGAATTTATACATAAGCAACAAGCTTTATTGCATGATATGCATTTTTTCGTCCCCCCGACTTCTACGTTTGATGCATGATGGTGAGATTCAATTATTTTCTTGAGATAATCCCAAGTGTTTTTCTTCGTCCCGACTTCTATGTCGAGTTGGTGATATATTTGATGAAAATATGCACCTCAAACTAAGAATAATAAGGGCAGATTATATCTTACTTAGGTACTTTATGTTGCACCGTTTTCTACTATGGAATAATTCTTGCTAGAACCAAGCTCTTTCAATACACATGATTCTTTCAATAATGCTTTTGTTGAATGTGAAAATATTTCAAGGATGTTGCCATGTTTGTCTATCTATTTGGTTACATGTTGCTTTTGGGGCATTAAATTGTGTAATGACATGCTAACTTATCTTTGCGAAAGCACTAATTATCTTTGGTTCATGATGATTTTAATGGATCCGATCTTGGTTGTATTGGAAGGTAACAAAGATTAACGAGCATTAATGACCCGAGCAATTTATCGATTTGTCTCAATTCTTCCCATTAGTATTTATAGGCTAATAGTTTCCTAGTTGTCCATCCTGCAATTTATCTATTTTAGTTCTTCGCTTGTTCTACTTGAAAATATGTCTTGGCCAAGTAGTTACGCATTACAATGTATTAATGCACTTGCATTTGATTCTTTGATTATTTTCGGTGCTTATATGGCTTTCACTTTTTATTGTAATGCATCACATCTTTGCAACCGTGTTATTTTTGATGAGTTCTTATCTGTTGATTCCACTTAATCCATTCTTTCCAAATCGTCATTTTTATTGATTCTTGACATCCCACGATCAGTCCGGGTGCCTTATGTATCCGAGTTTGAGACGTTTGAATCCATCCCGGAATGCATCCGCAAGAAATGCGGTTGCAATGTCTATTCAAAATGGTCTCATTACGATGTGCTTATTTTGATTTGTTTGCATGAATGACACGATCATGTCCTACATGTGAGGTTGACCCTATCTATTTTAATCGGGTAGTAGATGCTTTGCTTTCCTCATTCTTAAGTTTCATATTCATCCTTTTGATAGAAACCAAAACGGTACTTGATGAACTATCAAGAAAAGAGCAATTTATAAGGAAAGAGCAATTAGAAGTTCGGGTTCTTGCTTGCTCATGTTCCATCACAAAAGGTATGTTTGAGGTAAATAGTTTATTTTCTTTGTTGCTATTTCTTATCGTGCTCGCTTTCCAAATCTTCTGCGGTCTATGGAAGAGATGTTCTAAACTGTGATTTCACAACAATTTTCTTGACTACAATCCATCCTAGAATGGTAAGTTGACAAGCATGTTTGAAGCTACCAAGATGATATGCATTTCTTATATCTTTGGCATGGTTGAGCTTTTCAACTATAGACTGTTTTACATACATCTACATCGATTATGAAGCTATGGCTATGCTCAAAATCACGCGCTTCCAAATCCGATCCACCCCACAAAGACCGACCACAAGCCGATCTCTCAAAGCTTTACCCCGTGCGGATGCTTCACGCTCGCATCGACTCCCTCAATTATTAATTATCAATATGGCATGACAACAATTCCAACAATAATTCTCAAGGACAGCCAATCATACAAAGCCCGTTTCTAATTTCTTAGAAGGGGTTTCTGACCCTCTGTGTTTTTGGTATGAACAAGAGGCCATGGCTTTTATGCCGTCCCAATGAGCATTAAAAAGCCGAAAGTGTCGCCATGGAAAGTTCATGCAGAGAAGTAGCATTTTCAAATGGACTGCATTTTTCAAATGGATCTAAATGTACGTGCCTTGGGGGATTTAAATGAAACTATGTTCGCTGAACGCCCAAATAAAATTTCAAATTCTTTTGTATGGATTTCAATAAAGCAATCGTCAAGTATTTCATACTTTGGTAAATGAAATGCTTCATATATTGCTCATCAAGTTGCTAAATGCGTTTTCAAATCTTGCTTCTCTAGTAAGTAAAACAAAAGGAAAGAAAAGAAGCGTGTTAAAGAAATAAATGTGAGACCAATTTCACAAATTTACTAAAAAGGAATATACTTAAAGAAGAGAATGAGTGAATAAAATAAAGAAATTGGCGCCTTGTACTTTGTCTTTCAAACCACAAACTAAAAAAAAAAAAAAAAACCTAATTTCTAAGATTCCAAAAAGTAATAAAACAAAATTTTGAAATCCTTGTTTTGGTGTGTTATGGCAGTCAGTATGCTTAATGGTTCATATGTCATTCATGTTTTTTGAATTATTATTTTGACCAAAAAGATAAGATCTCTCATAACACACCAAAACAAAGATTAGACGTGATAATAAAAAACGAAGAACAATAGCAAAAAAAGACAAGGGACAAACTGGGGGAGCACGAAGCGAAGAAATCAACTACACCATCCCTCTTGCGGGGTGGGCTAGGGTCGAAAGGTGTAGCATGGGCGAAAGGAATGGCCAAGACAATTGAAATAGCCAGGATGAAGCAATGTAAGGCCAACACCTCCAAACCTTGTTAGTACTTGCTTTGGATCCACGTTATAACGCACATTCAATGCACCAATTTCACAATCCACAAAGATGACCTAGAAAACATATTCTTGGATCAATCCAACGGTAGCCAAGAAAACGAAGAATTTGACACAGAGGGGTGGGTGATCTTGCTCCCATCAATACAACAAGTTTTGTTGAGGAATTAACCACATGCCTTGATCCGCTTGACTCTCCAAAGGTCGATGGCGATTCTAATGAGACGTGGAAGAATAAACAACTTGTGAATAAAACAATAAATTTTGTTATTTCATTTGTATCTCTCTTCATTTGTTGTTTTCACTCGCAAAATTACATAATAATTTGAGAACCATCTAAGGTTCAAGAGTTTCTTAAATTTAGGCGCAATCACCGACCTTAGTGCCTCGAGAACCTGCAACCTTCAATCGGCTTATTAAACTCTGACGCCGTTTGTCTCTTCGCATGCTGCAAAATCTTGCTCTGAAGGGATCTTTACGTGCGAAGGGGTCAAACGACGGCAGACTATTCAAGAGCCCATCAAAATGAAGCAGATTCACAAGATACATGATCCACTCTTACAACAAGATTTCCAAGAATTCACCGTGCATTCATCTCTTTGTGCAATAGAGCTTAGCAAGAAGCTAAGTTGTATTGATCCTAAGAGACGAATGCAAGAGGCATGTGGAAACCTCGGCAGGACCGTGAGGGAGGTAACGCTGAAATGTAGCCATTTCGCTTTACCATTGTGCTTTGTAGTGAGAACAATGACGCGGACTATTCAAGAGCCCATCAAAATGAAGCGATTCACAAGATACATGATCCACTCTTACAACAAGATTTCCAAGAATTCACTGCATTCATCTCTTTGTGCAATAGAGCTTAGCAAGGAGCTAAGTTGTATTGATCCTAAGAGACGAATGCAAGAGGCATGTGGAAACCCTCACAGGACCGGAGGGGAGGTAACGCTGAAATGTAGCCATTTCGTTTCGACCATTGTGCTTTGTAGTGAGAACAATGATTCCAACTATAGTGCCCAAGGTAAGTCCTGATGCCATTGAGATATTACACTGGAGCATTGAACATGGAGAGTGCATATGGGAACTTCGATGGTCTTGCAACCACGCCTCTCTAAATAATGGAGCCTAGAAAGTGACTACACCACATTGATCCGTAGAGGCGTAGAAAGAAAGATTGGGAATTCCAGTTGCTTTCAACTTGAGATACTTAAGATTGTCGATGGCTCTTTCCTAGAATTCAGGAGCAATCGTTGACCTTAGTGGCTCGAGAACATGCTGCCTTCCATGGGCTTCTGAACTCTGACACTATTTGTCTCTTCTCGTGTTGCCGAATCTTGCTGTGAAGGGATCTTTGCGAGCGAAGGGGCCAAACCATGGCAGACCATTCAAAAGCCCGTGGAAGAGAAGCAGGTTCACAAGATACATGATCCACTCTTGCTTCCAACTGCATGCATATTCAAGTTCAATGACATCTGTCCCTCGGACATCATGACCTTCTTTGCAATGGGTACCATGGTTCCACCATAGATTCCAAAGGGAAAAAAGCCTGACCAGATGTCTAGATATCATTGACCTAGTTCTAAGGTTATCATGGACCACTGCAGATTCTTTTCTCTTCTCGCACGGAACCATTGTTTTCCAGATACAAGATTTTATGATATTTCACACAATTATGGCATTTCAGAGATTGTGTTAAATTTTTGAAATGCAATAAATTGTGTGAAGTTCGCGGCGGCGATCGCCGCCGCTAGTTGTTCTTTTTAGTGGATGCATATGTGTACAAACAACTAAAGAAACAACTAAGTTTTCATATTACCGCGAAAGCATCACCGCCGCTAGTTGTTCTTTTTAGTGGGTGCATATCTAGCATAATAACAGGGGGTTGGTTTTGTATTTTTGTACTATTTTTCCTATGGTTTTCATATGATTTCGAAAACGTATTGCATGGGAACTACTAATTAGTATATCTAGAGTGCATATACGCCTACATTAATTTTAGCGTTTTTTGTTCAATGGTTTAGACCCATGGGCCATGTTGTATTTTTTTTTCAATTAGCTTATTCAGACTCCTTCACATGCAACCCTCGAGCCATTTAGAAATAGGGTTTGCTAGATAGGGTTTGCTAGCGGAAGGCACAAATTCTGCAGAGGTGGAGCACTGTCTGTGGTGCTACGGTAGGCTAGAGCAAGCATCGAGAACAAGAAGGCTGGAGCAAGCATCAGAAAGAAATGAATGTTCAACTTGCAGAAATGGGTGTTTCTTTTGTGTCAGAGCTATGATGCGTCAGGAAATCCGTGGCGGCCTGTTTTGGTATTCTGCAAATAATCGGTCTTTGTAGCTATCCGATTCCTGTTCTTAGTTCTGGTAGGCATTCACCTCCCTTTCTCTATTTACTAAAAAAGGAATATACTTAAAGAAGAGAATGAGTGAATAAAATAAAGAAATTGGCCGCCTTGTACTTTGTCTTTCAAACCACAAACTAAAAAAGAAAATTTTGAAATCCTTATTTTGGTGTGTTATGGGAGCTGTATGCTTATTCGTTTTTTCCATGTATTATAGCGTTTGGTTCATCTTTTATTTCAAGCCATCGATCTGTGGGATATTCCCAGTATTGTGCCACATCAATGGCCATTAAGATTTTGACCCAAAAACAACAAACCACTTCCTATGGTGTCGATCGACCACATGGTTAAAGCACAAGAAAAACACAAAATAAACAAGCCAATGGTCAGCATGAAGGCCAGCGATGCCAGAATATGAAGGAACCCCTATGGTCTGTTCATCTGGTATGCTGCCGTAAACAGAACAATGCTTGCATAGATCAGAAAAAACAGAGATATGGACGAAGGCTCAGAATTATTTAGATGCTCCAACAGAATTGACCAATCGTCTGCTAACGGCTGGTGCTTTCGAGGGCAGATGAAAAGCTCGGCCGCTATGGAGAGCCCAGACCCAAGAATCATCAGATACAGCAAATTTTATGCTTGAAGACAGGGGCTCCGGCATCAAGTAATGGGGTCTAAGATTTGTACAGCAGCTTGCAAATGGAAACCTGATATTGTTTGAAGACAACAGCGAAAGCTTGCTCCGGAATTCCGCCGTTTTAAACTTAGAGCTCCTTGAAAATAGAAATCAGTAAAACAGTCCTGTATCCTTCATATCTTTGTGCGAAGGAAGCCATCGAATACACAAAAAGCTTTATCTTTCATCCCTTTGTCAACACTATCTGAATCCGATATGATCCTCTCTTCTTCAGATTCAGTCTCTGAAAAGCACCAACATCTGCATGGTGCCCAAAAGAGTAAGTGTGCCTAAGGCTAATCGCAAGCCCTGCAACTCCATCGGCAGCCCTGGCCCATCGAGCTCAAGCGGAGGACCTGGAGCTTCATTGCATGAGGAATTTCTGCCACTTTCTGCACAGGCCGGCCTGTCTGCCTACATGCCCTGCGCCTCTCCTCCGCTTCCTTTGCCAAAAAAAGAAGGGAGCATGCCTTCTTATCCACGCCCTAAAAAAAGGGCGCCAAATTTTTCTCCTATTCCAAAGAGCCTTTGCAAAAACATCCATGAAAAAAGCAATTGCCAACAACCCAAAATAGCAATAACCATCCAAGCTCCTCTCACATGGCAAATTATACCATTTTCTATACAATACGATACCGAAATCATAGTCCCCACCATTGCCAGAATACCCTCCACAACCCCAAAACGAAAACAGCATACTATATGGTTCATATGTCATTCATGTTTTTTGAATTATTATTTTGACCACAAAAAAACAAGATCTCTCATAACACACCAAAACAAAGATTAGATGTGATACGCAAAACGAAGAATAATAGCAAAAAAAGACAAGGGACAACCAGGGGAGCACGAAGCAGAAGAAATCAACTACACCATCCCTCTTGCTGCGCCAACGTACCAATTAGAGGGTGTCGAAAGGTGTAGCATGGGCGAGAAAGGAATGGCCAAGACAATTGAAATAGCCAGACGAAGCAATAGAAGGCCAACACCTCCAAACCTTGTTAGTACTTGCTTTGGATCCACGTTGGCACAGACATTCAATGCACCAATTTCGTCAACGACATAGATGACCTAGAAAACATATTCTTGGATCAATCCAACGGTAGCCAAGAAAACGAAGAATTTGACACAGGGGGGTGGGTGATCTTGCTCCCATCAATACAACAAGTTTTGTCGAGGAAATAACCACATGTCTTGATCCAGTTGACTCTCCAGTGTCGATGGCAGTATCTAACAGACGTGGAAGAATAAACAACTTGTGAATAAAACAAAAAATTTTGTCATTTCATTTGTATCTCTCTTCATTTGTTATTTTCACTCGCAAAATTACATAAAGACATGGATAGATAATTTGAGAACAATCTAAGGTTCAAGAGTTTCTTAAATTTAGGCGCAATCACCGACCGTAGTGCCTCGAGTACCTGCAACCTTCAATGGGCTTATTAAACTCTGACGCCGTTTGTCTCTTTGCATGCTGCAAAATCTTGCTCTGAAGGGATCTTTACGTGCGAAGGGGTCAAACGACGGCAGACTATTCAAGAGCCCATCAAAATGAAGCAGATTCACAAGATACATGATCCACTCTTACAACAAGATTTCCAAGAATTCACCGTGCATTCATCTCTTTGTGCAATAGAGCTTAGTAAGGAGCTAAGTGTATTGATCCTAAGAGATGAATGCAAGAGGCATGTGGAAACCTCGCTGTGACCAGAGGGAGGTAACGCTGAAATGTAGCCATTTCGTTTCGACCATTGTGCTTTGTAGTGAGAACAATGATTCCAACTATAGTGCCCAAGGTAAGTCCTGATGCCATTGAAATATTACACTACTAGAGCATTGAATATGGAGAGTGCATATGGGAACTTCGACGGTCTTGCAACCACGCCTCTCTGAATAATGGAGCCTAGAAAGTGACTACACCACATTGATCCAGAGAGGCAGAGAAAGAAAGAGAGTTGCTTTCAACTTGAGATACTTAAGATTGATGGCTCGTTCCAGAATTCAGGAGGAATCGTTGACCTTAGTGGCTCAAGAACATGCTGCCTTCCATGGGCTTCTGAACTCTGACACTATTTGTCTCTTCTCGTGCTGCCGAATCTTGCTGTGAAGGGATCTCTGCGGAGCTTAAGGGGCCAAACCATGGCGTACCATTCAAAAGCCCGTGGAAGAGAAGCAGGTTCACAAGATACATGATCCACTCTTGCTTCCAACTGCATGCATGTTCAAGTTCAATGACATCTGTCCCTCGGACATCATGACCTTCTTTGCAATGGGTACCATGGTTCCACCATAGATTCCAAAGGGAAAAAAGCCTGACCAGATGTCTAGATGTCATTGACCTAGCACGGTTCTTCTAAGGTTATCATGGACCACCGCAGATTTCTTTTCTCTTCTCGCACTTAACCATTGTTTTCCAGATACAAGATTTTATGATATTTCACACAATTATGGCATTTCAGAGATTGTGTTAAATTTTTGAAATGCAATAAATTGTGTGAAGTATCATAAATCTTACAAGACTTTGTCGCTAGTTGTTCTTTTTAGTGGGTGCATATGTGTACAAACAACTAAAGAAACAACTAAGTTTTCATATTACCGCGAAAGCATCGCCGCCGCTAGTTGTTCTTTTTAGTGGGTGTATATGTGTACAAACAACTAAAGAAACAACTAAGTTCGCATATTACCGCAAAAGCTGACATGAAGCACCTGCAGGCCAATATTACTACCAATTTATTAACTCTAGAGGAGTCGACCTCTATGAGCAATCTCCCTTATTTGCTAAACCCTACCAGCGTTTATGGAACAAATAGCAAAAAATTTAGTCAATCTCGCAGCTGCTTTCATCACCGAAAGGATTGCTCATCACTGTTACATCTAGAAAGATCCGCTCGATTCGTTGGATTAGATAGCAAAATTCAAATCAATCCCAATTTCCTAAAATGTTGGATGTCGATATGGCATGTGCCATGTGCGCAAACTTGATGGGATTCCACCTCCCACGTAGTTTCATCTCTTAATGAAGATCACGTATCACTCTAGACTTTGTACTCACCACTAAGGACTATGCAACCAGCAAGGATGAAGATCTTGTGTCTCAATAGGTTCATAATATATACCATATATTTTCAACCGTATATTATATTTTCTAGCATAGGTGGAAGTTAACTCCAACTATTCATGATGCCAAATGCATTATTTTGCAATTTTTTTTTTCTTGTTATTGCAAGCATGACTTGTTATAGAGCATAGCCCCCGAGTTCTGTTCGGTCTCACGGCTTTTGTTCAGTTCCCGTTCTATGGCCCGTTTGGATCACCATGGACGTAAAAAACCTTTTTCTTTATCTTTATCCTAAACAAGTTCATCCATAATGATATAAAGGTTTGACATTCCTCATATGTGCTGAATCCTCCATGTACCCTATCAAAAAGGAGTTCACAATCAGTATCCTGGATTGAAAATGACAGAAATAAACCAACAAAGTAACCACCTGTGTTCTATCATCGTAGCCTTGAAGAGGCAAGTTTTTTGTAATTGCATCCTTAATCTATTGTATACTACCAAGACAAACCCTATTTCTGTGTTTCCAGATTGACCCAGGGTTATTGAGGCATCCATAAAAGTGACATTATAGCTCAAAGGAGCCGAAAGGATTGTTATGGAGAGGTACATTTAGCCACTTCCAAAGTGATCAAATGTTGCAAAAATAGATATAATATATTATGTGATGTATAGCAGAGCAATTTGGATTTCCCGACACTAGCAAACAGGTTTAAAGTTTCCTGATATTAAATACTCCACTTAGTAGCAGCCTTAGCATAGATATTCCTATTGTTTGGAGTAGAATAAATACTTCAAAATTGAGTCTGCTTGTTTGATATTATTAACTTCCAATGTCTAGAAAAAAGTTAAGAATGATATTATTAGGTTACGCAGTTGATTTTGCCGCCATTACCAATGGGATTTGAAGCCAAAGGAGGTTTCTTAGTACCGTGCACTCATTCTGATTATCATAGACTAGGGGACACCAAAAGATAGCGTGTTGAGTTTGATATGTCAACTGGTGCATGATCAAAAACAGATACAAGAATTCTTCTAAGAGGACAACATTTAGGCAGCAGGATAGAGTTCGGTAAAGTTAATGTTCAATGGTTGGATGTCCACCCGAATGGCTTTTAGAAAGCCAATATTTAGTAAAGAAGCTACATGGTGAGATTATCCAAGAAGGAACCTCCGAACGTACTTACCTGCTAAAGCTTGAGCAAACCGCCCTTAGATCTGTTGGTAAATAGATTTCAAAGCAACTAGAGTTGAATATGGGCATTAGCCAACAGGAAGTTAGCTAAAACCATTCTTCCAGCAAAAGAGAGATAGCGACCATAGAAAGCAAGCTTCCTTTTTATTTTGCGAAGTCGACAAACCTTTGAGATTAGGACCATTCATTCAGGGACGCCTCGTCAAGCTGTCAGAGCTACGTTTCGGCTTAAATTCTTGCTGAAGGAAGCATACAATGCACATATTCTCCACAAGTTCATTGGAGCCAACAACCGGCTTCTTACTGAAAGGCAGTTCTCTTGCTTGCGATCTATGTATTACTACCATAAAGGCAGATGTGAGGCTGCAGCTGGTGTGTTATTGGATATTATCCAGGTACCCATTGAAGAGTTACTGCTGCTGACCCCCTCCTGGGCTGAGATTAATTGGATGGCCCCCCCTTGCTTTTCAATGCCCCTTAATGCTACACACTCTTTCCCGATCTTCCCACTATCCCGGATTCTCTCTTGAACTTATCCCCTACCCCGTTTGCAAGCTACCATACCGGTTTCCCAAAATTCATCTCCCCCATCCCCGGCATGGTCGTGAAGATGATCCTGTTTTGACAGACTTTTCTCGTTGCCAATGGACAATTGGTCATTTTGTTTATATTTAATTTTCTCTGATATGGCCTTTGAGCCTTATTTTGTATGTACTTAAGTTATGATTAATATAATCCTTCCTTTCCTTCAAAAAAAAAAAAAAAAAAAGATTAGGATTTTGATGGCAGGCCTAAAAGTCATGGCAAACCATGTGATACCATCAAAATGGCCACAAATCATCATGATCAAACCTTCAGATTGGCAAATTTGTATTCGACACTCATCCTCTTTACATAAAGATGACATCATATTTTAGTCCAAAGAAGACCATCCAAACAGATATGTAACAATGTGTTTGGCGAATTCTTCGTTCCTCCTTCACACGATTTCATTTACCATCAAGATCACGAAGCAAAGCACCAGCCTTCCGGGGTGCGTCTGAGAACCTGAAGACACAAGTGCACGAGTGTTTGACATACATGAGTTGCAATTAACAACTTCCTCTACTATTGCCCCACCACATGCGGCACAAATTTAGAAGCACGGCCAAAAGCATTTTCCGCGGCTTCTCATTGTCTCATGTAGGTTCCAGGATTTCAACTAGGAGGGAATTGCACTTTGCCTCACTTATTTTCAATGCCCCTTCTTGACATTTACCTATCATACTTAATCTTGCCAATATATCCCGAACCAACCTTCCATTCTTTGAATGTTCAAGCGGCCCTTCTATCATGAATTATCGATAGCGGTTTGAACCGCACCGCACGCATACAAAGCGTAAATTATTCATATCGGATGAGGAAAGATGAAAAAGACCCTCTAGAGCATCTTTTTTAGACTGAAAAGCACTATCCTCTAGCAATCCGAGAAAGCCGGTATAACCGCATCATTCTCACCTTTGTATCCCTATACTCCTTTATTGACATAAGGCTAAAAAGTGTTGCGGCTGACAAAGACTGCTTGGCTGCTATAGTCAAGCCCGCATTTAAGACCTTGCTAATATTATCCGAGTTTCGGAATATCCATAATTGCCCTCTTGTTTTTATCATGAAGGCATATATTAAGCGGACATGCAATTGCATTCTCCTCGGACTTCGAATCATCGAGTTAAGAAGTCAGATAAGCATGGGAATGGCTTCCGTCACCGTCGCCATTCTCTGGTTTCATCTACTTTTAATAAAAGCCCGAGCTTAGTAATGACTTCCTTCTTGGCCATCTCGGAACCCATGCAAATTGTTGTGACCAAAGCATCTGTCCGATTCTTCCGTGGATCCGACTTTTTTTCTTTTTCTCTTCCGTGATTCTTTGAGCATCGGCATTTGATAAGTCGGTGCAATCTTTCATTTGATCGGAGTTCGTAACAACAAGATTTTTTCCTCCAAGATTTCGCCTAATCGGGATTTCACCGCCCGAAGTTCTTGACCGATTTGCTACATGCGTGCTCAGCCAGAGCTTTGGTTTGGTCAACAAATATTTGATGCATTTTGAGGTGTGGTTTAGTGGATCATCTAGAAATGGGCTTAATGTTTCTCTTGAAGGAGGTAATCAGTGGCATTGCTAAATATGATCGTAGCTCTTGCTTGAATATGCATTCATTTAAGACGAGAATGGTGGTTATTTACGTGACCCATTTTGAAACAAATACCTGATTTTCTTGGAACACAAATACCTTTGGTTTTGGGCTAAATGTAGGTATTATTTGGATTCCAAGGGTTTGTCCGTGAGTCACAAGTCCCGATCCGATGCGCACGTTTCTATCTTCTTTTCGGATTTATAGACTGGGATGTGGCTTTTGACCATGCAAGCTTTTTTCCTTGTGTGAAATGCAAGCAAATTTTTGTCACCGAGGCCAAGAAAATCATAGCTTGAAGAATTTATAGGATTCGCAATGTAAGGAAATGTTGGCTAGCGACACGATTCTTTGTCTCAAAGATTCTAAGGACTAGTCTTGTTGCACCTCACGATTCGTAGTTGTTTTAAATTTCCTCATTCTCGATGCATTGGCGAGAATTTCTACAATGAGCCCCATTGATCTCAAGAACGACAAAAGTCCGGGCAATTCATTTTTGCAAAGAAACCCAAGAACAAATTTCACAAGCATTTAATTGCACACATGGACTCTGCGGGGCTTTGGAAGTGGACCCTTATATCCGCATTATCGATCGGAAGTGTAAACATCGTGCAAGTCAAGATTTTGAAATCATTTGTTGTCTTTTTTCGGTTGTTTTGCTATCTCGATGCAAAGATTGTAGGATGAACTTGGATCAAAGATTTGGGTGGGATTTTTATATTCTTGCTTCCGAAGTTGGTTCTTTACTCTTGAAGAGCTTCTCTTTTGATTTAAACCGTATTTTACTCTCGATTTTGCAAACCCGAGAAGGGCTCAAACCTTATCAGTGCTCTAAATTGCATGGCTTTCTGTTTCTTTTATTTTCTTCATATGAAATATGCAACATTGCGGCTTCATCGAGATGAAACATACAAAACCCATTCTTTAGAAGCATGCAAATCCACCATAGATATTTGCGACATCGAAGCGGGTAAATCCATGATACATCTAACATGTCATTTGTCTTGTTTTGTGAATGCTATCTTTTTATGTTTCTATTAGATAATTTACATTAAACCTTACCGATATTATCGGGTTGGGGGAGCCATGGGTTTAGCTGGTGTATTTGTGAAAAGTAACGCTTTTAGGCTTAGAAAGGATTCAATTTATGATTTTCTCTAGTACTTCATCTCGAGAGGTTTGCAGCCTAGAGCGATCTTTCCGGTACTTGTGAAATATCTTGCATTGGAATCGAGAGCAAACGAAATACGCTCTTGGTTTATAGAGATTGAAACCCTAGGTTGCAAGAGCGTTTGCCATTTGGTTTGCAAGAAGGCCGATATTTGCGGGGAGGATTCTCAAACACATGTTGTGAATGTGTTTATTCAAAGAGGTAATGAATGCTATAACCTAATTCCAGTTAGTCATACTTTGATATGCAACCGCCATCCTTGCCGAAATAATTTGTCAATGTTTCTTCCTCAAAAATCTATTCGGCTTCTTTTCGTTTGTCCTATACAATGCAGGGCTAGTGCCCATCCATAACTCTTGGTTTGAAGGGAATAATGGCATTGATTTTGTCGCATCTAGTCGCATTCTACATATATTAGGTATCTTGTCGATGAGAATAGCCGGTAGACACATCGATGATGTGCTCATGTTGGTAATGGCCCATCTAGGCACGGAAGACAAGAAAAGAACTTTCAAGCCACCAAGTATTAGTGTTGATTTGATATGGTGCTTTAACAAAGCACACACGAAACAAAAGACATAAAGGGAAGAAAAAAACCATGCATGTGAAGATCTGCGGCAGCACTATAAAATTGTTCGAAATTGCAAGATCCAAGTGGTCCATATAGGCAGAGGGAGGAACTTCCCTTTTACAAGGTTTTTTTCTCGCAAACTTTTCTAAAATGGGAGTCATATGGTCATGTCGAAATTAACCTTTTAAGTATAACAAAAACAAGATGTTAAGATAAAACTTCGGCTATGCCATGGATACCATGCCACACATTATTAAGTTTTTCTATCATAACACACATGATGCTTCACTCTCACCCACCTCTCAACATTTCTTTTTATGTGCGGCTCGGCTTGGAGAAATTTTGGAGAAATTTGTATCGATAACAAGCAAGTTATGGGGCTTGCAACTATCCTTATTTCTTTGCTCCCATTTTTTCAAATATCGCACTATTGGACTTTTCGAGCACTTTCGAGCTTGTTATCTTTCGGAATGGGCGTGTTAGGGGTCCCTCCCTGTGTTTGCATAAACCGGTTATGTATGGGGATGAGCCTTGTGGTGATTACAACTATTGTTTAATTGTTTATGACCTTGGGGCAGGCGTTATATGCAACTAGAATACCGTGAGGGTGGAAACCATGTACATTTGATGTTGTTGATCATAGTCATCAACTCTTCCATATTCGACTTGTTGCGGGAGCTTATACTCATTGTCATGCCACCGCTTTGTCTCGAAATGTAGAGATGTGACAGGGTTGTAGTTTGTAGTTGAAAATAGTTGAAAGTTTCGGAACCTATTATAGACATCAATTACCCTACATATTTCAAATTTAGCAATAATTGCATGATAAGTTTCATTTAATTGTCGTGTCTATGCTATGTGGTTGAGATGCTTGAAATTATCTTATACATTGACCCAATACATTTTGTACCAACTCTATATGAGGGCAACCCTCTGCGGTAGCACTTTGTTTGGGTTGGCATGTAATGTTGATATAGTGTCTTTTCGTGAATCGATTGTATATTTGTGATCAGCACACTTAAATTAAACATATATTACATCATTAAGGCTACGACTTATCTAAGTGAAACACTCTATACATGGCTTTTCTGGCATGTGTGGCAATCATGCCTATGAGAGATTGATTAGTTCCGTTGGAAGTTTTGAAGAAATGGGGTTACACTTATTCTTATTAGTAGAATATACTCCCCACACTGGCTGCCTTTAGAAAACTTCCACTCTTGTAGCAAAGAGGGAAGAACATGACAACGAAGATAAGCTATCACACCGCTAGATCGAATTTGCGCATTGTAGTTAAAAAGCATAGTAGAACTAGATCCCTCAAAATGGCTCTTTGAAGGCAAAAAATCTCACCTGATCTCCCACAAAGCTTAGGAACTCCAAAAAAGCATTTGCAACAAACTTCTTTTGTACAACACTGATAAGTATACGCACTCCTTCAACAATAGAATATAAGCATATCAAAATATTACTCGCAATAAGGTACCTGAAGAAATATGTAGCAGAGTGATTTACTTCAATGCTCTGCTAAAAGGAAACAACAATATGCTTTTTGTTACTTACTCTAAAGAAGACTCGCCTCTGTAGCTAAGATTATAAATTAGGGCAAAAGCTAGTAAGCTCAGCAAAAAACCCAATATACGAAGTAATAAGTTAGATAGACTAGTACAAATATTGGGCTTAAATCTTGGATATGAAGTCGCCAAAGCAGAGTATGTAGTAGAACCTTGAGAATAGGCAGATCGTAAATATATTTCGATGCATAACTTAGCATGCAAATATGAAAAAGTCTTAGCCAAAGCCTTCTGGTGTGCCTTTTGCCATGGAATAATTTAAGGGCTAAACTTAGCTATTTGGCGATTTTTTAGCACATTTTCAAACAAAATTGGCTAAAGTAAATGGAAAAAATTGGGAAAAAAAATATATTTTTAGCTTAACTTTTTTCGGGACTATGCCAACCCTGGAGCTCTTTAGCCAAATGCTAGAAAGTAAGAGAGTGAAATTTTGTATTGTTTAGCTAAACCATAGAAACTTTTGGAATGAATTTCGGGCTAGTTTAGCTAACATCATTCTAGTTTATAAGAAATATATGATTAGTAGTTTAGTTTCTAGCATTATGAATTAATTTGAGTCCTAGACTTTGCTAATTAGCATTGTTTTAGAATGTTTTCACAAAGAAAATGACTAAAATAAGTGGGATATATTTAAAAAAAGTATACTAAATTGGCTTAATATTTTCTGTTGTCTGCACCTTAGAAATATTTGGGATGATGTTTGGGTTAGTTTAGCTAAACGCTAGAAAGTATGAGAGGAAAAATGTGTACAGTTTAGCTAAACCACAGAAAGTTTTGGGATTAAAATCGAGCAAGTTTAGCTAAAGTCATTCTGGCTAATAAGAAATACGCGATTAGTAATTTATTCCCTGCCTTTTGCTAGTTTTTTTTTTTCTGTTTGATTTATTTAAAGTACCCACTGCAGTAAGTTTATTGGCTCATTATAAGTGGCATTTTAGATACATTAAACAAAAACATCATAGGGATGCATTAAGATGAATAAGTTACCTAGCTTTAAAATTCAATTGGACTATAGCATGCTCTAGGCTATTTTTTTTAGGGTCATAATCAAGAGAGTTCTAGGATCTCTTGTTATGTAATCTTTGAAAGCATCAAGTTTTCCCGAGCTTCCTTTCCTTTGTCTCTCTGTGTCAATGCTGCTCAATTACTTGTTGAGCGTCATTACTCAGAGAAGCAGTGAAATAGAGGCTCGCAGAAATATTGGTGCTTCTAAAGGTGCCGTGAATGGGCTTTCAAGCACTCTGATTGATTACCAATCTCGAAAATGGGAGCTTAGTTACTTGCTAGGGTTCGTCCTCTAACACTTTAGTTCAAAGTTAAGTTCTAGTTTTAAGTTCTAAGGTGATCATTGACCACTATTGTAGATTTCTTTTTCCCTTGTACGGAATCACATTTTTTCAGATATCTCTAATATATAATTGTAATATGGCCGATAAGAAGGCAGCTTAAATGTACTCATATAGTATATGTTTTCTATGCTTAGTATTGCAAATGTGTAAGCGCCAAAATTTTTTAGAAAAATGCAGGTGTTTCTGGAATCTTCTGGAACGTACCAGTTCTTCTAGAGGTCCCGATGGTTCTGGAGGCTTCAATTGTGGGTTCTAGAGAGATGTGGATCCCTCTATCTTGGTATAAATATAGAGGAGCCGAACACGCTGAAGTTAAAGTTGATGTTTATAGTAGCCGGTGTAAGCAAAGGATTTCTGTGGCAATCGTCCTGTTTCTGATAAAATTTTTGAGAAAGCTTAGCCGTGACTATACATTTGTTGAGATAGAAATTCGGCTTTTCTCAAAGAGCATAAATACCAGATCCTTTTCGCGAGAGCAAGTTGTCTAGACGCCCAGTGGAAGGAATAGAAGCTAGCTGCTTTAAGCTTTGCTAGTCTGCTGTAGAAAAGCAAGGCTTGCACTACTCGTATTTTGCTCAATAGCAGTGAATTGATTCCACAGGAGTAGCGGATTCCTTCCTCCAGAATATGCTTGCCCGGAAAACCTATTTGCTTGGAAAGGCTACTCTTATGGACAAGTTCGAACTTCAGTTAAGCGTTGATGGACTTTGAAGCAAACGGTGACGTCTGAGTAATTTCCGAAGGGCTATTGCCGATCGCGATCTTGCGGTGTTTTTTGCTTCATCTGCTTCAAAGCTTTGAACTCCGCTTCAAATCCCTGTCGATAACACGTTGTTTGAAGGGTGAATTCTGGTGTTTATTTTTGTTACCTAATTGTCATTTCTTGCAGATATTTTTGGAAGGCCCTAGTTAGGATGCAAGGTGCGTTACCATGACACACAAAAGGACACAATGATGTTACGATCTGTCAATGAATGCAAAAATGACTTTTGATATCTATTCTTACATGTTTTGTGCATTGATTGATGAAATAGGCTATGAGATGGCGGATCAATTCTGGATGGCAAGGGCTTTGGAAGTTGGGTAAGAGGTTACAAAACCAAGCTTGCAATATTGCGGGAAAGGCAAGCTTCACAAGATTGCGGGGATTAATTATGAATGGAAAGGGCCTTATGGCCTTGGTGAGTATCTGGTTGCAGTGCAGCTTTTGGGACAATATAAAAGTGTGATTTTCTGTTTTGTTGTAGCTTTATAGATAAGCATGTGTTGAGCTTTAAAAGCAAGCGAACAATATAACATGTTTTGTGGATATGGTGTCATCTTGATATTGTTAGTTGACCGCATGGCAGAACCTTATAACCATCTTCAAGGTCAAGAGGTGGGCAGTTTACATGGATATATTAAAGTGTTGCTTTTAGCTTGTGAAATGGCAGCCAATTAGCAAAATGGCGGCCAACTAGCAAATCAATCAACTATCTCCATGGCGGGAAAACAAAGGATAATGAGGAGGTGCAAGTTAAAGTTGGTCTGATTGCTTGGTGCTTTCAAAAATCCATTATCACTGTTAGTCCATATGACCTTTGCTTTGCAATGAAGGATTTGACAGTGCTATCTCCACTTCATTGCCATGGTAAAGGATTCTATCATTCTTAAATTTTTTACAAAGGTGCCACATTAGATGCATGAGCAAAAAAGCTCGGAGAAGCCTGGCTTGAATGTGTGTGAACACATTCTTATAAATTTTGTTGTTTCTTTGGATTCACAGTACTGGATTGCTAGAACACCATAGCTCAGCTTGGGAAGAAGAATATAGGAAAAGGGGACAGGAGGCTGAATTTCTTCTATCTTTTGACAATGTTATTCTTAAAGCAATGCTTTGAAGGGAAAGAGTGCTCCATTTGTATCTTACAACTTAGATGTGTTAATAGATTTGTATCTCATAAACATAGATTTGAACAAATGTAATTGGGAATGATTTATATCTTATAACAACAGAGATGGGGATGAATGCTTCCAACAGCATCATGCATTTGGCATCATGAATAGTTGGAGTTAACTTCCACCTATGCTAGAAAATATAATATACGGTTGAAAATATATGGTATATATTATGAACCTATTGAGACACAAGATCTTCATCCTTGCTGGTTGCATAGTCCTTAGTGGTGGGTACAAAGTCTAGAATGATACGTGATCTTCATTAAGAGATGAAACTACGTGGGAGGTGGAATCCCATCAAGTTTAGCACATGGAACATGCCATATCGACATCCAACATTTTAGGAAATTGGGATTGATTTGAATTTTGCTATCTAATCCAACGAATCGAGCGGATCTTTCTAGATGTTAAGCAAACAAGCGAGATTGACTAAATTTTTGCTATTTGTTCCATAAACGCCTGTAGGGTTTAGCAAATAAGGGAGATTGCTCACAGAGGTCGACTCCTCTAGAGTTAATAAATTGGTAGTAATATTGGCCTGCAGGTGCTTCATGTCAGCTTTTGCGGTAATATGCGAACTTAGTTGTTTCTTTAGTTGTTTGTACACATATACACCCACTAAAAAGAACAACTAGCGGCGATGCTTTCAAGGTAATATAAAAACTTAGTTGTTTCTTTAGTTGTTTGTACACATATGCACCCACTAAAAAGAACAACTAGCGACAAAGTCTTGTAAGATTTATGATACTTCACACAATTTATTGCATTTCAAAAATTTAACACAATCTCTGAAATGCCATAATTGTGTGAAATATCATAAAATCTTGTATCCGAAAACAATGGTTCCGCGGCGAAGAGAAAAAGAATCAGAGTGGTCCATGATAACCTTAGAACTTCGTGCTAGGTCAATGACATCTAGACATCCGTCGGTCGCTTTTTTCCCTTTGGAATCTATGGTGGAACCATGGTACCCATTGCAACAAAGGTCATGATGTCCGAGGGACAGATGTCATTGAACTTGAACATGCATGCAGTTGGAATCAAGAGTGGATCATGTATCTTGTGAACCTGCTTCTCTTCCACGGGCTTTTGAATGGTCCGCCATGGTTTGGCCCTTCGCCGCAAAGATCCCTTCACAAAAAGATTCGGCAAAGACGAGAAAGAGACAAATAGTGTCGAGTTCAAGCCCATGGAAGGCAGCATGTTCTTGAGCCACTAAGGTCAACGATTCCTCCTGAATTCTGGAACGAGCCATCGACAATCTTAAGTATCTCAAGTTGAAAGCAACTATCTTTCTTTCTCTGCCTCTCTGGATCAATGTGGTGTAGTCACTTTCTAGGCTCCATTATTCGAGAGGTTTGCAAGACCGTCGAAGTTCCCATATGCACTCTCCATGTTCAATGCTCTAGTGTAATATTTCAATGGCATCGACTTACCTTGGGCACTATAGTTGGAATCATTGTTCTCACTACAAAGCACAATGGTCTAAAACGAAATGGCTACATTTCAGCGTTACCTCCCTCCTCGGTCACAAATGAGGTTTCCACATGCCTCTTGCATTCATCTCTTAGGATCAATACAACTTAGCTCCTTACTTAAGCTCTATTGCACAAAGAGATGAATGCACGGTGAATTCTTGGAAATCTTGTTGTAAGAGTGGATCATGTATCTTGTGAATCTGCTTCATTTTGATGGGCTCTTGAATAGTCTGCCGTCGTTTGACCCCTTCGCACGTAAAGATCCCTTCAGAGCAAGATTTTGCAAAGATCTTAAGAGACAAACGACGTCGAGCTTAATAAGCCCATTGAAGGTTGCAGGTTCTCGAGGCACTACGGTCGGTGATTGCGCCTAAATTTAAGAAACTCTTGAACCTTAGATGGTTCTCAAATTATTATGTAATTTTACGAGTGAAAATAACAAATGAAGAGAGATACAAATGAAATGACAAAATTTATTCTTTTATTCACAAGTTGTTTATTCTTCCACGTCTCAGTTAGATATCGCCATCATCACCTCGAGAGTCAACTGGATCAAGACATGTGGTTAATTCCTCGACAAAACTTGTTGTATTGATGGGAGCAAGATCACCCACCCCTCTGTGTCAAATTCTTCGTTTTCTTGGCTACCGTTGGATTGATCCAAGAATATGTTTTCTAGGTCATCTTTGTCGTTGACGAAATTGGTGCATTGAATGTCTGTGCCAACGTGGATCCAAAGCAAGTACTAACAAGGTTTGGAGGTGTTGGCCTTCTATTGCTTCGTCTGGCTATTTCAATTGTCTTGGCCATTCCTTTCTCGCCCATGCTACACCTTTCGACCCTAGCCCACCCTCTAATTGGTACGTTGGCGCAGCAAGAGGGATGGTGTAGTTGATTTCTTCTGCTTCGTGCTCCCCTGGTTGTCCCTTGTCTTTTTTTGCTATTATTCTTCGTTTTGCGTATCACATCTAATCTTTGTTTTGGTGTGTTATGAGAGATCTTGTTTTTTTGTGGTCAAAATAATAATTCGAAAAACATGAATGACATGAACCATTAAGCATACAGCTCCCATAACACACCAAAACAAAGTACAAAGTACAAGGCGGCCAATTTCTTTATTTTCTTTAAGTATATTCCTTTTTTAGTAAATTTGTGAAATTCGTCTATTTTATTTCTTTAACACACTTCCTTTCAACTTGATGAGCAACTTGATGAGCAATATATGAAGCATTTCATTTACCAAAGCATGAAATACATGATAGTGCTTTTATTGAAATCCTTCTAAGAAATTAGAAACGGGCTTTGTATGATTGGTCAGTCCTTGAGAATTATTGTTGGAATTGTTGTCATGCCATATTGATAATTAATAATTGAACAGAGGGAGTCGTGCAGCAGCGTGAAGCATCCGCCTGGGGTAAGCTTTGAGAGATCGGGCTTGTGGCTGGGTCTTTGTGGGTCGGATCGGATTTGGAAGCACAGGATTTTGAGCATAGCCATAGCTTCATAATCGATGTAGATGTATGTAAAAAAGTCTATAGTTGAAAAGCTC
Organism: Isoetes taiwanensis; assembly: GCA_021234155.1. Classification (NCBI taxonomy): domain Eukaryota; kingdom Viridiplantae; phylum Streptophyta; class Lycopodiopsida; order Isoetales; family Isoetaceae; genus Isoetes; species Isoetes taiwanensis. The sequence goes on along the minus strand of JAJEKV010000033.1, from coordinate 14,802,813 downwards.
AATTATCGCCAAATATAAAGAAATGCATATCATCTTGGTAGCTTCAAACATGCTTGTCAACTTACCATTCTAGGATGGATTGTAGTCAAGAAAATTGTTGTGAAATCACAGGTTTAGAACATCTCTTCCATAGACTCTAAGATTTGGAAACAGAGCACGATAAGAAATAGCAACAAAGAAAATAAACTATTTACCTCAAACATACCTTTTGTGATGGAACATGAGCAAGCAAGAACCCGAACTTCTAATTGCTCTTTCCTTATAAATTGCTCTTTTCTTGATAGTTCATCAAGTACCGCTTTGGTTTCTATCAAAAGGATGAATATGAAACGAAAGAATGAGGAAAGCAAAGATCTACTACCCGATTAAAATAATAGGGTCAACCTCACATGTAGAACATGATCGTGTCATTCATGCAAACAAATCAAAATAAGCACATCGCAATGAGACCATTTTGAATAGACATTGCAATCGCATTTCTTGCGGATGCATTCCGGGATGGATTCAAACGTTTCAAACTCGGATACATAAGGCACCCGGACTGGCGCGAGGGATGTCAAGAATCAATAAAAATGACGCATTTGGAAAGAATGGATTAAGTGGAATCAATGTGATAAGAACTCATCAAAAATAACACGGTTGCAAAGATGTGATGCATTACAATAAAAAAGTGAAAGCCATATAAGCACTGAAAATAATCAAAGAATCAAATGCAAGTGCATTAATACATTGTAATGCGTAACTACTGGCCAAGACATATTTTCAAGTACAACAAACGAAGAACTAAAATAGATAAATTGCAGATGGACAACTAGGAAACTATTAGCCTATAAATACTAATGGGAAGAATTGAGACAAATCGATAAATTGCTCATTGCTCAGGTCATTAATGCTCGTTAATGCTGTTACCTTCCAATACAACCAAGATCGGATCCATTAAAATCATCATGAACCAGCATAAACCTTGGAGGTTCTGCCATGGCCGCTCTTCTTGTTTTGAACCATGGTTCTGCCATGGTTCTGCCATGGTTTTGAACCATGGTTCTGCCATGGCCAGCTATGAGACGTTGAAATAGAAAAGGAAGGGGACGATAATTGAGAAGCTACGGAGAGGAGAGAGGCCGCATCCAAGGAGCTGATGTTGCATAAGATCACAAAGAAGATTTTGAGAACAATAGTGACCCCGTAAATACGCATAGAAGATAGTGTTCTTCATCGACCCTTCAAGAAGCATCGGCGGTGCAAAAGCTAGATTCGTTGGCGGGGTGTCCGGAGTTGAACGCCAACGAGCTTTTAACAGATACAAACAAATGGACAAACGGGCTATGGAGTCGATTGTCCGAGATCGAACATAATATTGAGGGCCATAAAATATGGCAAAAAGAGATGTTGAACTGCTGTTGGTATGTGAGGATGGCCATGACCTTTATCGAAATGAAGGAAAAGCATTGCCCATCCCGCCATGAGACAATGGATAAGGTAGATTTGAAATATAATCAGCATGTTCATGATCAAGCGGATGAAATGAAAAGAACGAACATGATTGGAAGACACTAGGAGTCGCATTTAAATTTTCCTAGTCGATTTCAAATAAAACGGATAATGCCGTCTATTGAGGTACATTAGTCTTGCTCTCTCAGAATCGTTATTTTAATGCGCCAAATCCAGTCCTCAAATCTTTTATCTTCTCCCACGATCGTGATACCCTGAGGCTTTGAAGGCTGCATGGACAAGCTCTAAGGCTTCATCCACGAGGCTTTAAAGGTCAGTGGATACCAGCGAGGCTTTGGGCCCGGTGTTTAAGAGTGAAAAGTGCTAATGCTATTGACTAACTATTACGGTAGTAATATATGACTGTTTCTTTGTGACAAATAAAATGTCAGAAGCCAAGTTTAGTGTACAAGGTATCCTGGGGCTGACAACTTCATTTTACAATGAGGAAGTGTCGAACAAGTATTTAACTTCAAGTCATCTTGCCATGCTTTGACTTTACACAGCCTTGATAATAACCTCGAGGCTTGAAATGACCTCGTAGGGTCGCAAATTGTTTAGAAAATGCTCACTTTTTGCACCAAGCAAGCCATGGTTTTCGCATCAAATTAAGCATGGGATTGCAGTCTAATTAAAGGGCCGTGGTGATATATAGCTATTTTAAAACCCTCTCAACTTCCTAAGTATGAATCGGGAAGATTTAACATACATATGTCAAATCCTCCAAACATATCAACACGGAGAAAGCTGCAAAACGAACCTAAATATTCCTATGCTAAATGAAAATTATCCATACCGCTTCACCGATTGAAGAAACGAGAATTCCAGCCGCTTTTATCGGTTTGAAGTGAAGCGCCATGTTTTCTTGACTCCGGGGCCTGAAAGAGATGCCATCCGGATTGAACCCTCGTAGCTCTCTGCACGGATGTCTGCATCCTCGTTGGCTGCTCGTTGTCGAGAATCACTCAAAGGTTTCGGCTCCCAAAGGAACAGTTCCTTTCCTTCAATGGCTTGGAAGCTATAATAGGGCCAAAGAAACATCTTTAGATGGAATGGCCCAAAAGAGAAAAAAATCTTCCATAATTGGCATAAACCGGCTATAAAAGTTGGAAGAGAATGTTGTTTGTAGCGAAGTAGCCTAGCAAAGCAATAATGAAGATGCTTGTAGCCTTATGTTTGATGATGATGACAACGACGATAATTTCTCAAACAAAGAAAGACATCCAGCTTCCTTGACATTAAGGTTTCCATATATGCACAATGAGGTGGTGAGAGATATGGAGTTTGTTCCTCTTGCCGAAATTGCTCATCCTCCAATCATTACAATCGATTGGGGTAAGGATAATAGCTCAACACCACCAACAACACAAACGCCCATAGTTAACTCAACATCTCCAACTCTAGCTCCAGCTCCAAAGACCCAAGATCGCAGACCGGCCGAGAATCATTTGGAGCTTCAAAGACTAGAATCATTTGTAACTTGGGAAGTACCTTCTAATAACTTCTACTCATTGATTGCCATTGATAGAAATGCCATCTCCATCGCCAATCCTCAACCTCACCCTCCTCACCACCCCATACCTCATCCTCATTCACAACCCAAATCGTTTCCTCATCCTTATACTTACCCCAAACATCCCAAATCTCATCCCCGTCCCCTGCTCATCCTAAACCTCATCCTCGCCCTCATCCTCACCCCAAACATTCCAAATCTCATCCGCATCCTCCTCCTCCTCACCCCCAAATCTCATCCCCATCCTCGTCCTCATCCCCATCCTCATCCTCTTGTGCCGCCTAGGCATCAACCTCATCATTTGGAGCACAAAGATATCTATGTGCATTATTGGATTGTAGACATTCCCGAAGGAGCTTAATGATGTTTCTTCCGAAAGGTTTATTATTCTTATCAAAACCCGGTCCCTATGATGGTGATAATGGCTATCATACAATTGAATTTCACTTGGTGAAGCAACCGCAACTGTGATTCTTTCACATGCCTAAATATCAACCACGACATCTCGCGAGGAAACTATCACCTCATCTCACTACCCCTTGACCTGGAGTAATGATGTTGCGAATACTAGTTTTATTTGTTCTTCTAGGAGGATTTTCCGCTGAAGGCATTGTGTAAATGTCTTTAGGTTTTTGTATAGGAATTTATATATATAATATATATTGAATACTTTTTTGTGTCTTAATAATAAGTTGCATAGGTTATGATGATAATTTGTTTTTTAGTTGATATTTTTCTTCTATTATTGTCTAAATATATACAATAAAGTCTCGTTTTTTTGTCGTTCTTATTTTTCGTCCTCTCGCGATTCTAAATTGAGACACCAAGGCTTTTCTAATTTCCTTTGAGGTGAGTATTAAAAGAAGGCGAGAATTTTGTTTCGTAAGCATGAGTTGACGTGTTGCATTGATATGTAGAAGAAGAGTAATTGAAAAAAAATAATTGTCTAAATAATCAAGTCTCATTTTGTTCACCATCTCTATATGTTCGTTGTATAACAACTCCAAATGGAGATATTGTAGCTCTCCTTTTGTCCTTTCTTCTAATTTCTTTTGAGGGGAATGTAAAAATAGAAAGATGAAAATTTAGTTTTGATCGATACCAACAAGATAATTTCCCTCACATTGATAAATCAATGACCTTGATAGACATACAAGTCATCAAAAAGAGTTTGTGTAGACTCTCTGATTTTACGCATCAGTTGCAACAACTGGCAAGCCAAAACCCCAGGGTAGTTTTGAAAATTTGGTGCTATTTCGCAAATATTGTTACAGTTGTATATCAGTCTATAGTAAATAAAGCAATTGACTTTCTTTTGAAGGGGGCAACCTGTATCCTAGAATTTCGTTGCAAGATTATTGGTTTTTTATGTCTTTGCTTGTTATATGTGTTGAATCACATGTTAAGGCAAAATGGGGACACGAGGCATTGGATAGTTTTATTCATGCATTTGCTATTGTCCTTCCAGCTCAAGTTCAGGTGGGATTAGTCATCATTGACATGTAATTATGCATGATGTAGGAAGGTTGATTCGTTTGCATCACTATCATGATAGATAGGCATTGCTCTGTGTGCAATCATGCCTGGCACGTTTTGCAAGGTACTGATACCATCTTGTTTTAAGAGTTTTAACCACTGCATGCCTTATTAGACTGATATTTTTTTGTTTGATGTGCCATCCATTACTTTCTTTGGAAAAGAGAAACCTATTAGAGAAAGTACATATCATCTTTTTCTTATAATGTATTTTTTATTGTGTCATGTTTGTGCACTTTCCATTACTGCCTAAGTATTAAGTATCAGCCAGACTAATTAGGTATAGACTTGTAATTACGTGTACAATGAAGCTTATCCAATTGGTAACAATTACAATTTATTGTTTGCTCACATGTAGCAAGGTCATAAATTGTTATGCCATGTCTATGAATTCTGGAGGCTAAGACCTACTTGTTCCTTATTCTTGATCTCACCAAGCAAACATGTTGTCTTTGACCATGTCCTTTTTTCAACTCCAGTAGTCTAAGATGTGGTGGGTGTCTTTGACATCACATCCGTTGGTCTTGTTCGGTTGAATTATGCATCACAACCGGTAATTTAATACTGATTAGCATGGCATCATAAATGATTTTAAATTCTCTTGCGATATTGTCGGCGCGTAATGTTTTATCTTCATATAATAAGCTACAAGAAAATGGCATGAAAGTTCCAATTTGGGTGGTTGCGAAAATTACCGATTTTTTCGGATGCTTTGTACTCCACCTAACAACGATCATCTTCGACTTTCACCATTCTAGGAACGTCCTGTGGTGTTCCGGGAGCGACTATTGGGGAGGAAGAACAGATATGCATCGCGGCTAAAACTTTGTATAGTCCATAATCAAATAGCTTGTTCCTTTTTTTTCATAGATACATCATCGCAAGCTAACCCGTAGCCAAGAAATGTTATTCTGGTCTTGGTGGCTCCGACTGCCTCCACAATCAATGCTTGTTACATCTGCAAGGAAAATCTTATCAGACCAAACACCGGTTAGCTGGTTTCCAAAGTGGCTGCCAAGCAACAGCGGCCACCGCCTGTTTGCAAGCATTGGCATATTCCAGGCATATACTGGCATATACCTGGAATATGCCATAAACCCACATGGACGAAGGCTTGCCCCCCTAGGGGCAACCCAAAAAGAAGAAGAGAAAATGCTCTTCATATCTTCAAAACCATGCTAAAATGCAAAAATGCAAACTAGGGACTTTCTTAGTATACAAAGAGATTGATATGATATGAAATGCATTTTTTGGCTTCAAAATATCCCATCGTGGCAGCTTTTTAGCAAATATAGAAAATATGCATTTAGCTGCCTTTGCATACTATACAAGCCTTGGAAAATACAATAGTTTTTTCGAATGGCTTATTGGTTGGAGTTTATAATTTTCTAAAGACCTATAATATTGGGTCGACTAAAATATTAGGGCTTTTTCCAGCAAACATGGTGGCGCCAAAACGGTCGCCCAAAAGGGCATAGCCAGATCGATGGGTTTTGCTTGAGATCGATGGTAAGAGAGATGATGATCTATTGCAGTCTAAGCTATGGCCTCTGAAGGTATGATCTTGCTTCAAGGCTTATGTTATGAAGCAGATCGGTTTGCAGTTTGATAGTAATGGTAGAGCATCAAGAAATATCGATGCTTATTGCTTGTTTTAGAGCCAACTTTGCTTGTGGCAGCTGAAAAATATGCAAGATAGATATGCATATACAGGTTTACAAACTAGGTGCGGTCAAAATGCACAAACAAACTTATGTTGGATGTTGTGAAGTAGCTCTGGCTTTAAACTATCATCAAATAATATATGGATGGCATACATACGTGGCTTTAATCTAAGCGACAGAGAATATACTGGCATCAGGAAGTACCAGGCTTAAAAAAGGATAGGCTGGTAATAGCCAGATTTATAACCTGGATCCAAAGGCAAGGTAAAAGAGATGTTATTTCTACCATATGCTCGTGATTTTGACCTGTTTCTTGCTCGTTTGGTTATTCTTTTTTATAATATGATGAGCTTCTACATTTTTAAGTTTTCAATAATTGTTATGGCTTTGCCAGTCGTTGTTGCTATGCCATGAACAGGATACTTGCATGTGGCTGCTTATTGCTTATGCACGAGCTTACTCTGCTAGGTATGTGTGGACTGCAGTGCCTGTGTGGTTGTTTCAAACTAGAAGGATGTCTAGATATAAGTAGAATAAGTGGAGCTTTCTAAATCAGGTTTGATCTAAGACGTATGCTTATGATTCCATGGAAGTCGTAGATAGTATAAACCTTCTATTTGGTACACTCAAATTCTCAAAATTAAGGAATGGAACAAAAGAAGTGTCTAAGATGCTTGTAAAAGTTTTGATATATAGCAATCGACACATAACTATCATTAACATTAATTAATATAGACCATTGCATCCAACACATTTAAATCAAAATCCCCCTGAAACCCCCTTTGGTTTGGGTGCATATTCACACGGAGGGTTACTCTGGGCAACGAGAGCTGTCGGATGGGCATATTTGCCCTTTATTCCAAGATCTGGACTGTACATAGCGATCCTCGTTTGTGGGGTATGCATGTACAAGTTTTTATATACTGTATATTAAGATTTGCAAAATACTATAAGGTTTGAGATAGTGTACTTAATGGTGTTAATTTTGTAAATGTATTGTATTTTTGGGGCTCTCGCTGCCCTACGTAACCCCCCGTGTGAATATGCACCCAAACCGAAGGGGGTTTCAGGGGGATTTTGATTTAAATGTGTTGGATGCAATGGTCTATATTAATTAATGTTAATGATAGTTATGTGTCGATTGCTATATTAAAAAAAAATTTGGGCCCTTCGGGCCCTTAAGAAGGAATTTCACATATTAGAAAACAACGATACAAACTATACTAAATGTTAGAAACAATGAGAGAGACTATATTAAATGAGTCAATGTGTATTTTTGGGCCCTTCGGGCCATAACAAATTCGAACATGCAACACAACATGATCTTTATGGTAGGACCTCTTAATACATTTACAATATTGTACAAGCATCTCTTAAACACATTCGCACAAATATTCTCTTAAATATTGTACCACAATGGCTTAAAAATCCTACAACAGCCTCATGATCATGACACTTGTACTGTTTTCTGTTTGTGTAACCAGTCTAGGTACCTTCTTTGTGATATTCCCATAAGATGGCAATAATGGTCCCACTGCTAAATAACTTGAATTCTGCATTAGAATATCTCTCATTGCCTATGTTTTTATTGGTTCAGTTCAAGCTCTTCAAAATTACTTGATAGAACATATTTTTGTCGAAATAATTTTTCATATCCCTTATTGATCACTGCAAATTTTTCTGATTGAGTGAAGAACAAGACAGGCAAGTCTGTAGGCTTCAAGGCCATGCTAGGAATAAAGTTAATAATCTCATCCTTGATGATTTTTCCTGTTGATCCTGCATACAATAATAACTAATTTCATTATTGTTATTGGGCTAACTTCCAATGCAAACAAGAAAAGAAGTTATTTATCAACATATAATATAATACCTGTAACAAGAAAAGGTCCTCGATCTATGTAAAGGAAGCTGCAGAATGGACAAGCGACATCTCGGATCAACATTTGGCCATGAATATGAGTAGTGAATCTTAGACTATGAATAGTGTATCTTAGACGGAATGCTACATCTACGACTTTTGAACTGGCTCTACAGAATCGAAATTCTTCTGTCATGTATGTTCAGCTTCGGCAACTGGCTCTACAGAATCAAAATTTTCCATCTGAAATATCAACAAAAGTAATGAGGGGATGAATGCTGGCGGGAATTTGGTTACATTATACATACAGAGCAAGGGATTGCTTCAAAGAAATAATAGGACAGAGCTGATAACCTGTGAAGCAGCTTTAGTAGATTGCTCACGAAGAAGTTTTCTTGATGATTGCTCACGCCAGGTTTCTTCAGTCGCCCAAGTTCTATAGCTGTAATTTGAGAAACAAAAAGCAAATACATAAGTCAATTGATGTTAAAAGATTGAATACAAAATATAATATGTTAGTTGAGCTAACAAGAATAAGTTAGTTTATCTGACAACTGTGAAGAAACATAAAAAACTGGGAAAGGACTATTCATATACCTACTACATTGATATTCTCCACAATATATAGAACATTATCTTCAGTAATCTCCCTTTATCCCGAAGCTTCCAAAATGTGTTCAATTGCACATTTCTCAAAGAAATGCATCGAGCCCTTGGTACTCAAAATTTTCCCAAGTCATAATTTACACATATTCAAGAACGAAAAGAATTCTAAAAGTTCTGGCAGACAAGAACATCATGATTTCATACAAGGCCTATTTAGTTTCTAAATGTTATACCATCATACTAACAAAGCAACCTACAAGTGCAGGAAATGATCTTACTTTCGTTCTTCCAAGAAGTAAGCCTTGAATAATTGTAGCCTCTTTTCTTTGACTTCACTGCGAAGTTTCAAATATCCTCTCAAAAAGGGCCTTAAAATGGGAATGAAATCTCCGTAGTTGTAATCGAAGCTCTGGGCCAATCTACTTCTCTCGCCATTCAAAGCCCGGAGCTTCAAAAACAAAGGATCATCTTCCCTCTCAAACCTTCGATCAAACATCATCCAGTACATAATATTATACATCATAAGCTGCAGCCTTTTTCTGATAACAACTCCGGTAGTTTTTGCCTCTTCTTTAGCCATCAAATCCTTAATAACACTGTTAATTTCAGACTCCCAAGCAAAACTAGATTGCTGGACTACCTTGTTTGGGAAAAATGGCACGGTCATGATCCTTCTCATCCTCCTCCAATGCTCGCCATAGACAGTGAACACCATATCTTGCCCTTTTTTGGTGAAAATATCAAAAACCTAAGGCATGTGTCCAGCAAACAAATCGACCAGCAACAAACTCCTACAACGTGATGTGTATTCCGGCTTAAAAAGATAATAGAACAGAGCTCTCAATCTCGCCCAAGAACTAATGTTTGAGAGCTTTTTCGAATTAGAATTCATGTTAGCATCAAACAACCAATTCAAATTTGAAGAAAGAGGAATATGAAGAACTGGAGCCAGATACCAAGAATGCCGAGGATGACCTTGAAGCTAAAAATGGAAGGGCAGATTAATTTGATGGCGGATGAAGAAGGAGGGGGAGCTACAAATTAAGCCTGATGCCCTCACCACAAACCTGTTGTAGTTTTGCCCCAAATTATAAAACGACACGCATTCCTCCGTAGAATGTGTTAAAAAAGGGCGGGGCGGAAGTCCAAATCCGCTTTTTACTTTGCTCCTTTCGAAAAACGTTCCTTGCAAAACAATAACTCTAGCCGATTTGTATCAATCGCAAATCGGGATGCCCAGATGCCTTCCATGCCTTCCGACCGACCAAACAAATCCTTTACCCTAACGTAGGCTCTAATAAACCCTAAAGTAAAGCTATCGAGCCTTGCATGCCTTTAGACACATATATGACAAAGACGTCGAGATCTTTTATATTAAAATGGTACAATTGTGCAAAGGTCAAAGGCTGTTTCGGATGTTTGTAAATACATAGATTGTGAACTTCGTTTAAAGGTTTAAAGACATCTTGGTGCGTGCAAAGGTCAAATGCTGTTATAGATGTTTGTAAATACATAGATCGTGAACTTGTGTTTAAAGGTTTAAAGACATACTGGTTTGGACAGACACATATGTGCAAAGGTGTCTGGATCTTTTATATTAAAGCCGTACAAGTATGCAAATGTCAAAGGCTAAAGGACTTTAAGTACCAATGATTCTCATGAAAATGGAGTCCGAATTGATAATATAGCCCATGGGATTGACCAGGGGTTGATGTCGAACCTAGGATCGTTTGGTTTGGTTTTTTTTTTTTTTAAATCTATCTAGGCTAAGAAAATTAAAAAATTGGCTAGAAATTAGGCAGATAGATGGAGAAGGTCATGGAATAGCCTCCTCTTGCATGGGGCCTCTGCTTTCTATTTTTGCCATTTTTCCCTTTCATCCTTTCTGAAGTGCCTGGAGGTGTCAGTTTACATTCCTTCAAGCGGCGTATGCGAAGCTTCGCTATGAGAATTGACGATGTGGTGATAACGAGACCACGATTGTGAAATCCCCATTGCACCTTCAAGGAATTGGTGAACCTTAAGGTCATCTGGAGCAGGCCACAGGCATCCATTGCTCCTAGTTATCAACATCAAGTTTTTAAAGTTCAGAATATCTTCTTTTAGATTCTTATCTTTATATAGACAGTCGAATAAATGGCATGCCTGGTATTTAACATAACATAAGTAGGTACATTGACATTTCTTGATATTTTTATGTCCCTTCACAACAGGAGGTTTCTGTTCAAGCAAGACTAATCTTTTAAAGATTATGCACTAGATGTTAAGGCAAAATGGGGACACGAGGCATTGGATAGTTCTATTCATGCGTTTGATATTGTCTTTCAGGCTCAAGTTCAGGTGGGATCAGGCATCATTGACATGTGGTTATGGCATGATGTAGAAAGTTGAATTCATTTGCATCATTATGATGATAGATAGGTATTGCTCTGCGTGCAATCATGTCTGGGAAGCACGTATTGCAAGGTTCTGATACAATCTTGTGTTAAGAGTTTTAACCACCGCATGCCTTATTATGCTGACATTTTTCTTTGATGTGCCATTCATTACTTTCTTTGGCAAAGGGAAACCTGTTGGAGAAAGTATGTATCATCTTTTTCTTATAATGTATTTTTTATTGTGTCATGTTTGTACACTTTCCAATACTGCCTAAGTATCAGTCATACTAATTAGGTATAGACTTGTAATTGTGTGTGCAATGAAGTTTATCCAATTGGTAACAATTACAATTTATTGTATGCTCACATGTAGCAAGGTCATAAGTTGTTGTGCCATGTCTATGACTTCTGGAGGCTGAGATCTGCTTGTTCCTTATTCTCGATCTCACCAAGCAAACATGTTGTCTTTGACCATGTCTTTTTTCCAACTCCAATAGTCTAAGATGTGGTGGATGTCTTTGACATCACATCTGTTGGACTTGTTCGGTTGAATTATGCATTATAACTGGTACTGAATACATTTAGCATGGCATCATAAATGATATTAAATCCTCTTGCAGATATTGCTGAAGTGCAGAATGCTTTGTCTGCATATAATAAGCTACAAGAAAATGGCATGAAAGTTCCAATTTGGGTGGTTGCGAGAAAATTACCGATTTGAACCCGGATTGTTGAAGGTTGATCTTCCACCCGTTTGCATCTATAAGGCGGTGACCCATTACTTTTATGACCAATTACCAAACAATCATGGTCGATTCGGTGTTTGCAAAACCGCTTTTTTGGGATTCTCGAGCTGGCTGGGCAGAGCGGCGGGGTGCGGTCCCTCACCCGAGCAGATTCGGACCCGGCACTCAATCATTGACCACATCTTCATGTTGCGAACTTCGATTGAAGACAGCGAGGAACCCGTCGGGATCTATATTGTTGCTTTGTGGATTTTGCGCGAAGGCATTTGACACGCCCTCGGGAAAAAGTATGGGCAAGACCGCAATACCGGGGTTCCCGTAGATTTGCGAAAATGCGGTTAATGGGCTATAAGAAAGATGCTCGGGTCGGTTGCGGAACAAGCCAACCATTTGATAGTAGTATCGGGGTTACGTCGGGGATGCCCTCTCCCCAACATTGTTTGGGCTTTACATTGATCAATTGGAGAGCCGGGGTTGGCGATAATGGGGGCGATGGAGCTCACCTTCTCTATCGAGAACATCGACCGGTTAATATATCTTTGATGATGTGGACCTCTAGCTTACACACCAGCCGGACATGCAACGACATCTCGATGCCCTAGACACATTACGCCAAGCGGAGATGTGCCACAACCTCGCCAAGACTAAGGTGGTTTTCATATCATCTTCACGCGTCGGTAGGGTCCCCTCCTTCGATTCTGAGGCGGAATGTGGAAGTTGCATCCACATACAAATATTTGGGAGTGGAGTTTCCTTCTACTATGCATCGGGACACATCCATACGACTCGAAAGTGACGGCAGTGGAAGGCACTATATGCAATGCAAAACAATAGTCATAGAGCGGAGTTGTATGATTGGGCCCATCGATCCCACCTGTTCAAGGTCTTAGTGAGCCCTGTCCTTTTATACGGGGTAGAAGTATGGGGCCTAGTAGTATCACTTGCTACTTGGAATGACTTGGAGCAGGTCCGTAAAGCCTTCTTTTAGTATGAGCACTAGGGGGTGAAGTCCACAGTCCCATATCAAATTCTCTGCGGAGAGTTCTTCTTGCCTTTTCGGAGGGCGGCCCTTGATCGCCACATTGTCTATTTTCGTAGGTGGTCAATATGGGCGATGCTCGTCTCCCTAAACTAGCTTATATCATGGCAATGGGGCCGCGATTCCTCAAGGCCTTCTGCAGGAAAAGAGAGCTCAATGGTTGGCTAGATGGAATGTGCGAGAACCACAGGTGCATACATGTGCAAACAGAGGCGATCGCCATAGCTTGAGGCAATATCTTGGCGATTGCTTCCTCGGCAAGCTTTGGGATGCCAATGCCCTTGAACATGTCAAAACAACACACTACCAGTATACACATAAATCCCACATTGGAACGAGGCCCACAATGCTACTGCGTACCCACTTGCCCATAAAAGGCACGCATTCATTGCCTCCATTCGCACGGGGGCACATCATCTTCGAATTGAGGCGAGGCGGATGGATTGGTGAGCCACCCGGGACGGGGCTCTGTCAATGTTGCCAAATGGGAGTCATTGAGGATGAATCTCATACCCTTCAAAGTTGCCCAACATATGATCAAATTCCGGACGCGCTTATCTTTGAGTTGGTCGGGCCCGGCCAGCCGTTACATGTGACATTGAGCACAACATCCGTGCGGTCTTTGGGATCATACCTTCGAGGGGTTATGGACATGCGAGATCAGCTATGTCCTCGGGCACACACTTGACATGTATATATACATTGATGTATACTTATGCGGTTTGGCCGGCATTCTTATTGCGCCACGGTTTTCCCTCGAAACCCTTTCTCGGCGGGGTTTTAACCCGATAATAAGAGTAAGTTTGTCGCTCTTATGGGTCCCATAGTAGATTGGCCTCGATGGGCGCTAAAAATCATTCTCATTCTCATTCTCATTAATTTGTATTAAGAAATATTATATTATCCATTGTCATTTTACAAATTGTTTATATTTTTTATGTTTTGCGAGCCTCAAATTGATTAGCAACATTGGTAATATGATGGGAGTGGAGGCAATAGGCTTAACTATCAATGTATCGGTCACCATTCCGTATCTTCTCACCGCCCTCATGAAAAAGTATAAAATTTTTGCATTTGCATTATAATCATAGGAACTCTTGTTTCAGGATGAGAAGCAAATCTTACTTTATTATTAATTTCATTATTAATAGAATTATCTTGATGTGTTTCCAACCATGGAAATTCTACCAAAAGATTCTCCGAAAAAGAACATCTATCACTACTATCAAGGCATCTGGCATCGAGGCCCCACTTTTAAGGTTGCTTTTGTGCTTTTTGCCAAGTTTATCCTGGCAAGCTAATCTCTGTGCTATTGTCTAAAAGCATGATTTTCTTACCTTTACTAGTAATGGTACCCAGCATTGCTGGGCGTAAGTTGAGAGCTTGTAAATGTTTTGGGTGTAGTGAGAAAAGCCCTATACCTTTCCCTTTCTGTTTCCCTTTCCCTTTTGCTCTATCCCGTATTTCACTTTTTCTTCTTTTTCTTTTAATTTTTTCCCATTTTTCCCCACCTCTTTCCTTCCTTTCCCTCTTCCCTTTTTCCAATAACCTTTTTCCCTTTCCTTTTTCCTCCTTTCCCCACCCTTTCCTTCTTCTCCTTTTTCCATGCCCTTCTCCTTTTCCCTTCACCTTTTTCCACGCCTTCTCTTTTCCCCACCCTTTTTCCATGCCTTCCCTTTTCCTCAATCTTTTAGTCTTTCACTTTTTTCCATGCCTCGTCCATTTCCCAGCCTTTCACTCTTCCTTTTTTTGGATGCCCTTTTCTCCCTTTTTCTTTTTCCCCTCCCATTTCCCATGCCCTTTTTACCTTCCCTTTTCCCATCTCCTCACCCTTTCTCCCTTCCCTTTTTCCTTTTCCTATATTTCTATGTTCCCTTTTTTCTCTTCCCTTTTCCTATTTTCCTCTTTTCTTTTTTCCCGTGCCCTCTCCCCCTTTTCCCCTTCTTCCTCATTTTTTCTTTTCCATTTCTCTTCTCTTACGCCCTTTTTCCCTTCCCTTTTTTTCCACCCCTTTCTTCTTTCCATTTTTCCTGTGCTTCCCTTTTCCTCCATTTCCCACCCTTTCCCACTTCTTTTTTTCCCGTGCGATTTTTTCTTCTTTTCCCCCTTCCTTTTTCTTTTCTCTTTTCCTTTTCATGTTTTCTTCCCCTTTTTCCTCCGCTCCCCCGCTTCTTCCCTTTTCCCTTTTCTAATGGATTTTTTTTTTTTTTGTTTTTCTACTTTCCCGATCCTTTTCTCGTGCCCTTTTTCCTTCCTTTCCTTTTCCTTTTCCCTTTTCCCTTTTCCCATGCCTTTCCACATTTGTTTTCTTTTCTTATTTTCCTATGCCCATTTCCTCTTTTCCCCACCCTTTCTATCTTCCCCCTTTTTTTTTGCCTTTTCTTTTTTCTATTTCTCCGCCATTTTCCTCTTCCCTTTTATCTCATGCCCTTCCCCCCTTCCCTTTTCTTGTTTCCCTTTTTCCCTTTTTCTCATGCCTTTTTTTCAGGTTCCCTTTCCCCCTTTTCCCTTTCCTTTTTATTTCTTCTCACTTTCCCTTATTTCTTCCTTTCTCCCCATCTTTTTCTTGTTCTCCCTTTTCCCCTCTTCCTCATTTTCCCACTCTTTTACTCTTCCCCTTTTCTCGATGCGCTTTTTTCCTTCCATTTCCCTCTCTCTTTTTCGTTTTCCTTTTCCTTTTCCTTTTCCTATGCCATTTTTCCCTTTCTTTTTCCTCTTTCTTCAACGCTTCTCTTTTTCTCCCTTTTCCCATGCCCTTTTTTTCTTCCATTTTTCCATTCTTTTTTTCTCCTCCCTTTTTCCCTTTCTTCAATCTTTCCTTCTTCCTTTTTTTCCCATGCCCTTTCCTCTTCCTTTTACTACTTTATCTCTGCCCTTTCCCCAGGTACCCTTTTCCCCTCCCCTTTTCTTTCTTCTTTCCCTTTTCATTTTTTCATGCCTTTTTCTCTTCTCTTATCCCCACCCTTTTCCCTTTGCTTTTCTCCCTTTTCCCGTGCCTTTTTGCCCTTCACATTCTCTCTTGTCTCTTCCCTTTTCCTTTCCCCCCTTTTCCCTTTACCCTTTCCCCTTAAGAGACCAAAGTACGACCAATCATGGTGGTGGTAAGTCGTGCAATAAATCTCGACCTTCGGATGCACTCAGATGATCTCGACCATTCAAATTAGGGCTTGATCCAATCCAAGAATTACGGTATAACATTATAATATAAGATTATGCAGAGCGCATTCATTTTGGATGGTGGTGCTCATTTTGTTGCAGGACTTCTTATTTTAACGTGACATTTTTTCTCTGACCTCTCTTAATTTGTTTACACATTCTCAATATGGGGAAGTGAATTAATGGAAACAGTTGATAGGATGTGAAGTTGCATCAATTGGAGCAATAACCTGCCGTATTGACCAAAATTTGTCATCTTCTGATAATATGTCTGCTTTATTGTAAGAACATTCCCCACCACAGTAAATTTGTCTAGGACATGTATCTAACAAATCTTTCGAATGATGATCTGTAGGCACTTGGAAAGTGAATGTGGAGAGGTCATGCTCACGTCCTACTCTTGCAAGGCCGCGGAAGGTACATAGACTGGATAGATGTCTTAGAACATGAGTAGCATGGCATAAATTTTTCCTTTAGTAAGTTGAAGTGTGCTTGGCTCAAATGGGATTTTATAGAACTTATGTGGAGCCCGGCAAGATAATCAAAGACTATTCGATTTTCACATGTTATCCTTATTTTTCATTTTTAATTCTAACAAGCATTATGTTCTAGGTTGTGTTGCTAACAAGAATGGGTTAGAATTTAAATCGAAGACTACCTCCGTCTTTAATCCACCAACAACCAGTTAGTTTTATCTCTATCTTGCTTTATTTTTTTGATCATGAACCGCTAGTTTAAGGTTTTATCATACAACAAAAATAGGCCAATATGTTCTTTACGATTGCATAAGCTGGTATAACTGTATCAATCTTAGTAAGTATTGACCATTTAGAATACTTATTTGTTGGCATTTACACTATTTAAATATGAGAAGTATTTTGCATGTGATCTTGAAAATCGGAAGGAAGGATATTGAAATGCCATGGAATCTCTCGTTTACTGGGGTGCTCACCTACTACTAGCTAACAATGGCGTGAGTCGCGAGATTCGAATCAGCCAATCTGATTTAGCTCGAACCGGCTGGTTGGTTGCCACGTGGCATTGCCACGTTGGCTTCGACACATCGAAGAAGGCGGCGGCTTGAATAGGGCGGCGGATTTTGTTCCAGAGGTTACAGGAGGAAGCAACAGGCCGGAAGACTACAAACAGTCGATTGGGTTATCCAACAGAGAAATCAAATTGCAAAGGAAGGGAGTAATTCAACAGGGGGAAGTGGTTACGATCTGCTGAATCGAAGTTGCGGCCCGGAAGCCTTATCTTGGTAAGTCATGAGCCGGATGTAATCCGGTTGTGGTCTCGGGGCCATGTTAACGTAATGAGTACAAGAATTAAGGATTACCATGGTGAGAGGCTTCATGATAACTAGTGTGAACTTGTTCCCTAGAACTAGAATTAAATCGTAAACCCATAACCTATGAATTGCTAAACCCCTTTCCTTTGAAAGCTCTGTAGTATAAGCTAAGTGAGCTTGGGATGCTACTTGCCTTCTTCTGGCCCAGCAGCAAGTTGCAGTAGCAACCAAGAGCTGTAGGCCGATGGTGCTTAACGGAGCTGTCGGGCTTCGTTCTTCTAGTACCATTGTCCTATATGGAAGCAAGGGTAAACTTGTTTCACTAGGAGGTCTCTTATTGCTAGTGAGACGGGTGCTTAGTACTGGTATGGGACACTACTAGGTGGTCGCAATAGTCTAGTATTATAAGGCTTTTTACTCAGATACACGATTTAGATCTAGATAAGCACTGGGTGTTTATCAGAAGGGAGTGTTTATGCAAGCATATGATTAGATAGGCATGCCTTATCTTGTTAGGAACTCCGGGTACTGGTGAGATGAAATCTATCGCCGGTATGGGACGGTGATGGACGTAGTCAACAGTCTAGTGTTCTGGGTTCTTAGGAGGCTTGCGCTTCTCCCTCACTTTGGATCCACCAACGTGGGGGTTCTAGATGACGCACTGTCTAGATATAACGGGGTGTGTCTACTTGGCAGATGCTATGGTGTGTGTGGTGGATTCCATATATGTGTACTTGCAGTCCGTTAGTCATTGCTTCATGTTGACACTACTGGATAACTCTTATGCATGTTACTAACACGTGGAAGCTTGTGCAGCATGTTTGATAGCTGGCAGAGCATACGTGTGTGTTTGGTTATCTTTTGTGTCATCTTGTTATCTAAGGATATTGAAATGCCATGGAATCTCTGTTTCTTTCTTTTCGTCTCTAAACTTGTAATTAGGTTGGGCTCTAAAGAAGAGAACATGATGGTCCAAAAACACTAGGGGGAGAATATCCTCTGTAATTATGCTCTTATGCCATTGCCGAAGATAGATTGACTAACGCATCAAGATCCACTACAACCACTCAAAAAAGGTCCTTTCGAGCTTGAGCATTGTTGTTAAAATATTGCAAGCAAAATGATGATGTCTAGCACATTTACTAGTCTAGTATTTCTTCATCTTTGTTTTTTTAATGCTACTTAGATTAGATTGCTTTCTTTCTATGTATTACGTCTATGGCATGGCATTTAACGGTCTAGTCTTTCCTCCATCGCATGAAAATGCTCTCTATATATACTAGGCTTGTTGAGTTCTCCAAGGAATTAACAGATCTTGAGCAACTATGCATACACATTTGCTGCAAAGATGTCTCAGCTCTCTAGTTTTTTGGTCCAAACACATGTATTATAAATACAAGAAGTTTGGGAAGCACATCTTTTGTAATATACTCTTAAGGCATTGTAAAAAATAAGTTGACTTTGCAGGCTGGACATGCAATCTCCTTGTTTTATGTCTCTGTCATTGTATGTTGATACTCCATCCGTCATTCAAAATGGTCTGTGCTTTTTCATCTATGAAATGCAAAACTATTGTATGTCAGTTCAGTGCCCAATCTAGCCCACTTCTTGCAGACAATTATTACATCACAGCAAACACATACCCCATTTTTGTTTTGGTATATACCTCCCGGATAACAGAAAGAGGAAATGGAACGGAGACATATGCAAATTATTCTCAAAATATAGAATAACTAGAAAAAGTGCCCAGCGTTGCTGGGCTCTTCAGTCAGGCATTAAGTGAAAATATATTAATGAAAACGTATCATTTATATTCGGTGTTATATCGATTGGCATTAAAAAAATGGAATAAATATAATTATGTGGTTATGTTGGGAATGGCGTAAGATTACAACTAAGCCCAAGAGTGTTTCGTAGATTAATTGCTAAAAAGTATATAAAACTTGGGGATGATGTTGAAAATAGCATTTTTGCATGGAATTTAGCAAAGTCACAAGATTTAGCATCTCCTCATTATGTACTTGATTCCATAAAGAGGCAATGGGAGGAGTTGGAAGCTCTCCCGAGTTAGAAGTTAGAAGCTCTAGATCTATCATTGGAACCTAATAAATATGTATAATGACATTACATACCTAGCAAATATGTATACTAAGACTACATTAACATACTTACTTCATACTATTCTCTAGCATTGTGTAGAAACTTGAAAGGTTGAAAAGGTCAGAAACTGAAAGGTTGTCTATATATTGACTAAAAGTTGTACAACATGCTACACATTTGATATTTTAGATGTCTCATCCAATTCAACAATTTAGTAGCAATCTTCAACAGCAGAATGCTTTGATTATCAAATATCAAATTTGTCTGACAAAAGGAGCCCAACAATCAAACCAATAGGCGATGATGTGAATGATATACTCCATCTATACTGCAGAACAATGAGGTCGTTCTTTATTCCTTGTCCCTCCTTGTGAGCATATTATTGAGAAAGGTTTTGTCGCGGCTTCACTCCTACTCATATTTTGCCAGCCCCTTAAGAAAGACTAAAACGTCCTTATCCTTTAGAGATCACACATGCGCTTATCAGATTTATCTTTCTCGCACCTGCAGTAACAAAACAAAAATTGTAAGGCTTTGGGACCTCAAATATTTACCTATTTAATCCTTCTCTGCAAGAGTTGTCCCATCGCAGTAATAGCGCCATGTGGTGTAGAATTCAAAGAATGTTTACAAGCTTCCAACAGAAAAAGAAAGGATTTAGACATAAATTTACAGAGTTTAAGTCTATATTAGAAAAGGATTTAAGCTTAAACTAACAGAGTAGGAGGACCTGTGAGAATAGAATAGAATGGTAGAGAAGCGCTCCAGTTTAAGTGTGATAATTTTAAGCAGAGAGAAAAGCAAGGAACATTTCTTCTTCAGTCCGTTGGGGAGAGTGAGACATCTGCACAAAATATATGACAATGTTAGAGGGATGACAGGAGCTTTGGACCGTGCTTCTTGCTCTTCATGAGGCAAGGAAGAGACATCACGCATTGATTTTAATTATGTTTTTGAGTCCACTGCATCGGAGGGAAGAAAGTTGCGGGCATGGTTCTTTGAGTCCAACACAGGCACCATCATAGCTGCAGGTTTCTCTGCTGCATCTCTTTTCGACGATGAAGGTTGTTGGCCTGACTATGGCGTCTAACCAAAGGTCCACATGATCTGTTTCAATCTGTTTCAAAAGCTCTGTTCCATGCCATATGCCATAGCCGCAAAACAATATGTTTCCTAAAGGCTTTGCAAGAGCAGTTCACATTTTCTTTCTTCTTCTGGGCTTGATCTAGTAAGATTTTTAATTTGTCTTTATGGACTCGTGGATTCCTACTGCAATAAAGAGTCGGTAACACATAAGGAAGCTTTATTCTAGCAGAGCAGGCTTGAGAAGGAATTTTTGCAAGAACTATAGAGCCCTTCCTAAAAAATTTCTATGTGTTGCGGACCAATTGGGTTTCAATCTACCCAACATGCAGGTCAATATTTCAAGCATTATTGGTTATGGGAGAAGTAGTTCTAGAAAATTCTACGCCTGGCAGAAAGGACATATCATAGCAGTGCTATACAAATTTTGAACGAAATTGCTTACATTATTGCTCCAACGAAATGTAAAGGATTTAATAAGGTCCATGCTTACTTTCAATAAGCATTTGAAATCATGGCATTTGTTGCAAAAGCAGCCTTAAGCGTAAAAAAAAACACATGTGGATTCCATGGGAGAAATGGAGACGAGTTCCTATTTCAAGTCCAATCTAGGGTCTAGGATCATGCTCATAAAAGGTCCCGCAAATCACCCGAGCATAGGATTAGATAAATAAAATAATTATTTTCTAAAGGATGTATTAGCAATGTTTTTTTTTGCAATTCAGCCAGACAACTTATTAAGGTTGAGCTCGTGAAAGGTACCTCTCACATGATGCATATGGCATTATCAAAATTGTTGCTAGCTAACATATCTCAGATCCAGATTTGTGTTTGCTCATGAGGAACCAATTTCTAGCTCTACAAGAGGTCAAGCCAGGACATCAGTTTGTTCTTCACAATGGAACTCAAGTCCTTCAACAAAGACAACGGCATCTTTATCTCTAGGTATATGGATGGAGAGAAGCCATGTATACTTTAAACAGGATGAGATGGGCCTTTGAGCACCGTGGCTTTTTGCTTCAGGCGGCATCTCCGCCCGAGCCGGTCGGGTGAGCTCTCTTTCTTAGTTTAGAGCTTTGGATCATCTGCCATGCAATACATAATCAAGGTATGCATCTGTCAGTTTGTGGGCCTTCCATATTTATTCATATTTTAACTCTTATATCTGATCAGTAGCTTTAGCAAGCTTTTGCCGTTAAGAACAGTGCAAATTGGAATGGAATTACAGAAAAGCAGACGCTTCTAAGTGCAAGTTAAAACACACCAACAAACACAATTACCAGGCCCAAGCTTAGCCATTACGCAAGGTTCAAGACCAAAATTTAAGCATTTCAAAATGCACAACTATGTTTAGAAGCTCGATACCTTGGAATCTTTCATCCGCATACAAACTATATTGCGATGTATAATAGGTAAAGATCCCGTAATCATATGCAAATAAAACTCTTTAGAAGCCCGAAGTCTAACACGAAGAGAAATTTTCCCCACGGAAGACTAATTCACGATATAACGTTTTTGTAAGAGCCGCTTCTCTGCAACTTTAATTTGGCAGCTCGACCGGATATGCATGCATTGCAGAGAGCATTTTGAGAAATGATAGTGCAAAGTGCCCAAACAAAATAGAAGCTACCACTTTGTGTCCTCGTGTAATGCCCCTGGAACAAACACAATGGTTGACTCTGAGATTTGAACATTGCGAATTTGTTCAAGCATGCACCGATGCAATATTAACAGGTTATATACATCACAGGAGATTCCAGGAGGCTGTTCAGTTCTTCACTGCTCTGCGAATTCATAAGCCATTGGAGATAACCTTCGAGAAATTTCTTCCTGCTATGGTCACATTTGGACAATGGCATACATATCAAATGCGTGTTTCAAGCTTTAACAAGATATTATAAAAAATATGTTCCATGTACCATGTCTGTTTAATCGTATTACTATTGCCGGGACATGAAGCCTTCTTGTAGAAATCCATGAGCAGACAAAATACGAAGAGCCTGGAGGCTGCCAAATTCCTTTCTTTGCCGAAGCAACAATCCTGAATCGATTCCATTTTGTATATCCCATAAAAATAAACAGAGGTTCATCGAAAGCGGCTCCTTTAGCCGAAACCTTCTCTACCATGTCGGATCTGTTGAAAAAAGGCTGAAAAGGGCCATTCTTGCAAAGCGGTTAGAAGAAGAAGAATAAAAGGAAACCGAAAATATCCTGCCTAGAAGGAAGGATGATCGTGGCTTGCAAGAGGAAGAAGATGAAGCAGCGCCTATTTCCGGGAAGAAGAGAGCCAAAACGCCACATCAAACAAAACCGCCAAAATCAAGGGATGAAAATAAGTTAAAAAATTCAAGGTACAAGATTGCGCACAGACTATCACAAAACGCCTTTATTATTAGATATATAGATATATAGATATAGATATATAGATGGATTTTGGGAACAAGTGGCGAGGAGTATTCCGCAACACATACCTATAGTCCCTCAGGATGATGTGGTGGTGCAGATTTGGAAGGTTCATCCGGATGTTGTGTCTTCTTGTTTTGTGCGGTCTTGTTAACGGGTGTTGGCTATTCATGACACTCTGCCCCCTTCAGGCAAGTGGTCTCTGCAGCTTCCGGGTTCTCGATGGCGCTCGGTTTGGACGTGGACATGGAGCTCACTTCCCCCACCAAAGGTTAGGGTGCTTACATGGCGGGTGGTGCAATGGCATGTCGGGTGAATGTCCTTGTGAGTCGGTTTAGGTTGGTGTGAGCCCTCTTTGCCCTTGTTGTGGCCTTCATCGTGGTGAGATCAGAGAGCATTATGCGGTTTTATGCCCTCACTTGCGGTTTGCACGGGATTGGGTCGGGGCTCTATTTCGTGAGATTGACTAGCCGCCGATTCTTTGCTTCATGTGTATCCATCGGTGCTTGGCGGCTCTTGCGGCGAAAACCTTGCATCTGTCGTGGCTTGGTTGGTGTGGTTGATTTGGAAGCGGGGCGGTTGTGGATCTTCGGGGGATTCAGGCGACTGCAACCTCTCTGATTCCTCGACTCAGGTACAAGCTATTTCAAAGCTTTCTGGTGTTCCCGGGATTAGTAGAGCGGAAGTTTGCCATTTGGTGGGACTTCTTGGGTGTTGTAGATGGTGATGGTCGATTTGTACAGCAGTAGAGTTGCAGTTTTTTTGTGAGTTTGTTGTGGAGTGTCGAGGTATCGCTGTCTCTTTGGGGCAGTTCTTCTTCCTCCTCACTTGCTTTGTAACATTACCATTCTTTTAATATATTGATGACACAGTTCTTCAAAAAAACAAGGTGCTACACACAGAGGGTTGCCCTTCATGGCCGGAGGGTAAAGTGGCTTAAATCATACTTCAAAGTCATGTTTTCACAATCAATCAAAATTTCTACTTCAAAACAATAGAATGCTTGATACCATGATTTTATGGAAATTGCCCTGAAGAAATCTTTGGTGCTCGCATAGAACAAGTATTGCAGAAGCATAAGGACAAGTTTAATAGAAAAGGTCAAGTCTTCCACCTTAAAGTCGGCTATTTGACACGATGCAATTGGATCTGAGAACCATTGCAAAATTTAGCACTCAAAAATCAATCGTTGAACCAAAAGATGAAGTTTTCCATGTCCACTACTCGTACATGAAGTAGTTGGAATTTGAGGATCACCACCAATTTTTTAAAATAAAACAACGCCCATGCTAAAGATTTTAGCAATAAAACACCACCATGCAGAATTTATAGCCTTATTGAAAATTGTTGGTAAGTCCAACACATAGAAACAGAATTAGCGCAAATGCATGATTGTGAGCACTACTGATTTTGGTAGACTTGCTCATTATTTCATTGAGATCCTTCACTTGTGATTATTTTCATCTTTACATGCCTCCTGTTTTGCTTGATACTTTGTACACCTTTAGCTCTTTATCTAGTGATCCTTGATACTTTGTACACCTTTAGCTCTTTATCTAGTGATCTTTGATTTGTGCAGCAAAGTCGTATTTAATTAAAGTGGGACTCATTCCATTCCCATTTTTTTTCGGAACCCTGTTAATTTACATAAAAAGAAGCACCTCGACCCGAAAACTATCCTTAATTCGAATTTTTGAATAAAACTCTGTATTCCAGCTTTGCTGCAGTTTTCCCTGGTTAGCGAGTCGAGAACAAGAACAATGCAACTGAAACAAAGGAAATTCATTAAAGATTGAAACCAAAGAACTAGTTGAAAAAGAATTTTTATTAATAAATGGAATAGGTACAATGTATTTTACATTGGACGCAGAGACCATGGCGGTCTTCTTTGTCACTCTGATTACATCATCTTGGTAGGTGGTCCACCTTAGGGGATTAACTAGCGGCTTCTTCACGCCCGTAAGCCTTGGGGCAACCTCAAGAGTGTGGAATGCCTCACGTGGAGGTGCCTCCGGAACTACCACCCGACCTGTCCACCCGACTTCTCCACTTTCGCCTCCCGCGACCTTTCATCGAATATGCTCCTTCCCCAACCTCCGTGGATGTTATGCAATGCTTGCAAGATGCTTTGAGCTTCTGGACTTTCTCTTTGTTCTTCGCTGTTCTTTATCCCGTGGTGTAGCGAGCAACCTCTCAATTAAGAGCAACCTTATCCCATAGGCGGGCAAGAGTGTAGGCGTGGCCGGAGTGCGTGCGAGCGGTATTTCTTTAGCCTTGAGCAGGATGCATGCCGCCTCGGCGAGTCTACGTGATGCACGGCGAAATGATTGTGCTCGTGTCGGATCTGTGCACGAACCACCGGAGCAAGGAGAGTATGATTAACAATTACGGTGCCATTAGTCAAAACGAAGAAAAGAATATTGAAATCAAATTACAATGGAGGACATTCATTCCATACAACCGCATCCAATGGCGTGAAGTAGTGTCTTTCTCGACTTCCGAAGTGGGTGTCGTGGCATGAAAGTATCTACAAACACCCGAATGAACAAGTAAATAGTAGCCCGGTTTTTCGACTTCGCATGAAGTCGAAAGTCCCTTTCTTTACTTATTCGGGTTTTCTCGACTTCATGAGTCGAAAAGCTCGCATCCTTTGATTTTACGTGTTACCGGCTTTCTGACCGAGTCGAAACCCCGATGATAATCGGAAAAACATCAAGATGGTAGGGCTTTCGACTTCGCGAATGTCGAAAGTCCCTTTGAATGTCTAATTTTCTTTTTACTTCTTCGGGTTTTCTCGACTCAAGAAGTCGAAAGCTCTACATCCTTTGATTTTTACGTATTTACCGGCTTTCTCGACTTCGCGAAATCGAAAACCCCGATGATAATCGGCAAATGTTAGGATTCAGAGAGTTATTTACCTTACATAGCTCGCACTCGCTGCTATTGTGTTCTGGCAGTGGCTAATGCTGGCCAGTTCGGTTGCTGGCGTCTCCGCCGAAAGAACTCTGCACTCTCGCTTGGCATATCTATCCTTGATCCTTTGCGGCACCTCCTTCTCGGGTAAAAGCATGTTAGGGTGTACCACTTTTGGAACCAGCAAAAGTACATACACTAGGTACTTTAAAACTGGGTACTTTTTCATTTTTCTTTTCATTAAAACTAGTACAAAAGTTAAAAAAAAAAAGTCAAGAACGTGTTAATATTTAAAGTTAAGATAAATATAATGCTATGGAAGACCAAAATATATATAAAAGTTCTAAAATGTACCTTTTATTGACATATTACACAGGTACCCAGTACCCAGTCCTGGGTACCTTTTTAGGTACTTTTTTGGTCACTAAATAATACTTTTTAAGGGACACCCTAACGTGCTTTTACCCTCTCCGTCTGCAATACTTGCGCCGCCCTAACTGAATGCTGACCGTCTACAACCCAGAACCGGATGTCCTTTCCCTTCAGATCTTCCTCAGACTTCCAGCTGAACAACTCACCGGTCGATCTGCTAAAAGGTATGACATCCGCAGGCATTGATCTCTGCATCGGGATGTCGCACCATCAATTCGAAATCTCCAGCATGTGTGTTTGGATTAAATTCCCTGGTTGAACAAGACGGCATCTCCCCGTGCAAAACCTTCAGCCGTCTAATGTCCGGCGGCGGCTTGTGTGATATTCCCAACGGATAATCTTGAGCTAGGCGGCTCCATTTTACGTGCCCCTCTCGTGAAATCCTGATCCGATCATCTGGATCCATTATTGGGGACTTCGTCCATATCTTAGTCTCCTTAGTCATCCGATTCCTCCCGTGTGGTGTCATCATCCCCATCTTTGTTTTTGGTGGACTTTTTTGTGTATGAACCACAACTTC
Organism: Isoetes taiwanensis; assembly: GCA_021234155.1. Taxonomy (NCBI): domain Eukaryota; kingdom Viridiplantae; phylum Streptophyta; class Lycopodiopsida; order Isoetales; family Isoetaceae; genus Isoetes; species Isoetes taiwanensis. Next base: position 14,776,081 of record JAJEKV010000033.1, on the reverse strand, counting down.
ATTCCCCAATTGTAGAGTGTTGTAGAGTCTTCACCTGATGAGAAGTGAAGCTCCCCCGTATTGAACAGTTTTCCCCGACTCGGAAATCTCCATACCAAGCTCCACGGATGTTAGGGTTCCGCCTCCTTCATCCCTTCGGATCCTTCCACCCAAGGTTCCGACAATTTAAAGGCGCCGCCTTTTTTTGTGCCCTTAGCCTTGCTCATGGAAGAGTGAGAATAATTTGAAATCGCTAATTTTTGGTGTGATAGAACTTACTCTTACGCGCAGTCCTCGACATGTAGTGTTAAATGCTTTGAATCATGCCGACGGAGAGCACAACACCGATTTTCTTGTACTTGTCTCCGGAGCTCTTCTTGTCCCTTTGGTGTAGAAACAGATCTTTCTCCTTCCCACTTGTCGATACCTCGACATACCACCAAGAATCTGCTTTGTTTCAAGAAGCTCGTCTCCATCCCTCGATGACGAAGAATGGAGTTCGCCGCTGATCACCAAAGTGAGTCCGAGGTGAATCTTTGCAAGAAGAAAGGATGGATCGGTTAAGGTATTCGACAAAAGAAAAACCTCGAGCTCACCGGGGTGTTTGTCTTCTTCTTCTTCTTGCCGCCGGTAGAAGCATCCCCTCCCAAGGCCGCTTCTTGGGCCAGTCATGTCTGTATGCCCTCTCATCCTCTTCGGACCCTCAGAATTAAGTCTCTTCCGCGTTGTGAGTTTTAGGACTGCATGTAAAAAGATCGGGCGTGTTCTTTAATTTGAAGTTAAGGACATGCAATCATTTATGAAAAGAAGGGCTAAAGGTACAAAGACGGTCGGCTTTAGCCCGGCCAAACACTATTTCAAATTTAATCACATCAAGGGACTAAGTGAGCGGAGCATAGTTTATCTTCCCTCGCGGCATTGGGGACCTCGAGTTCGAGGGGGGAGCATCGAATCGTTAGCGACTTCGAATGGCCAGCCGACGGTAAGTTTGCTGGCCTTTTTTGCATATGTGTTTTTCGACCAGCGCATCCTATTGCAAGCGCTTGATTTGATCGATGAGCACGGAGCTAAGGTAGGAAGCGGAGAGGAGCCGCCGGTTACGGAACTCTACATCAAGGCATGGAACGGGGATCGCGCGAATCGCAGATGATACAAGTATTAGATCTTTGAATACACTCTTGAAGAGACCGGCGTAAGAAGCAAAGACTCTAGGTGAGGTCATGGATCCGTGATACTGATGGCCCAAGGAATTACTAGCGCGAAGAGGTGAGTTTCGAGAGATGCCTATGTTATTTCGCTTGTAGAACATGCCGTATGTGTTTAAATAATGGAACTGCTGATAAGCTCGACGGATTCATCGTTTCCTTGTCCAAAGATTTTTCAGCTTCGAGATGATTTACTCTCCGGGTTGAGATGCTGCGGCAAGGAAACAATGGATCGGGGTAAAGAAACAGTTCCGCTTTTAGGTGTTTTTTTCATGGACCGCTTACTTGGAATGTTGTACATAGATCGCTAGGACTAAGGCCCGGAGATGCGGTTCAAATGCATCCTCTTGTAGTTAGTCGGAGGGGCCTCCACTGTCCGAACCACTCCTCTTCGCAAATATTCGAGGAAGATGGTTCAAGGAGAGTGGCTCGACAATTTAGAGGCACTTGGGACTAAAAACGAGAGAATAGAAAGTGCGCATTACTTGTAGAGAATGCAAGCCTTGGCTTCCTCTCGGGGTTTCCCCTCGGGTTAGTTGTAGAGGCCTCCACCCGGTCAAGGCCCCTCCCCTTCGCAATACCGACGAAGATGGTTCAAGGAGAGTGACTCGACCGGTCGAGGCCACCGCTACCATACACGGGAGAATTGGTCTGTTAAGGATCACCGACTTTGCGAGTCGAGAATGCGATTGTTATTTCTGTCTACATTCTCGACTTCGCAAGTCGAAATGCCTTCAGCCATCCGTAACTCCGTTAGTACACACGGAGTGCCCGTTGGTTAAGGCATTCGACTTCCTTGGTAGAATGCATGCGTGCAATATGGTTTCCATGGCTGTCGCGTAGAGTTGGTTTGCATGTCTATATTCTCGACTTCGCAAGTCGAAACGCCTTAGCCATCGGTGAACTTCGATGGTACATGGAGTGCGGTTGGGTAAGGCATTCCCACTTCCTTGGCCGGTGAATGCATACAGCAAAGCTCTTCGCGGTTTCCTGTGGTTGCTAAGAGTTGGCCCCTGCACAAATCAAAACAACTTCCCTTCGCCCAATGTCCGAGGAAGATAGAAGGAGAGTTGTTAAGACTCGGCAGCCGCCCCGAGGGGGTATCGGCAGCGGTAGCGTTTTCGACTCACGAGTCGAAAGCCGCCAGCACCTGGTGGTTAGTCGTAGAGGCCTCCACCCAATCGAGCCCATCCTTTCTCGCAATATTCGGCGAAGATGGTTCCTCGGCCTTTGTTTGCAGAGGCCACACCAATAATAATGTGAGAATTGGTTAAAGAGTTGGCTCTCCTCAGACAAGGAAAACCACTTCCCTTCGCAATGTCCGAGGAAGATAGAAGGAGAGTGGTTAAGATCGTCCTGTGCCAGCTCTAGAGTGCACTAGAGCTCGCGCTTCTCACTCACGAAGTCGAAAAGCCGCCGCCAACCTATGGTTAGTCGCCGGTGCCCTTCCACCCGCCGCCGGAGCTGCCCTTCTTCGCAATATTCGGCGAGCATGGTTCAAGGAGAGTGGCTCGGGACCGGTGGAGGCACCGCGACCGCACAAAAGAGCCATTGGCGTGGTATACATTCTCCCTAATGAGCCCAGAAGGCCGCAGCAGGTTCTAGCATCGTGAAGACATTGGTAGTCAGGTATCTCTCAATCAAGAGTCGAATCTCAACCGCCAACAGCCCGTAGTGTACACTCTTCTCGGCCAAGGAAGTCGAAGTTCTCGACTCGCGAGTCGAAGAAGAAGGCCCGTGCACTTCCCCGGACTGTTGGTAAGCTTAAGTATTCCCAACTTCGCCACTCCCTTTGCATGTCTCCTGCAATTGGATTTGCCGTGAGTTAGAAATGGAGATTCGTGAAGCAATTCCTATTCTTAGTTCTTGCCGGGAGAAAGACATTCCTAGTTATGTTACGTTAATGCTCGCAATATCTTAGTTCCTAACACCGGTCTCGATGATTTCTATCTCGGTTGCTTGCTACTACTCTAACCACTATTCTCACTTGTGCCCGTACAATGTATTCAATTCAACCACAAGCAAGAAAAAGATAACAAAAACAAAAACAATACAAAGGGAAAACAGGATAACGTTGAGATTAGTGAGATCAATGAGAAAACAGAGAACGCTGGAGAAGAGTACGAGAACGATGGAGAAACGTCTGAGAGAAAATGAGATTAAAAAGGGTATGATATTACAAAAACATACCGGAAGATTTGCTTGGATGAGGAGGAGGCTTCGAGTTAAACTTCCATGTGGGTATAGTCGTTAACAAAGCGTGAATAAGGATTTCTCGGTACGTAAATTGTATCGGGGGATCAATAAGAGCCTCTAACAAAATGTAATATAAGTAAAAATGCACTAAAGGACTTACGTAAAACTAAAAAGCAACACTAAAAGGGCCTCACTTTCTTCTCGGTGAACGCCGGCCGAACAATGAATCTAGCGAGAACTTCTGGGAAGCGTCCCGATCCGTCGACCAAAAATCTGCCGTCATAAGATGGCCTTGGAATCGCTCGGTTCGATCGATCGCCTGATCGGTAAAAGCGGCGCTAAGGAAACGGGGGAGGATGAGTGATCAGAGAAAACAGGGGAGGAAGAATGGTCGGGGGAGGAGGAAGAGGGTGCATTAATTCGGCTGCACCCCTCGAACCTCGTAAAAGTGCAATAATAAAAACCATTGTCACGCGTGTGGCCATGCCCTCCATGACGCGCAAATGATTGATTCTTGACATAGCCCGCGGTTTTTGCCTCAGAAGAAATGCCACGGGACATGACAAGATATGAAAGGGTAGGTTATATGTTTATATATGTTATCTTATGTATTTAATAAGGTTTCAATGGTTGAATAGTTTCAATGGTTATATATGTTTACAATGTTTACATATGGTTTAGAATGAGTGTGGTTGTATGCTTTAATATGGTTATATGATTTTAGTTAATATGGTTGTATGATTTTAGTTAATATGGTTGTATGATATAATATGATTATATTTAATATGTTTGTATGGTTTTATATGGTTCATATGGTCATATTTGTGGTGTTTGGGGCTATATGGTTTTAATGTGAGCTTTTTCATTCAGGGAACATGTGAGATGAGTAAAATGGAGCCAGGGAAGTCCAAAGGAGGCCATTGCCCTAGGCTCCAATGGAGGAAGATGGGTTGCCTTTTGTTGCACCCTTGCAACCCGGGCGGTATTCTGGCGGAGGGTATAATAAGCTACAGGTTGATCCATTTGATAGTGTGAATGATGAGAGGCTGGGAGATGAACATCTTGGGTTGGCATTGTGAAGCTTCTTATCGAAGTTGATACAATCATGTCCCAGGGAAGCTCTAGTGATTGCATTGTGTGCTTTCGGGGCTGCTCTTTGGAGTCCCAAGCTCGGTTGAGATGGCCAATTAGATATATTACACACAAGAATGGTGATACTCTAGATTGCCCTCTTGAACTACACACCCCAAGGCCCACCCAAGGCCATGTGGAAGATTTGGTGGTCGATGAGCATCCTTTGGTCACAAGGAAGAGACGCTATGTCTTTCATAAAAGGCAGCCAAAGGTGCCCAAGAGGCCTAGAAGTGACAAATATTTAGAAAGGATGGAAAGTATGGCACCAACCAAAGAAAACACGGGAGGCAATTAGGGGACAAGAGTGTTGCAACCTAGATTGCACGTCTGCGATACAATGTGGATGACCTCGTGCGGATATAAGGTCCCAATACATTGGACACTTCAAAAGATAGGATTAATTTCATTTTACTCCTTGTGTAGGAATTCCAGCTATGATGAAAACACGGGGCCGGCTACTATATCAATTGAGGGGCATGAAGGTATGTATGAGAGCATTGAGATGGATTCTTGGGGTGAGCAAGTCTTCATTTTACAGAATCTTTGGGGCAGGTTAGAAAAGGGCACACTTTGTTCCAACATGGTAATGCACTCACTTTGAAAACTAGAGCAAATACTCTAAAGGCCATTGCAGTCTTGAGAGCTTTGTGAGATACATGTCTCAATCTATGCCTCACAAGTCGAGAAGGTGAGCGAAAGCACGGTGTGCGAGTGGTGCAAGTGTTGCCACAACACTATATCCGAGAAGGAGTGCCTTAAGGAGGTCAACTCCATCCTAGAAACTACTGGAGGTAGGCCTCTTTCTCAATCACATTTCAGTAAGTTATGGAGCACTCACTTCTGGGCGTGGAGTGTCCTACAACACATGCCATTCTCAAAGTGCAACACTTGCATTCAACTCAAGGATACACTTGCATCAAGCTGCAATAGAAAAGAAAGAATGGCAATTAGGGAGCAATTTCTGCGAGATCACCAAAGGGACCAAATATCATGTAGGCGGTTGTATTGGCGTGGAGAACATTTTTAGAGATGCGCCCGGGACAAATTTTTGTGTATAATTCATGATAAGATGGACCAACACAAGACTTTCTTGCCAAAGCTAGATCCTTTACCCAAAGCGTTGTCAAAAGCGGCTTTTTCAATGAAAGTAAGTCTGGGGTGTATTAACACATGGTCATGGAAGCTGGAACATATGGTCATTTTGTGCTTGATCTATGGAGAGATGATCCAAACTTCCATGTGAGCTCTATTTTCAAGTGCACGAGAACACTAGAGAAAGGATCGATAGAAGGGAGGAGGTATTCCCCTTCCGGCACCCATTTTGAGGCTTTGATGGATGATCAACGCTTTGTTACCAAAGGCGGATAAAAAAGCTCACATCCAAGGTGTCTAGTGAATCAAGGAGGACTTGGGATGATTTCCCCTTACTTGAGAAATCAACGCCTTGAGGAGCTATGTGTTCAGTTGGACAAGCTGTTGGAAAAAAAACAAGAATAGATGGATGTTTGGGGCAATGTCATACTTGACAGCAGTGGGAGTATTCAAAGTTGTGAAAGTGGGATTCATGATGGTTGGGCATCGCATGATGATATAGATGGATTCTTTGGAACTTTCTCCACCAAGCTCAAGAGAGAAACGTGACCACTCTCCACTGAACTAATGGATGTGTTTGAGAGCTGCATTGACCCCAACCCAATGGCTTTCTTGATGGATGAGGTTGCAGATTGGAAATCATTTGTAGAAGGATACTTGCTAGATGGTAAGGACCAGTTGACAGGACACACAAAGCCACTTCAGTTCAAGTTTTGGGTTAGGGATGGAATACCAATCATGCAATATAAGTGGAGACCGGTGACAAGTTGTGGATGCTGTACAAGGTATCGAGTTGTGGCAAAGGGGTGCTGCTGGTGAAGTTCTCATTCCTAAGGGGCAACCAAAACCACTACCTCCCTTCAAGACAATCAAAGACTCTAGCCAACTGGTGAAGGGCATCAAGGATTACATAACACACTGGGATGATGTTCGAAATGGAAAGCACACCTCCACTCTTAAGAAAAATCAAATGGACTCCCCTAATCAAGTCTGGGAGAAAGTTGTGACATGCTTGGAAACTGAACAGCCATGTGGGAGGGAGCTAAGAGACGGGTTCTTGCCAGAGTCAAGATGGGAGGGTTCTCAAGGTGCAAGCACGTCTAAGAATGCTCACTTGGGTCCCAACAAGGGTTCCAAGTGGTTTGTGGGAAGTAAGGCCTCAAAGCGAAGTGGTTTGATCTTCCCGAGTGGGATCCCTTTGAGGACATCAAGGAAGGATACTTTGTGCTAGTAAGGCCTGATGATGAGGACTGTCCAATATGGTTAGGGGTGGCACTCTCTGATGTAACCACCACTATGCCTGATGGAGAGGAGTTGCGTCCTGGATTCCAAATTCAATATTGGGAGCCCATTGGGAGACACAAGAAGGGCAACTTGAAGGAGCAATACACTGACTGCTGGGAGAAGAAGTGGAGGGCAAATTATGCTGACCCTCAAAGGAGGGAATTGGTGGAGTGTGTGGTATGGTCATATCCAAGTTCTCACGTTGCAAAGGACAACACACACAAGATCCCAAGAAGGGAGATGGACAAGGCCATGAGCAACCTCCATGCTATATCATTGTATGAGGGCACATAATATTGAGAAGTTTGAAAACTATCTCAACTAGTGGTTTGTAAAATTTATGAGGAAAACAAGTAACCCAATTCTATGTGTGTCATGTGTAATTCTATTCAAGCAATCAATTCAGAAATTTCTTTTATGGTGTGTGAGTCCCATTTTCAGTCCGAGTCCCAAAATTCAAGATTTGTCCCACTTTAATTAAATACGACTTAGCATCCTTAATTGTCATTTGCCATGCTTTGCCTGTGTACAAATGTTCTATTGACATGGCAATTGGAGACTGTTATGGCCATCTGTATAAACATAAAACTTGAGACGCATGAAGCTTTTAACTCCTAAGGAGTTCTTGTTGTCAATCTCGTTATTTTATGGAAAAATGCTATTCCGTGCTGATCAAAAGATAGGTTATTGTATGACAAATTCTCAATATGTTTCCCCAGCCATCCTATCCTAAAACAGCAAATTTAAAAATTCTGGATGAATTTAACACAATTGATTCACCAGTGGGGCAAGTTGATCTGTATCTGTTGGTTGGTCATAATGACAATTTATACATTACAGCAAGAGTAAGGAGGGCACACTTGAACATCCAATAACTGGGATCACCACTGGCCTCTAAGCCTTGCATCAGGCCATATAACATGCTCACAATCACAATATTTACAATAAAGAAAAGAAAGAGCTTTATACCCTTCTTTCCTAAGGTGTGAGTAGCAGATGGGGGTTCGTTACCAGTAGTCTCTCCCTATTGACTGAACTCTTCATACCCCAAATGTTGATAAACTGCAACATTGGGCAGCCCTTAGAAAGACTTAAAAGACCTCTTTCTGTCACATGCTTGCAACCCCAGAGATTTAATTTCTGCAGAAGAAGTATTTACGTTACTTTATCTCTCTCTGAAGGCAAATTGACAGCATTTTATACTTACCTTTAGACGCTTGGAATGCTTTGCAATTGCAAACATAGTTACAACGGTGATGAATGTACCACCAATATTTAAGTGCTCCAATGACGCTGCGCTACATATCTACAAGGATAATGGAACAGATTTAAGTCATATAATATGAAATTAAAAACCAGAAGTTTGTAATGTCCAAGGCAAATCAAGATTAAGTAAGATAAGTACCAGTTTGACAACTCCATCATCTGTAATTCCTGTAACTCCCCAAAGAGAAATTGATGTCAAATTAGGACAGCATTTTGAACAAGAAATCCTTTGTAGCTCTGCATCACTAATGCAACAAATCCACCTGCCTGCAGAGATACAAAGAATTGAACAACAGAATTATGTACTAAAACCCTATGTTGTTATACACCATGTGTTGTTTTCACAAATGAAGTATGATAAGTGGCATTGCATACTTACATGTCAAGTTCCGAAAGGCTGACAGCTTGATCAACAAGAGTAGCAAGTGACGCATTGTCAATCCTGCAGCCTGCAAAACTAAGCTCGCTTCTATATGCTAATGCATGCTTCATGGCTTGCCCCCATTTTCGACACACTCTAGTTGCCCTGTCACAAGTTCAAATTATATCAACAAACCATTTCATAAAGCTTGGATTACTTTTGTTATGGTGTCTTATCCTATGGATAAACTACTATAAGAATGGCAGCTGTGACTTTAATGAACATTCTCTTTAGCCTAAATCCCAAGCTTTTGTATGCTGATGGTTTCTTGGCCCCTAGTTTTTTTTTTTTTTTTTTTTTTTTTTTTTTGAAGACAAGAGTCTGTATTATATTCGAATGATAAGACATTTATATACATACAGTTGAGTATGGAACTGCTACCACTTCTCTAATCCATGAATAGCAGTCCAAACTCTGAGCCTAGTACTCTTAGAACCCCTCTCAACTTCTTCTCCATAGGATACTCACGGGAGAGAAGGACTAACTTCCTAGACTCTAATGACACAACTAAGGCCATTCTTGAACAAGAACTACCAGCCTCTTCTCCAAAAGCAGATACTATGGGAGCTAAGTTCTGTCTTTCCACATGCCCCAGTTGCATCATTGCTTCAAAAATAGGCCCTCAGATATAACAAAGAAACCAGACCTGAGATTACCAGCAGCAGGAAGAGGAGTAGCCAACCGCACTGGTCAGCTGCCAAACTAGAGTCAGGATCCTCTTTATGCTTCCCTGCTAGAAGATAAGCTGATCCCATCAGGCTTTGCAGCAATACTATAGGGGGTGCCCCATATCATGAGGCACTCGACCTTCTTCTCACCAGCAAACCTAAAGGAGCAGCACCGCTAGAATCCTGACCCACGCCTGACCCATCTGCATCTAGCCATGCGGGCCTTGTCTACACCAAGACCAAGAATTTAACCTTTCTAGGGTCTCCCGCCCACTAGAAGTCAATGACTTTTGAGCTGCTCCATTCCTGCAGACTACCAATTCTCAAGCCACCCCTTGCTGGGAAAGGGGAACACGGGCCCTGCTAATTGTTAGACAAAAAACCACAAAGTCTTTGAAACTTACAGCAATCGAAAAATGCTCATTTTACAAAAGGGTTTAGCTCTTGCAGCTACTAGCACCAGCATCAAGAAAGGGGTTACAGAACAATAGTACTATAGATGCCAACAAACTCTTCTTCTTAGCTGTCACAATACTACAGGGGCCAGCATTTGTTTCCAGTCTAGCACCAAGCTAGTCGTGAAGATCCCTTCCTAAAATTATTCAAGCTGGGGACTGTACTTGAAGAGTGGTTCCTTCTTCTTATGGCAGCACATACTACAGGCCTGTTTACATCTGTTTCCCGGATTCTGCATCCCTTCTCCCAGCCAGACCACTAGGAGCTGACAAGAACGAAATCAATGGCACACCTCCCATAGCCGGAACCCTGTGGCAGATGCAAAAACAAGAAGCAAGAAATACCAAGCTCACTCACCTTGCCCACGAACCTCGAGTCTCTAAACCGTTGCGGGGATTAGAGCTAGAAGAAATGGAAGGAAGCTTCTTGGTTCTTGCAAGGGAGCGAAAGGAAGGAGACTTCTTTTGCAAGAATGGTTCTAACAGCCTAGTCCTGCGGGGCCGCAGTCCCTCACCCTTCCGGCATCGACCCAGTCAGGAATCACCAAAGGGAAATGGGGGCTATGGCCGGACCCCCTAGGGTTTCTCGGGAAGAAGGCCGCCATCACCGGCCCGTTATCGGCCTCCCTTTCGATAAAAATCGGCCCCTAGTTTATTCAACTCATTTGGACAAAACATCTAAGGGTGGAAATATTCTTTGCCTAATAACAAAATTAAAATGTTTTCCCTCAATAAGGCTTAGACGTTATTTCGTGTCTGCAATTTCGAGCCATTAGACTTCAGATGATGTTTTAAGTCCTAGCAGGCAACATCATCTTAATCCAAACAATTTGCTTTCTTAATAAACATAGGAACTGCAACCCCAAATGGAGCAAGGTAAACTGGAATGTTCTACCGGCAGAAGATAATTAATCTCCTTAAGAATAACAAAAACAATTTCATGATGCATAAGAAATTGTACTTACATGGCCATATCTTTGAAAGAGGAAGTTTCTATTTTCTTGATAGCAAAGCAAGTTGCCTTATCACTCTATATCACTGTCATCAATATACATAAATTTTACTTCAAACCTTGCTTTTTAACATCCCCCAATTTGCAACCCATAGATGGAGAGACATTGGTCATGATGAAATGAAGTTTTCAATCATAATTATCTAAGAACATACCTCAAGGTTACAAACTTCAATATTCTGTCTCTAGAACTCCATCAATTAATCCAAATTCCATAGCCTGCGATTTTTTGTTTGTGCAAAAATAAGAACATGCCCTTCCCAATATCTCTTGGCGAAACCTATTGTCATCCATGAAGGTAATGACTTAACCATCTAATTGCATAATGCTCTATACCTCTGTAGCAGAGAAAAATCGATTGCGCGCCATAGAGGTTGACCAGTGAAGGCAGCATATATTTGATCAACTTTTTGAATTTCATTGACTCCTTGGTTAGAGAGAATAAACATTATCATGTGTTTAGCAATGAAATCTTACACTTGGGGATGCAACAACTTCATTAACTTGCCACCTTACATCTTCCATCGTACCCTATACATTCATTAACACCTTGAATTACCTTCACAATAAATCCTTCCTACGAATGAATTTTGCTAATACTTACCCCACAACCACCTTGTGATTTTGCCATAGCAAAGCATATAGTGCTTACTTTTGGCTTTATCTAAATTACAAGGAGGGGCGTTTAATAATAAGCGACAACAATAGCATATTAACATCCTCATTTTTCTTTGGCATATCAATGTTACAACTCTGTAGAGTTGTCTCCGAAGAAAAAACATTACACAACATTCGACAAGATAACATCGCGGTACATTTTGAAGCCTTTAAGGCGTATAAAAACAACATGAGCTATATGACATTTACCCAAGCCATGCAATCGTTATATCCCAAGAATTGGCGGTTTATACATTATGTTAAACATTTCAAGCATATATTAAACACAAGCTCCCACAACGAGCAAATTTGTAAAAATCACAAATAAAGGAAGAAGCAAAAAAGAGACAAAACCAGGATGGTGAGTTCAATTATTCAAATCATATAAGTTTTAGTTTGTTCGGCGGCTTGATATCATATTGAGTCGCGTTATCTCCTTTTATCCACAACAAATGTCCATAACTTTTGTCCATATTATTAGGCTTTTAGGTGCCAATGGGCTGAACTATAGTATGTCTATGATATACCTTGGAATCTTGTTGGGTCTAGCAAATCTATAAATCGTAAAATATCATGGTTAGTGCCACTATGTGCAAGGTTGTGCATCAATACATCAACGCCCAAGGCTTCTTGGAAGCTTGCATCAATGCAAAAGTCCAAAGCCCACACTTTCAGATGTAGAAACTAGCAAGAAATGCGTGATCTCTGCCAAATACTTCTAGATGCAAATAAAGTTATTATAGGTAACAGACTGAGATAACCGATTCCCTTGAAATGTGATGATGGGACGTGCTACCATAATGTGAAGACAAGGAACTACACGAAGAAGAGCTGATGCAACTTACGGTGATGTCTTCAAGGCATCAAAACGGGTTTTGATGAGAAAAGCCTTTACAATGCAATGCGACAAGTTGTGGACCGGACGAAATCACAGGCAGACAAACCACTTTGGGTTCATAAAGGTTAGCACATATGCACAAGCATACCACTACGAACTAGAAATCAGCATGCCAATATAGGTGACATAAATTTAGCACTAATATGCAACACCTATAATTCTGAACGTACATTCTCTGAGAAGTTCCGCAATTGCTTGGACAATTTTGGGATCATTGAATTGCGAGTCTCAAAAGCGTTCATACTATGTTTGTTATGAACTGATCAACATGCTACAAACGGAGAACAAAATGAACTTGTACTTACTGGTGCGTTACTTGAAAACTCCTTGATTGAAATATGTAAAATGCTTGGTCTTTACCAGAATTATATGCAGCCATGAAGCGGTTTAAATAGTATGATTCATGTTCATTTTGCTCCAAAAACACGAAATTAAGTACTAGGAAAAGGCGTTGATAAAATCAAAAAGACAATCCTCATCAGTTTCTTTTTTAGTGCTTTTTTGCATTGAACCTCGGGCAAGACTTACGGATGCCTCCTACGATATGATGCATGACAATCGATCGGCACCATATGGCGGAAGAAAGGAACTAGATGCATCGCGGAACTTTGAGCCCTTAGCCATTCCAATAGCATCTGCTAGAGATGCAAGAAAATCTCCTCTATCTTCAATAATATATTGTGTTGGGCGCCATGACCTCAACTCTAGAACCACCTCATTTGTGTTTTTATCACTTCACGATAAGCCCTAAAATATCGTTCAAAATTTGTTAAACAATGGAAATTTGTGGCGATTAAGGCTCAAGTTTCATCAATAAAAGCCATGCTTTATATTCAGTTTAATGTCACGATTACACGTGCTCCAATAATTTCATCGCCCGAATCTTTCTATAAGGTATTCTTTAGTGATTGAGGCGACCGCGATACTTGACGGAAGAGTTTCACCTAATTTATCTTTGCAATGTAAGCGAGTGGCGAAAGATAAATCTAGCATGTCGGCATGCCTGAAGGCGACTCCCAACATCTCGGGAGGATCCTTCCCTACGCCGGCCCGGAAGGCGGAAGGGAGGCGAGAATCGAGGTCGCGAAAGCCATAGCCAAGTCCGGCGGATAAGCGTTTGTGTAGCGGCTGATAATGGGGCTGGATGACCGACCATTTACTGGCGGCGGCGGTTTTTAGCGATCATCGGCATATGCTACGTATATGCCAGCATATACTTGAATATGCCCACATAAAAGCGAGGTTTGCCCCACAGGGCAACAAAAAAATTAATTATCAAATGCAACAAGAGGCAACATCATTTATAAGTGCAAGGAATTAAGTTCAATTCACGCAATAGAACCGTATTTATGCCCATAGCGGGCACCGTTACTAATTTTGTTTCAATTACTCTTCTTCTACATATCAATGCAACCGCGTCAACTCATGCTTCGAGAAAACAAAATTCTTGCCTTCTTTTAATACTCACCTCAAAGGAAATTAGAAAAGCCTTGGTGTCTCAATTTAGAATCGTGAGAGGGGCGAAAAATAAAAGCGACAAAAAAAGAGACTTTATTGTATATATTTAGACAATAATAGAAGAAAAATATCAACTAAAAACAAATTATCATCATAACCTATGCAACCTATTATTAAGACACAAAAAGTATTCAATATATATTATATATATAAATTCCTATACAAAAACCTAAAGACATTTTACACAATGCCTTGAAGGAAAATCCTCCTAGAAGAACAAATAAAACTAGTATTAGCATCATTACTCTCAGGTCTAAGGGGTAGTGAGATGAGGTGATAGTTTACAGCGAATATGTAAGTGGTTGATATTTAGGCATGTGAAAGAATCACAGTTGCGGTTGCTTCACCAAGTGAAATTCAATTGTATGATAGCCATTATCACCATCATAGGGACGGGTTTTTGATAAGAATAATAAACCTTTCGGAAAGAAACATCATTAAACTCCTTCAGGGAATGTCTACAATCCAATAATGCACATAGATATCTTTGTGCTCCAAATGATGAGGTTGATGCCTAGCGGCACAAGAGGATGAGGATGGGGATGAGGGCGAGGATGGGGATGAGATTTGGGGTGAGGAGGAGGAGGATCTGGGATGAGATTTGGAATGTTTGGGGTGAGGATGAGGGGCGAGGATGAGGTTTAGGATGAGCGCGGGGGCGGGGGATGAGATTTGGGATGTTTGGGGTAAGTATAAGGATGAGGAAACGATTTGGGTTGTGAATGAGGATGAGGTATGGGGTGGTGAGGAGGGGGTGAGGTTGAGGATTGGCGATGGAGATGGCATTTCTATCAATGGCAATCAATGAGTAGAAGTTATTAGAAGGTACTTCCCAAGTTACAAATGATTCTAGTCTTTGAAGCTCCAAATGATTCTCTAGCAGGTGCCGATCTTGGTCTTGGGGCTGGAGCTAGAGTTGGAGATGTTGAGTTAACTATGGGCGTTTGTATTGTTGGTGGTGTTGAGCTATTATCCTTACCCCAATCGATTGTAATGATTGGAGGATGAGCAATTTCGGCAAGAGGAACAAACTCCATATCTCTCACCACCTCATTGTGCATATATGGAAACCTTAATGTCAAGGAAACTGGATGTCTTTGCTTTGTTTGAGAAATTATAAATTCGTTGTCATCATCATCAAACATAAGGTTACAAGCATCTTCATTATTGCTTTGCTAGGCTACTTCGCTACAAACAACATTCTCTTCCAACTTTTATAGCCGGTTTATGCCAATTATGGAAGATTTTTTTTCTTTTGGGCCATTCCATCTAAAGATGTTTCTTTGGCCCTATTATAGCTTCAAGCCATTGAAGGAAAGGCTGTTCCCTTTGGGAGCCGAAACCTTTGAGTGATTATCGACAGCGGCGATAACGAGGATCACGGACATCCGAGCGAGAGACTCTGAGGGTTCAATCCGATGGCATCTCTTTGGGCCCCGAGTCAAAGAAAACATGGCGCTTCACTTCGATAAAAGCAGCTTGGAATTCTCGTTTCTTCAATCCCGGTGAAGCGGTATGGATAATTTTCATTTAGCATAGGAATATTTAGGGTTAGTTTTGCGGCTTCTCCGTGTTGATATGTTTGGAGGGTTTGACATATGTATGTTAAATCTTCAATTCATACTAGGAAGTTGAGAGGGTTTTAAAATAGCTATATATCACCACGGCCCTTTAATTGGACTGCAATCCCATGCTTAATTTGATCACGAAAACCATGGCTTGCTTGGTGCAAAAGTGAGCATTTTCTAGCATTTGCACCCTAAGAGGTCATTTTCAAGCCTCGGGGTTATTATCAAGGCGTGTAAAAGGTCAAAGCATGGCAAGATGACTTGAAGTTAAATACTTGTTCGACACTTCCTCATTGTAAAATGAAAGTGTCGCCCCGGGATACCTTGTACACTAAACTTGGCTTCTGAAATTTTATTTGTCACAAAGAAATGCAGACATATATTACTACACGTAATAGTTAGGTCAATAGCGGTAGCACTTTTCACTCTTAAACACCAGGCCCAAAGCCTCAGCGGTATCACATCCTTCAAAGCCTCGGCGGATGAAGCCTTAGAGCTTGTCCATGCGACCTTCAAAGCCTCGTGGGGGTATCCGCGATCACGGGGAAGATAAAAGATTTGAGGACTTTGGATTTGGCGCATTAAAATAACGATTCTGAGAGAGAGCAAGACTAATGTACCTCAATAGACGGCATTATCCGTTTTCGGCCGGTTGAAATCGACTAGGAAAATTTAGTGCGACTCTAGTGTCTTCCAATCATGTTCCGTTCTTTTCATTTTATCCTCATGATCCTTGAACATCGCGATTATATTTCAAATCTACCTTATCCATTGTCTCATGGCGGGATGGGCAATGCTTTTCCTTCAGCCGGTAAAGGTCATGGCCATCCTCACATACCAACGAGTTCAACATCTCTTTTTGCCATATTTTTTATGGCCCTCAATATTATGTCGATCTCGGAACAGCGACTCCATAGCCATTTGTCCATTTGTTTGTATCGTTAAAAGCTTCGTTGGCGTTCAACTCCCGGACACCAGCGAATCTAGCTTGTACCTTCCGATGCTTCTTGAAGGTGCGATGAAGAACACTATCTTCTATGCGTATTTAGGTCACTATTGTTCTCAAATCTGCTGTGATCTTATGCAACATCAGCTCCTTGGATGCGGCCTCTCTCCTCTCCGTAGCTTCTCAATTATCGTCCCCTTCCTTTTCTATTTCAACGTCTCATAGCTGGCCATGGCGAGAACCATGGTTCAAAACCATGGCGAGAACCATGGCGAAACCATGGTTCAAAACAAGAAGAATATGAGAACCTCCAAGGAGTAAAAAATGGAGAAATAGCGGCCCGAATGTGGCTTCATTTTGTTGCTACATTTTCATCAAAAGATCATAGTTTTTTGGCGGGGTTAATTCCGTTTCCCCTCTTCCCACTATTTTTTCCTGTTTTCCCTGTTCACATCTATTTTGTGTGTCTATCATGTCGATTATTATTTTGTTTCGATTACATTGGTAGGAGATGCATCTTCCGGTTCTTGGTTTTGTAGGCAAGTCGGGGAATTTATACATAAGCAACAAGCTTTATTGCATGATATGCATTTTTTAGATCCCCGACTTCTACGTTTGATGCCGCGATGGTGAGATTCAATTATTTTCTTGAGATAATCCAGGTGTTTTTCTTAGTCCGACTTCTATGTCGAGTTGGTGATATATTTGATGAGAAATATGCACCTCAAACTAAGAATAATAAGGGCAGATTATATCTTACTTAGGTACTTTATGTTGCACCGTTTTCTACTATGGAATAATTCTTGCTAGAACCAAGCTCTTTCAATACACATGATTCTTTCAATAATGCTTTTGTTGAATGTGAAAATATTTCAAGGATGTTGCCATGTTTGTCTATCTATTTGGTTACATGTTGCTTTTGGGGCATTAAATTGTATAATGACATGCTAACTTATGCTCTGAAAAGCACTAATTATCTTTGGTTCATGATGATTTTAATGGATCCGATCTTGGTTGTATTGGAAGGTAACTTGGCGTAATTAAGCATTAATGACCTGAGCAATTTATCGATTTGTCTCAATTCTTCCCATTAGTATTTATAGGCTAATAGTTTCCTAGTTGTCATCACCAATTTATCTATGTTAGTTCTTCGTTTGTTCTACTTGAAAATATGTCTTGGCGGTGATTCACGCATTACAATGTATTAATGCACTTGCATTTGATTCTTTGATTATTTTTCGGTGCTTATATGGCTTTCACTTTTTATTGTAATGCATCACATCTTTGCAAGCGTGTTTATTTTTATGAGTTCTTATCTTGTTGATTCCACTTAATCCATTCTTTCCAAATCGTCATTTTTATTGATTCTTGACATCCCTACGCATCAGTGCGGGTGCCTTATGTATCGAGTTTGAGACGTTTGAATCCATCTGGAATGCATCGCAAAAATGCGGTTACAATGTCTATTCAAAATGGTCTCATTGCGATGTGCTTATTTTGATTTGTTTGCATGAATGACCACGATCATGTTCTACATGTGAGGTTGACCCTATTATTTTAATCGGGTAGTAGATCTTTTTGCTTTCCTCATTCTTCGTTTCATATTCATCCTTTTGATAGAAACCAAAAGCGGTACTTGATGAACTATCAAGAAAAGAGCAATTTATAAGGAAAGAGCAATTAGAATGTTTGGGGTGCGGGTTGGGAACTCTGCAAAGGCAGACCCTCTGTGAGGACCCTTGGATCTAGCAAGGAGAATCAGGGGACTATGTCCAGCGGGATTTGCAAGAAAACAACAAAGAAGAAGAAAGAACAAGAGAGAAACGTTGAGAGGAAAATGATAAGCTTCCTTGATATCAATGATGAACATACATGAGCTCTACATGTCGAGGAAAGGCGAAGAGACAAGACTCAAAACTCATCTCAAAACCCATGTGCTAGTTCTAGTCATATATATAGTACAATGGCCTTTGGCCCAATATAGACACTCGGTGATCTGGGTCTGCCGCTCACGGAAGGAGGCGATTCTTGAGGAATGTTGGCGGTGCCTCTTGAAGTGCCTAGAATCACGTTTGGCCCGGCGCGAGGCGGTGTGACCCCCATCACTTGTCGGCGCGCCTCTTGATAGAAATGCTGCTTGGTCTTGTACTGGGGGCCTTGGATGGCTGACCGTGGTTGATTGGATCCTTGAGCTTGACCTGGTCCGTCGGTATGCATGAATAGTCTGTACCGGGAGGCCGCCAGGACTAACACTCCCCACCAAAGCGACACTTTCGGGGTGAAGAAAAAGGAGGAAGTGTCTCGAGGCTAGAAGCCCTCGATCGAAAAATGATCCTCCACGGGGTGAGGGCGAACACCATTATAGTAGCTGCTAATGAGATCTTGGCGTTTTTGAAGAGCAGGAGGAGTGTTGAGCCCAAAGGCGGGATCGGCGTCAATGAGAAATTGAGAGCGCACCATGTCTTCCAGGGCAGCATGGGCAGCCGAAGGAACAAACTGGCACTCCATGAGAAGGCAAGTTTGAAGGCCCCGAGAAAACCTTACAGCCATTGGCATTCGGATTCTGTGAAAGATTGACCACCAGGAATCTGAGGCGAGAGTGGAGGTATGGGAAATGGAAGGGCTCTCAAAAACTGGAAGATAATGACTAATGAGGGCACGAAGATGGCCACCCACGGAAATTTCGAGGATGGATGAGGGGTAGCCCGTCACGGTCTACTTCTTGAAGAAGGCGGTGAATAAAATTTGAGGCCAATCGACATGCAGTGGAGTGAATGGCGGTGATGACCATATTATAAAGCGGCTTATTGATGTGGGTGTTCTTAATGGAATGCCCAAGCAATTTTCGCCACGAAAACTTCACAAAAGTCTCATGAGGTTTGGCAATATTTGTGAGGCGATCTTTGGTTGGCTTGATAAGCAATTGCGCCAAATCGAGTGGCGTCCATGTCTGTAAAAGCGGCCCAAGAGACGAGAAGGTTTTTGCAAAGGGATGTGGAATACCTCAGAAATCAAATCTTTGAGTAAGTAAAATGGTGGTGCCATCGACCACCGTAGCAAATCCTTCCCAGGCTGTTGGTGGCGATGTGTGCGATGAAGCTAGCTGCAATTCGCGGTTGGATTTGGGGCGGGAGCTCCATTTGTGAAAATTAGCGTAAAGCTTGTGGCGTTCCGCCACTTCCATTTCGGACCAACAAGGGCCTCTCGAAGGTGGGCGTCGAGAAAGACACGAACCGAAAAGAGCATCCCTTGGAGGCGAAGCTTGAAGTGTAGAAAGTTTAAGGGGCAGCCATGGCGAAAAAGCGTCGAATAGAAGGAACTGTTTGAAGAAGGCGGGAGCAGAAACAAAAGACGGCCTTGAGGAGAGGCGAAAAGGTTTAGGGCGGCGCAAAGGTGGGCGAAGGGGCATGATAAAGGAAGCCGCAAACCGTTGATGGTGCCGTGTGTCGAAAAGATGCCAAGGAGGCGATTTGAGGGCAAAAATGTGGCTAAGTCCCCAAACAACAAATGGAGAAGGAATGAGCGGTGGAGATGAGGCGTGAGAGAATGATGGGATGTGACAATTGGGCAAAGGACACACATTAATGTCCGAAGCGTGAAAGAAGAAATGGCATTCAATCGCGGCAACTTCGAAGTGGGATATCATTAAAAGGAATGTGTCGAGGAAGGTACCATGGCTAGATATGCGGCGGAGAAAAAGATTCTCATTTAGAAACTTGACCTTGCATTGCAAACACGTTAGCGATTTATGTGATTGGTCCCACGTCGACAAGGAGTTCCTCAGTTGGCTATATAAAGGCGAACCGGAGTAAACGAAGGCATCCGATGGCTTTCAAGATGGCTGCTGGTTTGAGCGAGGGGCGCACTATGCCCACGGCTGTCGAGTGGATTACCCAAGAAGATGAATTATGCGGACCTCTGGCTGCCACAATCGTGGCGTGAGAATGGAGCGGGCTGGTGTGCGGGATGGCTGAACATCCCGACCCGAAGACCAGCGGGATGGAGGTGGTTACGCACCTTATTTGGGATCTGGCGAGAACCTCTACCACATCCTGCGCATCACCTAAAACAAACCCGGGAGTAGGGGTTTTTTCTTAGGACTTAGTAGATAGGGCTCACGAACTTTTTTTTGTATATAGGGCGGTTGCCCATAAGCGAAAAATAAATTTGCTGCGCCCACATTTTGTAAAACAATTCCACCTATAATATAAATATGCATTTGGTTTAGTCACTATCTGTTGTGTGCGTGTGCAGAGCGGCATCATTTTGTGGATGTGCACTTTACATTTGTATGAAAATGTTTTGAAGAGCCCATTAACGATGTAGGTAATGGAGTGCCATCTAACTTCGAGCCATTGAAAAAGCGGTAGATCGAACCACTTGAACAATTTGATAAGGGCCAAATAGCGAAACTTAAGTTTACAGGAAAAGTTTTGTCTCGAGAATCATAAAGAAGAACCAAATCTCCTTAAGTTGAATGTTTTTGTCTTCACCGTTTGTCATGTAAGGATTTTTTGCAACTGTTGTCCATGAAGAACACGAATATAAGCATCTCTTCTAAGTTCATCCAAAGCTGTTCCAATTGATAAACCCTTTCTTTGAGTCAAGAAAGGATTATGAAGCGTGCCGGTTTGAAAAGCGGAGAGTGGGGAGAATGTACTCAAAAGGCATGAGAGCTTCTTGACCATAAACCAATTTGAAAGGAGTGTGACCCGTAGCTATTTTGAAACAAGTATTATAAGCCCAAAGAGCGATTAGGAAGTTTGTTTTGCCAATCGGTCGCGAAAGCATCACAAATTTTCTTGAGAATTGTGACGGAGTTTTGTTGGTGCTTTCGGCCAAACCATTCCCTCAAGGATAGTAAGGTGTGCTCTTGTGATGATGTATCGGGGAGATAATCCGTCGACTCCTTGATGGTGTGATTGATAAAATGGACACCACGATCACCCGACCAGGTAGAGGCGGCCGAATCAGCGTGATGATTTGTTGATAGATGACTTTGGCTGTCTTTGGCAGCGGTGTTATGCGGAAGGCGCAAGCTTCCGCCCATTTGGTAAGCGTGGTCGGTGAGAACGGAATGTAAGCGAACGCGGGTGTCTTGCAGCGGGAGGATCGATGGGTCCCACAAAATCCATTCCCCATTTCTTGAAGGGAAGTAGGCGTGGCAACCCGGCGTCAAAGGAAAGAGCGTCCGCGGGCCGTGGGCGGTCCCCACCGCGGCAAGCATCACCGCGTCTTGAGCGTGGGTGGTGGCGTCTTTGAAGCGTGGGCCAAAAATAACCAGCAAGAAGGATTTTGCGTCGCGTGGTGTCTCCATGAAAATGACCACCACCGAGCCCTTCATGGGCTTCTCGAACAATATCACGGGACCTCATGAGGGAGAACCGTCGAAGGATTGTATCCTTACCCTTTTGTAAAGATGGCACACGCAACCATGGTGTAGTCCGCGGACCTCGCGGAGAAATTGATGGCGGCCGGGATTGTCGCTTATTTGGAAGGCGTGGCGTCCATTGGTGGAAGAAGCGCTGTGAGGAGATACTGGCTGAAAGTCATGAAACCAATGAGGTGTTGCCGTTACCCGAGGAAAAGAGTTGGCGTCGAGGAAAGGCGTCCCGAGACTCCGTGGGAGGGATCATCTTTATGTGGATCGTGAAAGATAATCCGGGACAACATGAGATTTGCCGGCCTTGTGAACAATTTCAAAGGTGCAAATTCTTGCGGAAGGAGGACCCAACAAGCAATGCGGCCCGTGGGCGTGGATTTGTTGATCAAGTAAAAAAGTGCACGGTGGTCAACAAAAGAATTTGATTTGACTGCCCAAAAGATAGTGACGGAAGCGTTGGGCCTTGAAAAATTAAACCCAAGGCTTCTCGCTCGTGGCGAGTAGTTGCGTTCAGAGAATTGAGTTCCGGCTGGGCGTAGTGGTTTGGTTTGTCGGTTAATGCGCATCATATTCTTGAAAAAACAGCTCAATAGCAAACGCGAGACATCAACATGAACATGAAAGGGCTTGTCCCATTGAGGGGAACAAGAACGGGGCTGAGTAAGCAAAAACTTCAACTTGTTGGAAAGCGACATCCGCTTTGGGAATTCCAAGCCCGGTGGGATTCATCACCCGTGAGTTTATGAATGGGATCTGCAATGGTCTGAGTCGAGGAATGAAGGTGGAGTAATAATTGACCTTACCCAAGAAAGAGCGTGTTTCCTTGATATTGGCTGGTGCTTGAGCACGGAGCACCGCCTGACTGATTTTAGCGGGATCCGTGGTGATACACGCTTTCTTGCGACCACATGTCCCAACAGAACACACGGAAGTGGCCTTAAAAGGTGCATTTCTCGGGATTGAGACTAATGCGGACTCATCACATTTTTCGAAAGAGCGAGTTCCAATTTATCAAATGGTCAGCCATGGAACATGGCGAGAAGTCATCTTGAAAAATTTGCAAGAAGGATTTTCCTTCATAAAATCATGAAAAAAAGCGAGAGCATGATCGTTGAAAGCGTGGATGGAGAGTTTGATAATCCAAAAGAACCACCTTGTAGGCAAAAGTGCCCCGCGGGTGGTGAAGGTAGTCTTGAGTTGATCGGATTCTTTGATTGAGATCTGATTGTAGCCAGAAAAACCATCCATGAAGGAGTACATCTCATGTCCGGCAACCTCTTCGGGAACACAGTGCGTGAAGGGAAGGGGAAAATGATCACGCTCCGTGGCTTTGATTGAGTTTTTCGGTAGTCCACACAAGCGGATCTTACCATTGTGTTTGAGTGCAATGGCGATGGGGCTCACCCACTCGAGAATGTTTGACCTCATAGAACAAACTGCGGCAAGGGAGTTTGTCAATTTACGCCTTGGCGCGATCCGCGGTAATTGGGGTTGGCCCGTGCTGTCGTTGCTAGGCTGGTGCATCGGACTTGGTAGGAATGGTGAGTTCCCCAAGGTTTTGTTGATCCCCGAAGATCTCGTAGCTCGGGCAAAAATGTGTTTGAACTTTTGAAAAGCGTGGCGGCCTATTCACGATAGGGTGTCGGAAGATTGGCGGCAATCCGGACGGTGATTGTTGCCCTCGTCCACAATCTCTACGTCGAGAGTGCGAATATGGGGGATAACTTCCATGTCACGGACAATATGGCGGGGAGGTTGAAGCATAACGAGGATGCGTGGCTGCGTGGTGAAAAAGAGAGGTTCTTTGAGTTTCCTCAAGCGAGAGGTTGCTTCATGGCGGCGTGTACTTCCACGGGGCTGCGGGAGGTTCAACGTCGAAAAGTGATCAACACGTTGGATTCGATTGCAAGGAGCGGTAAGGGTCAAACAAAAGCAGCCACCACCTGGTCACGATCAAAGTCATTTCTCCCCAAGGATCGGCATACTTTTCGGGTAGGATGACATGGCGGTTCGCGGTGGAGCTGAACGATAAATATTAAAGGCGTCCTCCGAGTCGGTGTCCGGGAGAGGGTTCGGCATTGTCGGCGGAAATGATTTTACTGTTTCCAAGTCCATGGTGGCATTGAGGTGACCATCGGTGATGACTAACGTCCGTGGCCCGGTAATGAATGCTCTTGGCTTTGCGGAGAAAAGGTCTGCCGACCAACATTTCATAATCACACGGATCTTCTCCGGCCTTCCAAACACCAAATTCCAAGGGTAATCACGAGATCACCTATGTTGATGTGAAGAAGAGGCGTGACGCCTTGAGGTCTCGTGATATGGCCATTGGCCAATTTGATGTCATATGGGGCACGATAGAGTTGTTTGATGCCCATTTGTTTGCGGAGTTTATCCGTGATGAGATTGACAGCGCTACCTCCGTCAATTTGAACATGATTGACTTGTTGATTGCCCAAGTGGCATGGACCGTGGGAGTAGAGGTAGCAACACCCCAACCAAAGCGGTCGGGGGAGTGGTAACTGGTCCTTGAGCGGAGACCGAGTTTCAAAATTGTGGCCAAGCTTAAAGGAATTTTGATTTTTGCTAGCTCCTCTTGGAGTTCCAGAGGCACATGAGAAAAAGGATCGGCTGGATCCACAGGTGCGGGAGTGCGTGGTAAGGAAGCAGCAACTTCTTTGAGTAGGTCAACCTCCGCAGCGATATTGGGATATGTCTGAGAGCGTGGAGGTTGAGACGTGGAAGGTGCGTCTTGTCGTTGTTGAGCTCTCGTGGTGGCATGGACATTAGCCAGCGTCGCGGCCTTGGCCCGACTTGCATGAGGTTCAAAATTCTTTGGCGAACTTTAGGCATGACATTAGGCATGAGTTTCTCAAGTCCGGTGCAAAATGGACCTTTTGTCTTACGCATGAGGAATGGCGTCGGCTATTTGCAAAGGCGGGTTGCGTGCCATTAGGAATAATGGTTAAGGGGCGTGGCATACAGTGCGGCGTGAAACCAAACCAACCCAATTTGATGGCTGGACTGGAGGATTAAGAGCCTGAAAAATTTCTTCCTGTGCTTGTTGATCCATCTGAGGTTGATTGGCAGGAGCTGGTTGATAGCGTGATTCTTTGAGGCGCGAGGTGGCTTCAAGAAGAACTGGGCGTGGGCCTTGTTTGCCATTAGCAATCGAGTTGGTAAGCGTGAGGCGGATCGATGTGGTCGATTGGTGCGAGAAACGCACTTTTGAACTTGGGGGAGTTGAGGACACGCCCGTGGTGGTATGACCCCATTCTTGGCGGTGATAACAAGCGAGCTTTGAAGGATCAAAAGGAGAACGTGTGTTGGGTCCCGTTGTTGCTCCTGATTGCTGATAGAGTTGATTGGGTTGCGCTGCGGTGGTGGGCTGCTGATATGGCGATTAGTCTTGAGGTGTTGTTTGCACTTGATAAACCATCTTGTTGCGGAAAGGTGTAGGATGAGTGCGAGTGCATTCTTCCGTGGCATGATTGCACATGTTGCGGCGTTTACAATGGCGGGCCATTGGTGGAGTTACACTCATTAGCCAAGTGGCCTTGATATTTCTGCGATATGGCACGGATCGATGCGGCTATGATTGGCGTGTTGAGGTTGAACAATGATCACGGGGAACCATGGCGGGTGGAATGAAAGGAGCTCTGAAGAGCCACGCCACGGGGAGGAAACATTGGTGAGTGATTGACAAGATCGATAGCCCGCTCCAAAGTCTTGGTGCGGTATTGATCCATGAGTCCGATAGGCGGAGGAAGTCCTTGGAGAAACCAGACCAAGATCTGGCTCTGTGTGGGGTACTCCTTGAGTTTGCTGGCGAGAATGTGAAGGCGGTGCAAAAAATCCGAGGCGGACTCCGTGGGCTCTTGTTGAAGGTCATTGAGTTGCTTGAGATGAAGTTGATCATCATCCGTGGTCCCATAGTGAGAAAAAAAAGCGGTTTTCATTTCGGACCAATCTTGTTTCCGGTGGCTTTTGTTGGACATGAGCCATTGATGAGGGAGCCACGCAATGTGGTGGAAAAAGATGTGGAATGTCGGTTGAGGTTGCGCATGACCATGCGGGACAGCGAGCCTCAAATTCTTCCATGTGGGCACGAGCACTTTGGTCTAAAGGTTTGCCTTTCGTGTTGCCAAAGGTGGGATAAGTCGGCTTAAGGGTCCGAAAGGTAGAGGTAAAAGTCTTTGGGCTGGGCGGGGAACAGGATAGTGAGGATATTGAGGTGGAGTTGGAGGTGGTATGGTGCACGAAAAACCTGCTGAAGGGGTTCTTTGAGGGGAGAATCTTGGGAGGTGTCGATCATTGGTTTTGAGGTCGATAAGGTTGTAAAGAGGAAGAGTGGTGGGAAATGTGGGGAAAGAAAATTCTTGGGGAGGAGCAAAAGAGACATGTGGATATCCCCGTCCACCCGTAGGAGATGATGGTTGTGAAGGCCCGGTATGGCGGAAGACCCGATGGATGAAGGCATGTTACGGGGTATGAAAGTAAGGTTGGCGGTGGAGCGGATAGAGCTCGATAGTGATGAGGAGGCGAGGTCATGAGCAATGTTTGCACGCTTGGGTGGGGAATTTGGGCCGAGACATGACCACGAGGAGTGGGTGGCGCCGGCCCGAGCCCTAGGCCGAATGTGGCCTCCCTCAATGTCATAAGCGGATCCATACATGTCACGAACGGCTTCCCTTCCGATGATGGCGCTCAAAGCGAGGCGCCCGTCACAGGAAAAGAAGTTCTTGCTCGGCGTGAAGTTTCGGACGGACATGGCGTGAAGAAAGAAAAATCGAATCGCAACCCGGCAGCGTGGCGGCGGTGTTTTTGGGGTGCAGGTTCGGGAACTCTGCAAAGACAGCCCCTCGGTGAGGACCCTTGGATCTAACAGGGAGAATCCGGGGGACTATGTCCGCGGGATTTGCAAGAAAACAACAAGAAGAAGAAAACGAAACAAGAGAGAACGATTGAGAGGAAAATGATAAGCTTCCTTGATATCAATGATGAACATACATGAGCTCTACATGTCCGAGAAGATTGAAGAGAGACAAGACTCAAAACTCATCTCAAAACCCATGTGCTAGTTCTAGTCATATATATAGTACAATGGCCTTTGGTCCAATATAGACACTCGACCTGATCTCGGTGCCGACTCACGGAAGGAGGCCTGATTCTGCGAGGAATGTTGGCGGTGCCTCTTGAAGTGCCTAGAATCACTTGCCCGGCCGGCCTGGCCCGTGACGTGACCCATCACTTGTCGGCGGCGCCTCTTGATAGGCTGCTTGGTCTTCTGGGGGGCCTTGGATGGCTGACCCGTGGTTGATTCGCGGATCCTTGAGCTTGACCTGGTCCGTCGTATATGCATGAATAGTCACATGCCGGGGAGGCACGGGACTAACATAGAAGTTCGGGTTCTTGCTTGCTCATGTTAAGGTATGTTTGAGGTAAATAGTTTATTTTCTTTGTTGCTATTTCTTATCGTGCTCTGTTTCCAAATCTTACGGTCTATGGAAGAGATGTTCTAAAGCTGTGATTTCACAACAATTTTCTTGACTACAATCCATCCTAGAATGGTAAGTTGACAAGCATGTTTGAAGCTACCAAGATGATATGCATTTCTTATATCTTTGGCGATGTAGTGAGCTTTTCAACTATAGATTTGTTTACATACATCTACATCGATTATGAAGCTATGGCTATGCTCAAAATCACATTGCTTCCAAATCCGATCCGACCACGGATGACCAGCCACAAGCCGATCTCTCAAAGCTTTACCCGGGCGGATGCTTCACGCCGCACGACTCCCTCTGTTCAATTATTAATTATCAATATGGCATGACAACAATTCCAACAATAATTCTCAAGGATGACCAATCATACAAAGCCCGTTTCTAATTTCTTAGAAGGGATTTCAATAAAAACACTATCATGTATTTCATGCTTTGGTAAATGAAATGCTTCATATATTGCTCATCAAGTTGCTCATCAAGTTGAAAGGAAGCGTGTTAAAGAAATAAAATAGACGAATTTCACAAATTTACTAAAAAAGGAATATACTTAAAGAAAATAAAGAAATTGGCCGCCTTGTACTTTGTACTTTGTTTTGGTGTGTTATGGGAGCTGTATGCTTAATGGTTCATGTCATTCATGTTTTTCGAATTATTATTTTGACCACAAAAAAACAAGATCTCTCATAACACACCAAAACAAAGATTAGATGTGATACGCAAAACGAAGAATAATAGCAAAAAAAGACAAGGGACAACCAGGGGAGCACGAAGCAGAAGAAATCAACTACACCATCCCTCTTGCTGCGCCAACGTACCAATCAGAGGGTGGGCTAGGGTCGAAAGGTGTAGCATGGGCGAGAAAGGAATGGCCAAGACAATTGAAATAGCCAGATGAAGCAACAGAAGGCCAACACCTCCAAACCTTGTTAGTACTTGCTTTGGATCCACGTTGGCCTGAGACATTCAATGCACCAATTTAAGTCAGCGACAAAGATGACCTAGAAAACATATTCTTGGATCAATCCAACGGTAGCCAAGAAAACGAAGAATTTGACACAGAGGGGTGGGTGATCTTGCTCCCATCAATACAACAAGTTTTGTCGAGGAATTAACCACATGTCTTGATCCAGTTGACTCTCCAGTGTCGATGGCAGTATCTAACAGACGTGGAAGAATAAACAACTTGTGAATAAAACAATAAATTTTGTCATTTCATTTGTATCTCTCTTCATTTGTTATTTTCACTTGCGCAAAATTACATAATAATTTGAGAACCATCTAAGGTTCAAGAGTTTCTTAAATTTAGGCGCAATCAGGCCTTAGTGCCTCGAGAACACCGCAACCTTCAATGGGCTTATTAAACTCGGCGCCGTTTGTCTCTTAGCATGCTGCAAAATCTTGCTCAAGGGATCTTTACGTCTTGAAGGGTCAAACGACGTCGGACTATTCAAGAGCCCATCAAAATGAAGCAGATTCACAAGATACATGATCCACTCTTACAACAAGATTTCCAAGAATTCACCGTGCATTCATCTCTTTGTGCAATAGAGCTTAGCAAGGAGCTAAGTTGTATTGATCCTAAGAGATGAATGCAAGAGGCATGTGGAAACCTCGGCTGTGACCCGAGAGGAGATAATTTGAAATGTAGCCATTTCGTTTCGACCATTGTGCTTTGTAGTGAGAACAATGATTCCAACTATAGTGCCCAAGGTAAGTCCTGATGCCATTGAGATATTACACTGGAGCATTGAACATGGAGAGTGCATATGGGAACTTCGATGGTCTTGCAACCACGCCTCTCTGAATAATGGAGCCTAGAAAGTGACCGCACCTAGTTTGTAAACCTGTATATGCATATCTATCTTGCATATTTTTCAGCTGCCACAAGCAAAGTTGGCTCTAAAACAAGCAATAAGCATCGATATTTCTTGATGCTCTACGTTACTATCAAACTGCAAACCGATCTGCTTCATAACATAAGCCTTGAAGCAAGATCATACCTTCAGAGGCCATAGCTTAGACTGCAATAGATCATCATCTCTCTTACCATCGATCTCAAGCAAAACCCATCGATCTGGCTATGCCCTTGTGGGCGACCGTTTTGGCGCCACCATGTTTGCTGGAAAAAGCCCTAATATTTTAGTCGACCCAATATTATAGGTCTTTAGAAAATTATAAACTCCAACCAATAAGCCATTCGAAAAAACTATTGTATTTTCCAAGGCTTGTATAGTATGCAAAGGCAGCTAAATGCATATTTTCTATATTTGCTAAAAAGCTGCCACGATGGGATATTTTGAAGCCAAAAAATGCATTTCATATCATATCAATCTCTTTGTATACTAAGAAAGTCCCTAGTTTTCATTTTTGCATTTTAGCATGGTTTTGAAGATATGAAGAGCATTTTCTCTTCTTCTTTTTGGGTTGCCCCTAGGGGGGCAAGCCCTCGTCCATGTGGGTTTATGGCATATTCCAGGTATATGCCAGTATATGCCTGGAATATGCCAATGCTTGCAAACAAAGTGTGGCACGGCTGTTGCTGGCGACCACTTTGGAAACCAACTAACTTAGTGTTTGGTCCGATAAGATTTTCCTTGCAGGATGTAACAAGCATTGATTGTGGAGGCGGTCGAGCCACCAAGACCTAAATAACATTTCTTGGCTACGGGTTAGCTTGCGCTGATGTATCTATGAAAAAAAAGGAACAAGCTATTTGATTATGGACTATACAAAGTTTTAGCCGCGATGCATATCTCTTCTTCCTCCCAAATAGTCGCTCCCGGAACACCACAGGACGTTCCTAGAATGGTGAAAGTCGAAGATGATGCCGTTGTTAGGTGGAGTACAAAGCATCCGGAAAAATCGGTAATTTTCTGCAACCACCCAAATTGGAACTTTCATGCCATTTTCTTGTAGCTTATTATATGAAGATAAAACATTCTGCACTTCAGCAATACCTGCAAGAGAATTTAAAATCATTTATGATGCCATGCTAACTGTATTCAGTACCAGTTGTGATGCATAATTCAACCGAACAAGACCAACGGATGTGATGTCAAAGACACCCACCACATCTTAGACTCTTTGGAGTTGAAAAAAAGGACATGGTCAAAGACAACATGTTTGCTTGGTGAGATCAAGAATAAGGAACAAGTAGGTCTTAGCCTTCAGAATTCATAGACATGGCATAACAATTTATGACCTTGCTACATGTGAGCAAACAATAAATTGTAATTGTTACCAATTGGATAAGCTTCATTGTACACGTAATTAGAAGTCTATACCTAATTAGTCTGGCTGATACTTAGGCAGTAATGGAAACTGTACAAACATGACACAATAAAAAATACATTATAAGAAAAAGATGATACGTACTTTCTCTAATAGGTTTCTCTTTTCCAAAGAAAGTAATGGATGGCACATCAAACAAAAAAATATCAGTCTAATAAGGCATGCAGTGGTTAAAACTCTTAAAACAAGATGGTATCATTACCTTGCAAAGCGTGCGGGCATGATTGCACACAGAGCAATGCCTATCTATCATGATAGTGATGCAAACGAATCAACCTTCCTACACCATGCATAATTACATGTCAATGATGACTAATCCCACCTGAACTTGAGCTGGAAGGACAATAGCAAATGCATGAATAAAACTATCCAATGCCTCGTGTCCCCATTTTGCCTTAACATGTGATTCAACACATATAACAAGCAAAGACATAAAAAACCAATAATCTTGCAACGAAATTCTAGGATACAGGTTGCCCCCTTCAAAAGAAAGTCAATTGCTTTATTTACTATAGACCGATATACAAGCTGTAACAATATTTGAAATAGCACCAAATTTTCAAAACTACCACAGGGTTTTGGCTTGCCCGATTGTTGCAAGCGATCGTAAAATCGAGAGAGTCTACACAAACTCTTTTTGATGACTTGTATGTCTATCAAGGTCATTGATTTATTAATGTGAGGGAAATTATCTTGTTGGTATCGATCAAAACTAAATTTTCATCTTTCTCTTTTTACATTCCCCTCAAAAGAAATTAGAAGAAAGGACAAAAGGAGAGCTACAATATCTCCATTTGGAGTTGTTATACAACGAACATATAGAGATGGTGAACAAAATGAGACTTGATTATTTAGACAATTATTTTTTTTCAATTACTCTTTTTCTACATATCAATGCAACACGTCAACTCATGCTTACGAAACAAAATTCTCGCCTTCTTTTAATACTCACCTCAAAGGAAATTAGAAAAGCCTTGGTGTCTCAATTTAGAATCGCGAGAGGACGAAAAATAAGAACGACAAAAAAACGAGACTTTATTGTATATATTTAGACAATAATAGAAGAAAAATATCAACTAAAAAACAAATTATCATCATAACCTATGCAACTTATTATTAAGACACAAAAAAGTATTCAATATATATATATATTATATATATAAATTCCTATACAAAAACCTAAAGACATTTACACAATGCCTTCAGCGGAAAATCCTCCTAGAAGAACAAATAAAACTAGTATTCGCAACATCATTACTCCAGTCCAAGGGGTAGTGAGATGAGGTGATAGTTTCGGCGAGATGTAAGTGGTTGATATTTAGGCATGTGAAAGAATCACTGGTTGCGGTTGCTTCACCAAGTGAAATTCAATTGTATGATAGCCATTATCACCATCATAGGGACCGGGTTTTGATAAGAATAATAAACCTTTCGGAAGAAACATCATTAAGCTCCTTCAGAATGTCTACAATCCAATAATGCACATAGATATCTTTGTGCTCCAAATGATGAGGTTGATGCCTAGGCGGCACAAGAGGATGAGGATGGGGATGAGGGCGAGGATGGGGATGAGATTTGGGGTGAGGAGGAGGAGGATCTGCGGATGAGATTTGGAATGTTTGGGGTCGATGATGAGGGGCGAGGATGAGGTTTAGGATGAGCAGGGGGGGGGATGAGATTTGGGATGTTTGGGGGTAAGTATAAGGATGAGGAAACGATTTGGGTTGTGAATGAGGATGAGGTATGGGGTGGTGAGGAGGGTGAGGTTGAGGATTGGCGATGGAGATGGCATTTCTATCAATGGCAATCAATGAGTAGAAGTTATTAGAAGGTACTTCCCAAGTTACAAATGATTCTAGTCTTTGAAGCTCCAAATGATTCTCTCTAGGTGCTTATGATCTTGGGTCTTTGGAGCTGGAGCTAGAGTTGGAGATGTTGAGTTAACTATGGGCGTTTGTGTTGTTGGTGGTGTTGAGCTATTATCCTTACCCCAATCGATTGTAATGATTGGAGGATGAGCAATTTCGGCAAGAGGAACAAACTCCATATCTCTCACCACCTCATTGTGCATATATGGAAACCTTAATGTCAAGGAAACCGGATGTCTTTGCTTGTTTGAGAAATTATCGTCGTTGTCATCATCATCAAACATAAGGCTACAAGCATCTTCATTATTGCTTTGCTAGGCTACTTAGCTACAAACAACATTCTCTTCCAACTTTTATAGCCGGTTTTATGCCAATTATGGAAGATTTTTTTTCTCTTTTTGGGCCATTCCATCTAAAGATGTTTCTTTGGCCCTATTATAGCTTCAAGCCATTGAAGGAAAGGAACTGTTCCCTTTGGGAGCGAAACCTTTGAGTGATTCTCGACAACGAAAGCAGCCAACGAGGATGCAGGACATCCGGCCGAGAGCTACTCTGAGGGTTCAATCCGATGGCATCTCTTTCAGGCCCCCGGAGTCAAGAAAACATGGCGCTTCACTTCAAACCGATAAAAGCAAATTGGAATTCTCGTTTCTTCAATCGGTGAAGCGGTATGGATAATTTTTCATTTAGCATAGGAATATTTAGGTTCGTTTTTGCGGCTTCTCCGTTGATATGTTTGGAGGATTTGACATATGTATGTTAAATCTTCCAGATTCATACTTAGGAAGTTGAGAGGGGTTTTAAAATAGCTATATATCACCACGGCCCTTTAATTAGACTGCAATCCCATGCTTAATTTGATCACGAAAACCATGGCTTGCTTGGTGCAAAAGTGAGCATTTTCTAACAAATGACCCTAAGAGGTCATTTCAAGCCTCCGTGTTATTATCAAGTTGTGTAAAGTCAAGGCATGGCAAGATGACTTGAAGTTAAATACTTGTTCGACACTTCCTCATTGTAAAATGAAGTCACAGCCCAGGGATACCTTGTACACTAAACTTGGCTTCTGACATTTTATTTGTCACAAAGAAATCTGTCATATATTACTACACAGTAATAGTTAAATCAATATCGGTAGCACTTTTCACTCTTAAACACCAGGGCCCAAAGCCTCGGTGGGTATCCTGACCTTTAAAGCCTCGTGGATGAAGCCTTAGAGCTTGTCCATGCACCTTCAAAGCCTCGTGGGTATCACGCAGTCGTGGGAGAAGATAAAAGATTTGAGGACTGGATTTGGTGCATTAAAATAACGATTCTGAGAGAGCAAGACTAATGTACCTCAATAGACAACATTATCCGTTTCAGCAAATTGAAATCGACTAGGAAAATTTAAATGCGGCTCCTAGTGTCTTCCAATCATGTTCCGTTCTTTTCATTTCATCCTCGCGATCATGAACATCTTGATTATATTTCAAATCTACCTTATCCATTGTCTCATGGCGGGATGGGCAATGCTTTTCCTTCGCTTCGATAAAGGTCATGGCCATCCTCACATACCAACAACAGTTCAACATCTCTTTTTGCCATATTTTATGGCCCTCAATGTTATATGTCGATCTCGCACAACTCTCTCCATAGCCGTTGTCCATTTGTTTGTATCTGTTAAAAGCTCGTTGGCGTTCAACTCCTGGACACGCCAACGAATCTAGCTTGCACCTTCGATGCTTCTTGAAGGGTCCGATGAAGAACACTATCTTCTATCGCGTATTTAGGTCACTATTGTTCTCAAATACTGCTGTGATCTTATGCAACATCGGCTCCTTGGATGCGGCCTCTCTCTCCTCTCAGTAGCTTCTCAATTATCGCCCCTTCCTTTTCTATTTCAACGTCTCATAGCTGGCCATGGCAGAACCATGGTTCAAAACCATGGCGTAACCATGGCGTAACCATGGTTCAAAACAAGAAGAAATGCCATGGCGGAACCTCCAAGGTTTATCTTTGGTTCATGATGATTTTAATGGATCCGATCTTGGTTGTATTGGAAGGTAACAAAGATTAACGAGCATTAATGACTGAGCAATGAGCAATTTTATCGATTTGTCTCAATTCTTCCCATTAGTATTTATAGGCTAATAGTTTCCTAGTTGTCCATCCGCAATTTATCTATTTTAGTTCTTAGTTTGTTGTACTTGAAAATATGTCTTGGCCAAGAGTTACGCATTACAATGTATTAATGCACTTGCATTTGATTCTTTGATTATTTTCGGTTGCTTATATGGCTTTCACTTTTTTTATTGTAATGCATCACATCTTTGCAACCGTGTTATTTTTGATGAGTTCTTATCACGTTGATTCCACTTAATCCATTCTTTCCAAATCGTCATTTTTATTGATTCTTGACATCCTACGATCAGTGTCGGGTGCCTTATGTATCGAGTTTGAGACGTTTGAATCCATCACGGAATGCATCTGCAAGAAATGCAATTGCAATGTCTATTCAAAATGGTCTCATTCGCGATGTGCTTATTTTGATTTGTTTGCATGAATGACACGATCATGTTCTACATGTGAGGTTGACCCCTATTATTTTAATCGGTAGTAGATGCTGCTTTCCTCATTCTTCGTTTCATATTCATCCTTTTGATAGAAACCAAAAGCGGTACTTGATGAACTATCAAGAAAAGAGCAATTTATAAGGAAAGAGCAATTAGAAGTTCGGGTTCTTGCTTGCTCATGTTCCATCACAAAAGGTATGTTTGAGGTAAATAGTTTATTTTCTTTGTTGCTATTTCTTATCGTGTGCTCTGTTTCCAAATCTTACGCAGCCTATGGAAGAGATGTTCTAAACCTGTGATTTCACAACAATTTTCTTGACTACAATCCATCCTAGAATGGTAAGTTGACAAGCATGTTTGAAGCTACCAAGATGATATGCATTTCTTATATCTTTGGCGAATTGAGCTTTTCAACTATAGATTTGTTTACATACATCTACATCGATTATGAAGCTATGGCTATGCTCAAAATCCACGTGCTTCCAATCCGATCCAGACCACGTTGACCCGACCACAAGCCGATCTCTCAAAGCTTTACCCCAGGCAGATGCTTCACTTGCCTGCACGACTCCCTCTGTTCAATTATTAATTATCAATATGGCATGACAACAATTCCAACAATAATTCTCAAGGACAGCCAATCATACAAAGCCCGTTTCTAATTTCTTAGAAGGGATTTCAATAAAAACACTATCATGTATTTCATGCTTTGGTAAATGAAATGCTTCATATATTGCTCATCAAGTTGCTCATCAAGTTGAAAGGAAGCGTGTTAAAAGAAATAAAATAGACCAATTTCACAAATTTACTAAAAAGGAATATACTTAAAGAAAATAAAGAAATTGGCCACTTGTACTTTGTACTTTGTTTTGGTGTGTTATGGGAGTCTGTATGCTTAATGGTTCATGTCATTCATGTTTTTCGAATTATTATTTTGACCACAAAAAAACAAGATCTCTCATAACACACCAAAACAAAGATTAGATGTGATACGCAAAACGAAGAATAATAGCAAAAAAAGACAAGGGACAACCAGGGGAGCACGAAGCAGAAGAAATCAACTACACCATCCCTCTTGCTGCGCCAACGTACCAATTAGAGGGTGGGCTAGGGTCGAAAGGTGTAGCATGGGCGAGAAAGGAATGGCCAAGACAATTGAAATAGCCAGACGAAGCAATAGAAGGCCAACACCTCCAAACCTTGTTAGTACTTGCTTTGGATCCACGTTGGCACAGACATTCAATGCACCAATTTAACAACGACAAAGATGACCTAGAAAACATATTCTTGGATCAACCCAACGGTAGCCAAGAAAACGTAAGAATTTGACACGAGGGGGTGGGTGATCTTGCTCCCATCAATACAACAAGTTTTGTCGAGGAATTAACCACATGTCTTGATCCAGTTGACTCTCCAGTGTCGATGGCAGTATCTAACAGACGTGGAAGAATAAACAACTTGTGAATAAAACAATAAATTTTGTCATTTCATTTGTATCTCTCTTCATTTGTTATTTTCACTCGCAAAATTACATAATAATTTGAGAACCATCTAAGGTTCAAGAGTTTCTTAAATTTAGGCGCAATCACCGACCTTAGTGCCTCGAGAACCTGCAACCTTCAATGGGCTTATTAAACTCTGACGCCGTTTGTCTCTTCGCATGCTGCAAAATCTTGCTCTGAAGGGATCTTTACGTGCAAAGGGGTCAAACGACGTCAGACTATTCAAGAGCCCATCAAAATGAAGCAGATTCACAAGATACATGATCCACTCTTACAACAAGATTTCCAAGAATTCACCGTGCATTCATCTCTTTGTGCAATAGAGCTTAGCAAGGAGCTAAGTTGTATTGATCCTAAGAGATGAATGCAAGAGGCATGTGGAAACCTCGCTGTGACCAGAGGGAGATAACGCTGAAATGTAGCCATTTCGTTTCGACCATTGTGCTTTGTAGTGAGAACAATGATTCCAACTATAGTGCCCAAGGTAAGTCCTGATGCCATTGAGATATTACACTGGAGCATTGAACATGGAGAGTGCATATGGGAACCTCGATGGTCTTGCAACCGCCTCTCCGAATAATGGAGCCTAGAAAGTGACTACACCACATTGATCCGAGAAAAGAAAGATTGGGAATTCCAGTTGCTTTCAACTTGAGATACTTAAGATTGTCGATGGCTCGTTCCTAGAATTCAGGAGCAATCGTTGACCTTAGTGGCTCGAGAACATGCTGCCTTCCATGGGCTTCTGAACTCTGACACTATTTGTCTCTTCTCGTGTTGCCGAATCTTGCTGTGAAGGGATCTTTGCGAGCGAAGGGGCCAAACCATGGCAGACCATTCAAAAGCCCGTGGAAGAGAAGCAGGTTCACAAGATACATGATCCACTCTTGCTTCCAACTGCATGCATATTCAAGTTCAATGACATCTGTCCCTCGGACATCATGACCTTCTTTGCAATGGGTACCATGGTTCCACCATAGATTCCAAAGGGAAAAAAGCCTGACCAGATGTCTAGATATCATTGACCTAGCACGAAGTTCTAAGGTTATCATGGACCACTGCAGATTCTTTTCTCTTCTCGCACGGAACCATTGTTTTCCAGATACAAGATTTTATGATATTTCACACAATTATGGCATTTCAGAGATTGTGTTAAATTTTTGAAATGCAATAAATTGTGTGAAGTATCATAAATCTTACAAGACTTTGTCGCGGCGGCGATCACCGCCGCTAGTTGTTCTTTTTAGTGGATGCATATGTGTACAAACAACTAAAGAAACAACTAAGTTTTCATATTACCGCGAAAGCATCGCCGCCGTTAGTTGTTCTTTTTAGTGGGTGCATATCTAGCATAATAACGGGGTTGGTTTTGTATTTTTTGTACTATTTTTCCTATGGTTTTCATATGATTTCGAAAACGTATTGCATGGGAACTACTAATTAGTATATCTAGAGTGCATATACGCCTACATTAATTTTAGTGTTTTTTGTTCAATGGTTTAGACCCATGGGCCATGTTGTATTTTTTTTTTCAATTAGCTTATTCAGACTCCTTCACATGCAACCCTTGAGCCATTTAGAAATAGGGTTTGCTAGATAGGGTTTGCTAGCGGAAGGCACAAATTCTGCAGAGGTGGAGCACTGTCTGTGGTGCTTCGGTAGGCTAGAGCAAGCATCGAGAACAAGAAGGCTCGAGCAAGCATCAGAAAGAAATGAATGTTCAACTTGCAGAAATGGGTGTTTCTTTTGTGTCAGAGCTATGATGCGTCAGGAAATCTGTGGCGGCCTGTTTTGGTATTCTGCAAATAATCGGTCTTTGTAGCTATCCGATTCATGTTCTTAGTTCTGGTAGGCATTCACCTCCCTTTCTCTTTTTGCAGTGCGCCGACCTCTTTTTAATTTGCCATCACTAATAACCCAGGTACATATAATACTTTAGAAAAGATGTGTGAGCTTTTGGAGTACTCCAAGGCTTTGATCTGTGTAGCGGATAATGTTGGGTCTACTCAAATGCAGCAAATCAGGAAGGGTTTAAGGCCAAAATCTGTCGTACTTATGGGGAAGAATACCATGATGAAAAGAACCATTCGAGTTTACGCATAGAAAACTGGAAATACGGC
Source organism: Isoetes taiwanensis (assembly GCA_021234155.1). Lineage (NCBI taxonomy): Eukaryota > Viridiplantae > Streptophyta > Lycopodiopsida > Isoetales > Isoetaceae > Isoetes > Isoetes taiwanensis. The sequence goes on along the minus strand of JAJEKV010000033.1, from coordinate 14,737,556 downwards.
TGTTTTGAATCTGATATCTCTTCTCGTGGGCAACGTGGGACTTATTTTTACAAAAGGGATCTAAAGGAAGTCAGAGAAGAAGTTGCCAAGTACAAGGTGGGTGCACCTACTCGTGTTGGGCTTGTAGAGCCAATTGATGTGACCATACCTCCTGGAAACACAGGGCTTGATCCTTCTCAAACTTCCTTCTTCCATGTTCTTAACATTCCTACAAAGATTAATAAGGAAACTGTGGAAATTGTGTCCAATGTGGATATGATTAAAAAAGGAGATAAAGTTGGTTCATCTGAGGCAACTTTGCTTGCAAAGCTTGGCATTCGTCCATTTTCTTATGGTTCAGTTTTTGATCCTGCAGTCCATGACTTGACTGAGGATGATCTGATGGCTAAGTTCTCTTCTGGTGTTTCAATGGTGGTTGCATTGTCATTGGCATTAGGATACCCTACTTTGGCAGCAGCTGCTCATTTCTTCGTCAATTCGTATAAAAATGTTCTTTCAGTTGCCCTTGCAACAGAATATTCATATCCACAGGCAGATCAGGTTAAAGAATTTTTGAAGGATCCCTCCAAGTTTGCTGTTGCTACAGCTCCAGTTGCTGTAACTGCCTGTTGAGTTTGGAGTATTACCACGTTTGCAGGATGCTGTTACTATAGTTGGCTATCCAATTGGTGGCAACAAAATATCACTTACAAGTGGAGTTTGTTTCTAGAATTGAAGTCACATCTTATGTGCATGGTTATTGTTAGGTGTGCAGGTAAGTTAGTGAATTGTAATGCTTATTCATTTGATTTCTTTGGAGTTATATACATACATTTTTAAATTTTGACGAGAGAGACACATTTTGCTTGACAGATTGATTTGCTCGACAGATTGACGCAGCCATAAACTTGGGCAATTCTGGTGGACCTGCATTTAATGACCGAGTGTTGGTATTGCATTTCAATCATTGAAGCATGAAGATGCAGAGAATATTGGATATGTCATACCTACACCCGTTATTAAACATTTTATTGAGGACTTCGAACGGACTGGAGATTATACAGGTTGTATTAAGTGAAGACCACGTCATTTTTTGTTTTTTGTCCTGCATGTTCTGATGATATTCCCATTTCTTGCAGGATTTCCTGTTTTGAGTGTTGAATGGCAGAAGATGGAGAACCCTGATCTTCATAAAGCAGTTGGCATGGAAGCAAACCAGAAGGGAGTGCGTATAAGGAGAGTCGAACCAACAGCACCAAAAACAACCATTAGGGATTGCCCAACTTTGTTCTATTTCTACTGTGACATTACCATAATCTGTTTTTTCCAAAGAAGAATTTGCAATCTTGACAGCTCGGGGATCATTATAAATCATATCTTGTTTTTGATCCTATGAATATTCTTATTTGTGGATGCCACTGCCGGTTATGATTGCCATTTCTTTTGTATTCATGCTCCCTCTTTGTAGAATTAAATTTGTTTTGCATATGCCATATGCTTATGAATGCTTGCCATGCCAAAACAGGCTTGCATTGATACCAACACATGTTACCATATGTACTAGCATATGCATGACAATGTGCAGTTAACAATAGAAGGGGGTATTTATTTTGATAGTTAATTTTCTTGAACTAGTGGTACTGGCTTTATTTACCTATGTTAAAAACTTTTCCTACTATAAATCTCACTGGTACATACTACCAGAGCCATGAAAATCGGAATTTTCATGCAAAAAGACAGAAGTATCTTGGGAAAGGTAAGTGGAAGGATACGTTCTGCAAACCACAATATTGATACACATCACATTTATGTAGGTACCTGCTGCAAATACAAGATTCATTATCAGGGATTGCAACAGGAAAAGACACCTTAAGGTCTCTAAGGACAAACAGAAAGCAAAGATAGTTCACTGTACCTTTTTATCCCATCAAGCAATAATGACAAATGCATTAATGAGAGCATTAATGACCAAAGAATTAATGTGCTTTCAAAATTAGCAAACCCACCGAGAGAAAACCTTCTAAGTGTAACCCATATCGAAATTCAAAATTTGAGGGTAAAAAAAAAAAAAAACTTTGAATACAAACCCCGTCAAGCAAAAAATTCGAATCCAAACCCGCTCCCCTTTTGGAAAATTCCCTCAATCGGAACCTCGTGACCTCCTCTACATTGAAGCGCCATATTGTCCTCTGCATTCTAAGCCATCTTGTGGTATTTAAACAAAGGTATATCTTCTTGATTTCATTTTGTCCGGACCTGATCGATTCATGTTCTATGTTGGAGGTTACAAAATTTTGGTTTTTGTTTTTTTAATGCACGCCATGGCTAGGCATCGATCTGAAGTCAAGAAGGTTGTTTTGAGGAATAAGAAGGATGAAGATGGCAATTGGATTGACATGCACGCCTCTCTAGGATCCCGGGTGACAATGAAACCCCGCCAATCGGCCACCATTACATCAAGCGAAAAAAGCTAGATGATTTATCTTCACATTGGAAAGCACAAGTGCTCGGCTTTGTAATTAGTCAAGGAGGTAAATTTGTGGATGAGATTCTAGTTGCACATGCTTATAGTCCAGTTGACATGCTGAAGGAAGAAATTGCTAAAACCCCAGGATTCCCTAAGTTGGATGCTAATTGTATTTGCTCCTCCTCGATTTTAAGGATAAGGTTCCACTCAAAGCATAACCAAAGATATTGGAGGTTCATCATTTTTAGATATTGGTCAGTTGTTATTCCCTTTGTCTATGCCAATTCTTAGGAGTAATGGTATTTGGTTTCATACATATCATTACTCGAAGGTAGAAGGCAGGATAGGTAAACTCAGCTTATTAGAAGCTCCAAAGCTCACTGATCTGTCAAGAACTTTTGATGATATGCAAACATTGATGCTATATCGCTATTTCTTGGCAAAGGAAATTGGAAGAATGCTAACAGAGAGGGGTGGAGTTAGATGTGGAGTCGGCTTTTGTTCATTTCCCGTTCCATGGCCCGTTTGGATCACCATGGACGTAAAAAACCTTTTTCTTTATCTTTATCTTTATCCTAAACAAGTTCATCCATAATGATATAAAGGTTTGACATTCCTCATATGTGTTGAATCCTCCATGTACCCTATCAAAAAGGAGTTCACAATCAGTATCCTGGATTGAAAATGACAGAAATAAACCAACAAAGTAACCACATGTGTTCTATCGTTGTAGCCTTGAAGAGGCAAGTTTTTTGTAATTGCATCCTTAATCTATTGTATACTACCAAGACAAACCCTATTGCTGTGTTTCCAGATTGACCCAGAGTTATTGAGGCATCCATAAAAGTGACATTATAGCTCAAAGGAGCCGAAAGGATTGTTATGGAGAGGTACATTTAGCCACTACCAAAGTGATCAAATGTTGCAAAAATAGATATAATATATTATGTGATGTATAGCAGAGCAATTTGGATTTCCCGACACTAGCAAACAGGTTTAAAGTTTCCTGATATTCAATACTCCACTTAGTAGCAGTCTTAGCATAGATATTCCTATTGTTTGGAGTAGAATAAATACTTCAAAATTGGAGTCGCTTGTTTGATATTATTAACTTCCAATGTCTAGAAAAAGTTAAGAATGATATTATTAGGTTCTGCGGTGATTTTGCTGCCATTACCAATGGGATTTGAAGCCAAAGGAGGTTTCTCCGATTACCAGGCACTCATTCTCGATTATCATAGACTAGGGGACACCAAAAGATAGCGTGTTGAGTTTGATATGTCAACCGGTGCATGATCAAAAACAGATACAAGAATTCTTCTAAGAGGACAACATTTAGGCAACAGGATAGAGTTCGGTAAAGTTAATGTTCAATGGTTGGATGTCCACCCGAATGGCTTTTAGAAAGCCAATATTTAGTAAAGAAGCTACATGGTGAGATTATCCAAGAAGGAACCTCCGAACATACTTACACCGCTAAAAGCTTGAGCAAACCGCCCTCGGATCTGTTGGTAAATAGATTTCAAAGCAACTAGAGTTGAATATGGGCATTAGCCAGCGGGGAAGTTAGCTAAAACCATTCTTCCAAAGAAAAGAGAGATAGCGACCATAGAAAGCAAGCTTCCTTTTTATTTTGCGAAGTCGACAAACCTTTGAGATTAGAATTTTGATGGCAGGCCTAAAAGTCATGGCAAACCATGTGATACCATCAAAATGGCCACAAATCATCATGATCAAACCTTGATTGGCAATTTTGTATTTGACACTCATCCTCTTTACATAAAGTGACATCATATTTTAGTCCCAAGAAGACCATCCAAACAGATATGTAACAATGTCTTTGGCGAAATTCTTCGTTCCTCCTTCACACGCATCTTTCATTTACCATCAAGATCTGAAGCAAAGCACCCGACCTTCCGGCGGCTTGCGTCTGAAACACGAAGACACAAGTGCAGTGCTGACATACATGAGTTGCAATTAACAACTTCCTCTACCATTGCCCGACCACATGCGGCACAAATTTAAACACGGCAGTTGCATTTTCCGCGGCTTCTCATTGTCTGCGTGGGTTCGAGTTTTCAACTAGGAGGGGAATTGCACACCGCCGACTTATTTTCAATGCCCTTCTTGATATTTACCCATCATACTTAATCTGCCAATATATCCTGAACCAACCTTCCATTCTTTGAATGTTCAAGCGGCCCTTCTATCATGAATTATCGATAGCGGTTTGCAAACTGCACCCGCCTGAACCAGTAACTTATTCATATCGGATGAGGAAAGATGAAAAAGACCCTCTAGAGAATCTTTTTAGACTGAAAAGCACTATCCTCTAGCAATCGAGAAAGCCGGGTATAAGCTGCATCATTCTCACCTTTGTATCCCTATACTCCTTTATTGACATAAGGCTAAAAGTGTTGCGGCAAGAAGACTGTTTGTTTTGGCTATAGTCAAGCCTGCATTTAAGACCTTGCTAATATTATCCGAGTTTCGGAATATCCATAATTGCCCTCTTGTTTTTATCATGAAGGCATATATTAAGCAGACATGCAATTGCATTCTCCTGGACTTGAAATCATCGAGTTAAGAAGTCAGTATAAGCATGGGAATGGCTTCGGGTCAGCGATTGCCATTCTCTTGGTTTCATCTACTTTTAATAAAAGCCCCGAGCTTGGTAACAGCTTCCTTCTTGGCCATCTCGGAACCCATGCAAATTGTTGTACCAAAGCATCGTAAGATTCTTCGGGATCTTACTTTTCTTTTCTTTTCTCTTCGAGGGATTCTTGAGCATCGGCATTTGATAAGTCGGTGCAATCTTTCATTTGATCGGGAGTTTAGAACAACAAGATTTTTTCCTCCGTGATTTCATCTAATCGGGATTTCACCGCCGGGAAGTTCTTGACCGATTTGCTACATGCGTGCCTCGGTAGGAGCCCCGTTTGGTCAACAAATATTTGATGCATTTTGAGGTGTGGTTTAGTGGATCATCTAGAAATGGGCGAATGTTTCTTTTGAAGGAGGTAATTTGTGGCATTGCTAAATATGATCGAGCTCTTGCTTGAATATGCATTCATTTAAGACAGAATGGTGGTTATTCTGGACCCATTTTGAAACAAATACCGATTTTCTTGGAACACAAATGACCTTTGGTTTTGGGCTAAACAGTATTATTTTTGATTCCAAGGGTTTGTCCGTGAGTCACAAGTCCCGATCCGATCTGAGGCGTGGGATGTGGCTTTGACCATGCAAGCAAATTTCCTTGTGAAATGCAAGCAAATTTTTGTCACCGAGGCCAAGAAAATCATAGCTTGAAGAATTTATATAGGATTAGCAATGTAAGGAAATGTTGGCTAGCGACACGATTGTTGTCTCAAAGATTCTAAGGACTAGTCTTGTTGCACCTCACGATTCGGGTAGTTGTTTTAAATTTCCTCATTCGATGCATTGGCGGAGAATTTCTACAATGAGCCCTATTGATCTCGAGGAACGGCAAAAGTCGGCAATTCATTTTGCAGCAAACCCAAGAACAAATTTCACAAGCATACAATTGCACACATGGACTCTGCAGGGCTTTGGAAGTGGACCCTTATATCTGCATTATCAGATCAGAAGTGTAAACATCATGCAAGTCAAGATTTTGAAATCATTTGTTGTCTTTTAGTTGCTTTGCTATCTCTGATGCAAAGATTGTAGGATGAACTTGGATCAGCATTTCGGTGGGATCTTTATATTATCTTGCTTCCAAGTTGGTTCTTTACTCTTGAAGAGCTTCTCCTTTGATTTAAACCAGGTATTTTACTCTCGATTTTGCAAACCTGAGAAGGGCTTAAACCTTACTATGCTCTAAATTGCATGGCTTTTTGTTTCTTTATTTTCTTCATATGAAATATGCAGCATTGCAGCTTACTGAGATGAAACATACAAAACCCATTCTTTAGAAGCATGCAAGTCCACCATATTTGCGACACTGAAGCAGGTAAATCCATGATACATCTAACATGTCATTTGTCTTGTTTTGTGAATGCTATCTTTTTTATGTTTCTATTAGATAATTTACATTAAACCTTAACGATATTATCGGGTTGGGGAGCCATGGGTTTAGCTGGTGTATTTGTGAAAAGTAACGTTTTAGGCTTAGAAAGGATTCAATTTATGATCTTCTCTAGTACTTTATCTCGAGAGAGGTTTGCAGCTAGAGCGATCTTTCCGGTACTTGTGAAATATCTTGCAGATTGGAATCGGGAAGCGGGGCGAATACGCTCTTGGTTTATAGAGATTGAAACCCTAGATTGCAAGAGCGTTTGCCATTTGGTTTGCAAGAGGGCCGATATTTGCGGGGAGGATTCTCAAAACACATGTTGTGAATGTGTTTATTCAAAGAGGTAATGAATGCTATAACCTACCCAGTTAGTCATACTTTGATATGCATGAACCGCCATCCTTCTTTGAGTAATTTGTCAATGTTTCTTCCTCAAAATCTATTCGCTTCTTTCGTTTGTCCTATACAATGCCCGGGCTAGTGCCCATCCATAACTCTTGGTTTGAAGGGAATAATGGCATTGATTTTGTCGCATCTAGTTGCATTCTACATATATTAGGTATCTTGTCGATGAGAATAGCTGGTAGACACATCGGATGATGTGCCTGTTGGTAATGGCCCATCTAGGCACGGAAGACAAGAAAAGAACTTTCAAGCCACCAAGTATTAGTGTTGATTTATATGGTGCTTTAACAAAGCACACACAAAAAAAAAGACAGCGATTGGAAGAAAAACCATGCATGTGAAGATCTGCAGCAGCCTATAAAATTGTTCGAAATTGCAAGATCCAAGTGGTCCATATAGGCAGAGGGAGGAACTTCCCCTGTTACAAGGTCTTTTCTCTGCAAACTTTTCTAAAATGGGAGTCATATGGTCATGTCGAAATTAACCTTTTTAAGTATAACAAAAACAAGATGTTAAGATAAAACTTCGGCTATGCCATGGATACCATGCCACACATTATTAAGTTTTTCTATCATAACACACATGATGCTTCACTCTCGACCACCTCTCAACATTTCTTTTTATGTGCATTTCAGCTTGGAGAAATTTTGGAGAAATTTGTATCGATAACAAGCTGTTATGGGGCTTGCGGCTATCCTTATTTCTTTGCTCCCATTTTTTCGTCATCGCACTATTGGACTTTGAGAGCACTTTCGAGCTTGTTATCTTTGGAATGGGCGTGTTAGGGGTCTCTTCGTGTTTGCATAAACCGGTTATGTATGGGGATGAGCTCTGTGGTGATTACAACTATTGTTTAATTGTTTATGACCTTGGGGCAGCGTTATATGCAACTAGAATACGGAGAGGTGGAAACCAGGTACATTTGATGTTTCTGATGAAAAGAGGACATATGAGGTACAAGAAGGAGAGTGAAGATATGTGGGCAAGTATATTTTGCAGGGAGGTTGTCCAGATCCATTGCTTGTGGAAATTTCTTTCAGCCAATAATCTCATTCTCACAGAGGCTCAACTATCAAGATACAGAACACTATACTACAGTCATAAGCTACTGGCTGATCTATATGGATCATTGCTGATTCTCTTGGAGGACAAGGACATGTTTCGACTCTGTTACCACAATAATTGGCCCCTTGATCAATACTTCTTTGGCTCCACCGATGCCTTTAATGCCTATTTCAACTCATACTTCTCTGATCATTGTTGAATTCCCTTTCCTTTTGGCCATCTCTCTAAGAAGCATATTAAAACTTTTATCTAATTTAGGTCTGGTTTTACTCTTTGGGTGGATTACTTTTTGGCGGGTTCATCATTTTTCCTAACCTTTAGCAAGCTTGTTCTCTTGGAAATCGGTTCGAGTTCGGAAAAGCTTCTTAATTCTTATCTTCTACCAATTCATCCTTTTAAGGATGGTCACGATTGCTTGATCGACCTTCTTACTCGATTAATGCGAGAATCTATTTTACTTTCTATTATCACTTGCTGGATTTGACTATATATTTTTGATATGCTTTTCCTAAAAGCATACCTTTGCTATGTATTTTGAGATTTCATAATTAATGATAAAACCAACTCTTACTTTCAAAAAAAAAAAAAAAAAAAAAAAAAAATAGTTGAAAATAGTTGAAAGTTTCGGGAACCTATTATAGACATCAATTACCCTACATATTTCAAATTTAGCAATAATTGCATGATAAGTTTCATTTAATTGTCGTGTCTATGCTATGTGGTTGAGATGCAGAATTATCTTATACATTGACCCAATACATTTTGTACCAACTCTATATGAGGGCAACCCTCTGCAGTAGCACTTTGTTTGGGTTGGCATATAATGTTGATATAGTGTCTTTTCAGGAATCTGATTGTATATTTGTGATCAGCACACTTAAATTAAACATATATTACATCATTAAGGCTACGACTTATCTAAGTGAAACACTCTATACATGGCTTTTCTGGCATGTGTGGCAATCATGCCTATGAGAGATTGATTAGTTCCGTTGGAAGTTTTGAAGAAATGGGGTTACACTTATTCTTATTAGTAGAATATACTCCCCACAATTTGGCTGCCTTTAGAAAACTTCCACTCTTGTAGCGAGGAGGGAAGAACATGACAACAGAAGATAAGCTATCACCGCTAGATCAATTTAGCATTGTAGTTAAAAAGCATAGTAGAACTAGATCCCTCAAAATGGCTCTTTGAAGGCAAAAAATCTCACCTGATCTCCCACAAAGCTTAGGAACTCCAAAGAAGCATTTGCAACAAACTTCTTTTGTACAACACTGATAAGTATACGCACTCCTTCAACAATAGAATATAAGCATATCAAAATATTACTGGCAATAAGGTACCTGAAGAAATATGCAGCAGAGTGATTTACTTCAATGCTCTGCTAAAAGGAAACAACAATATGCTTTTTGTTACTTACTCTAAAGAAGACTCGCCTCTGTAGCTAAGATTATAAATTAGGGCAAAAGCTAGTAAGCTCAGCAAAAAACCCAATATACGAAGTAATAAGTACGAAGTACTTTATCTCAGAGAGGTTTGCAGCTAGAGCGATCTTTCCAGGTACTTGTGAAATATCTTGCAGATTGGAATCAGAGCAGACGAAATACGCTCTTGGTTTATAGAGATTGAAACCCTAGATTGCAAGAGCGTTTGCCATTTGGTTTGCAAGAGGGCCGATATTTGCAGGAGGATTCTGAAACACATGTTGTGAATGTGTTTATTCAAAGAGGTAATGAATGCTATAACCTACCCAGTTAGTCATACTTTGATATGCATGAACTGCCATCCTTGCTGAGTAATTTGTCAATGTTTCTTCCTCAAAATCTATTAAACTTCTTTCGTTTGTCCTATACAATGCCTCGCTAGTGCCCATCCATAACTCTTGGTTTGAAGGGAATAATGGCATTGATTTTGTCGCATCTAGCTTGCATTCTACATATATTAGGTATCTTGCTGATGAGAATAGGCGGTAGACACATCGGATGATGTGCACATTGGTAATGGCCCATCTAGGCACGGAAGACAAAGAAAAGAACTTTCAAGCCACCAAGTATTAGTGTTGGCGCATATGGTGCTTTAACAAAGCACACACAAAACAAAAGGCAGAGGCAGGTGGAAGAAAAAACCATGCATGTGAAGATCTGCAGCTATAAAATTGTTCGAAATTGCAAGATCCAAGTGGTCCATATAGGCGGAGGGAGGAACTTCCACTGTTACAAGGTCTTTTCTCTGCAAACTTTTCTAAAATGGGAGTCATATGGTCATGTCGAAATTAACCTTTTTAAGTATAACAAAAACAAGATGTTAAGATAAAACTCGGCTATGCCATGGATACCATGCCACACATTATTAAGTTTTTCTATCATAACACACATGATGCTTCACTCTCAGCCACCTCTCAACATTTCTTTTTATGTGCAGCTCAGCTTGGAGAAATTTTGGAGAAATTTGTATCTGATAACAACTGTTATGGGGCTTGCAGCTATCCTTATTTCTTTGCTCCCATTTTTTCAGTCATCGCACTATTGGACTTTCAGAGCACTTTCAGAGCTTGTTATCTTTCGGAATGGGCGTGTTAGGGGTCTCTTCTGTGTTTGCATAAACTGGTTATGTATGGGGATGAGCCTGTGGTGATTACAACTATTGTTTAATTGTTTATGACCTTGGGGCAGCGTTATATGCAACTAGAATACCAGAGAGGTGGAAACCAGGTACATTTGATGTTTCTGATGAAAAGAGGACATATGAGGTACAAGAAGGAGAGTGAAGATATGTGGGCAAGTATATTTTGCAGGGAGGTTGTCCAGATCCATTGCTTGTGGAAATTTCTTTCAGCCAATAATCTCATTCTCACAGAGGCTCAACTATCAAGATACAGAACACTATACTACAGTCATAAGCTACTGGCTGATCTATATGGATCATTGCTGATTCTCTTGGAGGACAAGGACATGTTTCGACTCTGTTACCACAATAATTGGCCCCTTGATCAATACTTCTTTGGCTCCACCGATGCCTTTAATGCCTATTTCAACTCATACTTCTCTGATCATTGTTGAATTCCCTTTCCTTTTGGCCATCTCTCTAAGAAGCATATTCTGGCTTTTATCTAATTTAGGTCTGGTTTACTCTTTGGGTGGATTACTTTTTGGCAGGTTCATCATTTTTCCGGAACCTTTAGCAAGCTTGTTCTGCTTCGGGAAATCGGTTCAGTTCCAGAAAAGCTTCTTAATTCTTATCTTCTACCAATTCATCCTTTTAAGGATGGCTGCTGATTGCTGATCGACCTTCTTACTCAGTGTGCAGAATCTATTTTACTTTCTATTATCACTTGCTGGATTTGACTATATATTTTTGATATGCTTTTCCTAAAAGCATACCTTTGCTATGTATTTTGAGATTTCATAATTAATGATAAAACCAACTCTTAATTTAAAAAAAAAAAAAAAAAAAAATAGTTGAAAATAGTTGAAAGTTTCGGGAACCTATTATAGACATCAATTACCCTACATATTTCAAATTTAGCAATAATTGCATGATAAGTTTCATTTAATTGTCGTGTCTATGCTATGTGGTTGAGATGCAGAATTATCTTATACATTGACCCAATACATTTTGTACCAACTCTATATGAGGGCAACCCTCTGCAGTAGCACTTTGTTTGGGTTGGCATATAATGTTGATATAGTGTCTTTTCAGGAATCTGATTGTATATTTGTGATCAGCACACTTAAATTAAACATATATTACATCATTAAGGCTACGACTTATCTAAGTGAAACACTCTATACATGGCTTTTCTGGCATGTGTGGCAATCATGCCTATGAGAGATTGATTAGTTCCGTTGGAAGTTTTGAAGAAATGGGGTTACACTTATTCTTATTAGTAGAATATACTCCCCACACTTGGCTGCCTTTAGAAAACTTCCACTCTTGTAGCAGCAGAGGAAGAACATGACAACAGAAGATAAGCTATCACCTGCTAGATCGAATTTGCGCATTGTAGTTAAAAAGCATAGTAGAACTAGATCCCTCAAAATGGCTCTTTGAAGGCAAAAAATCTCACCTGATCTCCCACAAAGCTTAGGAACTCCAAAGAAGCATTTGCAACAAACTTCTTTTGTACAACACTGATAAGTATACGCACTCCTTCAACAATAGAATATAAGCATATCAAAATATTACTGGCAATAAGGTACCTGAAGAAATATGCAGCAGAGTGATTTACTTCAATGCTCTGCTAAAAGGAAACAACAATATGCTTTTTGTTACTTACTCTAAAGAAGACTCGCCTCTGTAGCTAAGATTATAAATTAGGGCAAAAGCTAGTAAGCTCAGCAAAAAACCCAATATACGAAGTAATAAGTTAGATAGACTAGTACAAATATTGGGCTTAAATCTTGGATATGAAGTTAAGCAAAAGCGAGTATGTAGTAGACCCTTGAGAATAGGCAAATTGTAAATATATTTCGATGCATAACTTAGCATGCAAATATGAAAAAGTCTTAGCCAAAGCCTTCTGGTGTGTCTTTTGCTAGTTTTTTTTTCTGTTTGATTTATTTAAAGTACCCACTGCAGTAAGTTTATTGGCTCATTATAAGTGGCATTTTAGATACATTAAACAAAAACATCATAGGGATGCATTAAGACGAATAAGTTACCTAGCTTTAAAATTCAATTGGACTATAGCATGCTCTAGGCTATTTTTTTTTAGGGTCATAATCAAGAGAGTTCTAGGATCTCTTGTTATGTAATCTTTGAAAGCATCAAGTTTTCCCGAGCTTCCTTTCCTTTGTCTCTCTGTGTCAATGCTGCTCAATTACTTGTTGAGCGTCATTACTCAGAGAAGCAGTGAAATAGAGGCTCGCAGAAATATTGGTGCTTCTAAAGGTGCCGTGAATGGGCTTTCAAGCACTCTGATTGATTACCAATCTCGAAAATGGGAGCTTAGTTGCTTGCTAGGATTCGTCCTCTAACACTTTAGTTCAAAGTTAATTCTAGTTTTAAGTTCTAAGGTGATCATTGACCACTATTGTAGATTTCTTTTTCCCTTGTACGGAATCACATTTTTTCAGATATATCTAATATATAATTGTAATATGGCCGATAAGAAGGCAGCTTAAATGTACTCATATAGTATATGTTTTCTATGTTTAGTATTGCAAATGTGTAAGCGCCAAATTTTTTTAGAAAAATGCAAGTGTTTCTGGAATCTTCTGGAACGTACCAGTTCTTCTAGAGGTCCCGATGGTTCTGGAGGCTTCAATTGTGGGTTCTAGAGAGATGTGGATCCCTCTATCTTGGTATAAATATAGAGGAGCCGAACACGCTGAAGTTAAAGTCGATGTTTATAGTAGCCGGTGTAGCGAAGGATTTCGTGGCAATCGCCCCATTTTACGATAAAAATTTTGAGAAAGCTTAGCCGTGACTATACATTTGTTGAGATAGAAATTCGGCTTTTCTCAAAGAGCATAAATACGGATCCTTTTCAGAAGCGAGAGCGGGTCCGGACGCCGATTGAAGGAATAGAAGCTAGCCGCTTTAAGCTTTGCTAGTCTCCGTAGAAAAGCAAGGCTTGCACTACTCGTATTTTGCTCAATAGCGGTGAATTGATTCCACGTAGTAGCGGATTCCTTCCTCCAGAATATGCTTGCCCTAAAACCTATTTGCTTGAAAAGGCTACTCTTATGGACAAGTTCAACTCGATTAGCGGACTTTTTTGAAGCAAACGGTGACGCATGAGAGTAATTTCGAAGGGCTATTGCCAGATCGCGATCTTGCAGTGTTTTTGCTTCATCTGCTTCAAAGCTTTGAACTCCGCTTCAAATCCCTGTCAATAACACGTTGTTTGAAGGGTGAATTCTGGTGTTTATTTTTGTTAGTGTCCACTTTCCTAATTGTCATTTCTTGCAGATATTTTTGGAAGGCCCTAGTTAGGATGCAAGGTGCGTTACACAAAAGGACACAATGATGTTACGATCTGCCAATGAATGCAAAAATGACTTTTGATATCTATTCTTACATGTTTTGTGCATTGATTGATGAAATAGGCTATGAGATGGCAGATCAATTACAGATGGCAAGGGCTTTGGAAGTTGGGTAAGAGGTTACAAAACCAAGCTTGCAATATTGCAGGAAAGGCAAGCTTCATAAGATTGCAGGATTAATTATGAATGGAAAGGGCCTTATGGCCTTGGTGAGTATCTGGTTGCAGTGCAGCTTTTGGGACAATATAAAAGTGTGATTTTCTGTTTTGTTGTAGCTTTATAGATAAGCATGTGTTGAGCTTTAAAAGCAAGCGAACAATATAACATGTTTTGTGTGGCTATCGTGTCATCTTGATGTTGTTAGTTGACCGCATGGCAGAACCTTATAACCATCTTCAAGGTCAAGAGGCGGGCAGTTTACATGGATATATTAAAGTGTTGCTTTTAGCTTGTGAAATGGCAGCCAATTAGCAAAATGGCAGCCAACTAGCAAATCAATCAATTATCTCCATGGGTGCAAGTTAAAGTTGGTTTGATTGCTTGGTGCTTTCAAAAATCCATTATCACTGTTAGCCCATATGACCTTTGCTTTGCAATGAAGGATTTGACAGTGCTATCTCCACTTCATTGCCATGGTAAAGGATTCTATCATTCTTAAAATTTTTACAAAGGTGCCACATTAGATGCATGAGCAAAAAGCTCCGGAGAAGCCTGGCTTGAATGTGTGTGAACACATTCTTATAAATTTTGTTGTTTCTTTGGATTCACAGTACTGGATTGCTAGAACACCATAGCTCAGCTTGGGAAGAAGAATATAGGAAAAGGGGACAGGAGGCAGAATTTTTTCTATCTTTTGACAATGTTATTCTTAAAGCAATGCTTTGAAGGGAAAGAGTGCTCCATTTGTATCTTACAACTTAGATGTGTTAATAGATTTGTATCTCTTAACATAGATTTGAACAAATGTAATTGGGAATGATTTGTATCTTATAACAACAGAGATGGGGATGAATGCTTCCAACAGCATCATGCATTTGGCATCATGAATAGTTGGAGTTAACTTCCACCTATGCTAGAAAATATAATATACGGTTGAAAATATATGGTATATATTATGAACCTATTGAGACACAAGATCTTCATCCTTGCTGGTTGCATAGTCCTTAGTGGTGGGTACAAAGTCTAGAGTGATACGTGATCTTCATTAAGAGATGAAACTACGTGGGAGGTGGAATCCCATCAAGTTTGCGCACATGGCACATGCCATCTCAACATCCAACATTTTAGGAAATTGGGATTGATTTGAATTTTGCTATCTAATCCAACGAATCGAGCGGATCTTTCTAGATGTAACAGTGATGAGCAATCGTTTCAGTGATGAAACCAGCTGCGAGATTGACTAAATTTTTTGCTATTTGTTCCATAAACGCTGGTAGGGTTTAGCAAATAAGGGAGATTGCTCACAAAGGTCAACTCCTCTAGAGTTAATAAATTGGTAGTAATATTGGCCTGCAGGTGCTTCATGTCAGCTTTTGCGGTAATATGCGAACTTAGTTGTTTCTTTAGTTGTTTGTACACATATGCACCCACTAAAAAGAACAACTAGCGACAAAGTCTTGTAAGATTTATGATACTTCACACAATTTATTGCATTTCAAAAATTTAACACAATCTCTGAAATGCCATAATTGTGTGAAATATCATAAAATCTTGTATCTGGAAAACAATGGTTCCGTGCGAGAAGAGAAAAGAATCTGCAGTGGTCCATGATAACCTTAGAACTTCGTGCTAGGTCAATGACATCTAGACATCTGGTCAGGCTTTTTTCCCTTTGGAATCTATGGTGGAACCATGGTACCCATTGCAAAGAAGGTCATGATGTCCGAGGGACAGATGTCATTGAACTTGAACATGCATGCAGTTGGAAGCAAGAGTGGATCATGTATCTTGTGAACTTGCTTCTCTTCCACGGGCTTTTGAATGGTCTGCCATGGTTTGGCCCCTTCGCTCGCAAAGATCCCTTCACAGCAAGATTCGGCAGCACGAGAAGAGACAAATAGTGTCGAGTTCGTGCCCATGGAAGGCGAAAGATGTTCTTGAGTCACTAAGGTCAACGATTCCTCCTGAATTCTGGAACGAGCCATCGACAATCTTAAGTATCTCAAGTTGAAAGCAACTGGAATTCCAATCTTTCTTTCTCTGCCTCTCTGGATCAATGTGGTGTAGTCACTTTCTAGGCTCCATTATTCAGAGAGGCGTGGTTGCAAGACCGTCGAAGTTCCCATATGCACTCTCCATGTTCAATGCTCTAGTGTAATATTTCAATGGCATCAGGACTTACCTTGGGCACTATAGTTGGAATCATTGTTCTCACTACAAAGCACAATGGTCGAAACGAAATGGCTACATTTCAGCGTTACCTCCCCTCGGTCACAAATGAGGTTTCCACATGCCTCTTGCATTCATCTCTTAGGATCAATACAACTTAGCTCCTTACTAAGCTCTATTGCACAAAGAGATGAATGCACGGTGAAATCTTGGAAATCTTGTTGTAAGAGTGGATCATGTATCTTGTGAATCTGCTTCATTTTGATGGGCTCTTGAATAGTCTGCCGTCGTTTGACCCCTTCGCACGTAAAGATCCCTTCAGAGCAAGATTTTGCAAAGATCTTAAGAGACAAACAAGCGGCGTCAGAGTTTAATAAGCCCATTGAAGGTTGCAGGTTCTCGAGGCACTAAGGTCGGTGATTGCGCCTAAATTTAAGAAACTCTTGAACCTTAGATTGTTCTCAAATTATCTATCCATGTCTTTATGTAATTTTGCAAGTGAAAATAACAAATGAAGAGAGATACAAATGAAATGACAAATTTTTTTGTTTTATTCATAAGTTGTTTATTCTTCCACGTCTGTTAGATACTGCCATCGACACTGGAGAGTCAACTGGATCAAGAATGTGGTTAATTCCTTGACAAAACTTGTTGTATTGATGGGAGCAAGATCACCCACCCCTCTGTGTCAAATTCTTCGTTTTCTTGGCTATCGTTGGATTGATCTAAGAATATGTTTTCTAGGTCATCTTTGTCGTTGACGAAATTGGTGCGTTGAATGTCTGTGCCAACGTGGATCCAAAGCAAGTACTAACAAGGTTTGGAGGTGTTGGCCTTCTATTGCTTCGTCTGGCTATTTCAATTGTCTTGGCCATTCCTTTCTCGCCCATGCTACACCTTTCGACCCTAGCCCACCCTCTAATTGGTACGTTGGCGCAGCAAGAGGGATGGTGTAGTTGATTTCTTCTGCTTCGTGCTCCCCTGGTTGTCCCTTGTCGAGATCTTGTTTTTTTGTGGTCAAAATAATAATTCAAAAAACATGAATGACATATGAACCATTAAGCATACAGCTCCCTTAACACACTGCCCCTCAAGTTTATAGTGATCCAACGGTTCAGATCAATCTTGATCAGTGTGTTACTGGAGCTATAACACACTGCTACTCCATAACACCCTAGGATGTTATGAAATGAACGGATCCAGATCGATTTTGATAATGATCGGATGGCCCAAAAACTCGGGCAAGGCGGTGTGTTAAGAAGCGATAGCATACAGCCTCTCTGTGTTACTTCAAAAAAAATTTGGGCCATCAAAATGGCAACCCCTCGTCCCATTTTGATGGCCCCTCAAATTTTTTTTCAAGAACACCTCGCCCCCCTCGACCCGCGTTATCTACTCCATAACACACCAAAATAAGGATTTCAAAATTTTGCTTTATTACTTTTTTGAAATCTTAGAAATTAGGTTTTTTCTTTTTCTTTTTTAGTTTGTGGTTTGAAAGACAAAGTACAAGGCGACCAATTTCTTTATTTTATTCACTCATTCTCTTCTTTAAGTATATTCCTTTTTTAGTAAATTTGTGAAATTAAGTCTCTATTTCTTTAACACGCTTCTTTTCTTTCCTTTTTGTTTTACTTACTAGAGAAGCAAGATTTGAAAACGCATTTAGCAACTTGATGAGCAATATATGAAGCATTTCATTTACCAAAGTATGAAATACTTGACAGATTAGCTTTATTGAAATCCATACAAAAGAATTTGAAATTTTATTTGGGCCGTTCAACAAACATAGTTTCTTTTTTTAAATCCCGGGGCACGTTACATTTAGATCCATTTGAAAAATGCACCATTTGAAAAATGCTACTTCTCTGGAGCTTTTCATGGCGACACTTCGGCTTTTTAATGCTCACTGACGGCACAAAAGCCATGGCCTCTTGTTCATACCACAAAACACGAGGTCGAAACCCCTTCTAAGAAATTAGAAACGCCCTTTGTATGATTGGCTGTCCTTGAGAATTATTGTTGGAATTGTTGTCATGCCATATTGATAATTAATAATTGAACAGGGAGTCGTGGTGAGGCGGGTGAAGCATCCGCACAGGGTAAAGCTTTGAGAGATCGGGCTTGTGGTCGGGCTAGCCGTGGTATGGATCGGATTTGAAGCCTGAGGATTTTGAGCATAGCCATAGCTTCATAATCGATGTAGATGTATGTAAACAGTCTATAGTTGAAAAGCTCAATTCTTGCCAAAGATATAAGAAATGCATATCATCTTGGTAGCTTCAAACATGCTTGTCAACTTACCATTCTAGGATGGATTGTAGTCAAGAAAATTGTTGTGAAATCACAGCTTAGAACATCTCTTCCATAGACTGCGGAAGATTTGGAAACAGAGCACGATAAGAAATAGCAACAAAGAAAATAAACTATTTACCTCAAACATACCTTTTGTGATGGAACATGAGCAAGCAAGAACCCGAACTTCTAATTGCTCTTTCCTTATAAATTGCTCTTTTCTTGATAGTTCATCAAGTACCGCTTTTGGTTTCTATCAAAAGGATGAATATGAAACGAAGAATGAGGAAAGCGATCTACTACCCGATTAAAATAACAGGGTCAACCTCACATGTAGAACATGATCGTGTCATTCATGCAAACAAATCAAAATAAGCACATCGCAATGAGACCATTTTGAATAGACATTGCAACCGCATTTCTTGCGGATGCATTCGGTGATGGATTCAAACGTCTCAAACTTCGAGATACATAAGGCACCCGGACGATGCGTAGGATGTCAAGAATCAATAAAATGACGATTTGGAAAGAATGGATTAAGTGGAATCAACAGATAAGAACTCATCAAAAATAACACGGTTGCAAAGATGTGATGCATTACAATAAAAAGTGAAAGCCATATAAGCACCGAAAATAATCAAAGAATCAAATGCAAGTGTATTAATACATTGTAATGCGTAACTCACCGCCAAGACATATTTTCAAGTAGAACAAACGAAGAACTAAAATAGATAAATTGCGGATGGACAACTAGGAAACTATTAGCCTATAAATACTAATGGGAAGAATTGAGACAAATCGATAAATTGCTCAGTCATTAATGCTCGTTAATCTTGTTACCTTCCAATACAACCAAGATCGGATCCATTAAAATCATCATGAACCAAAGATAATTAGTGCTTTTCGCAGATAAGTTAGCATGTCATTACACAATTTAATGCCCCAAAAGCAACATGTAACCAAATAGATAGACAAACATGGCAACATCCTTGAAATATTTTCACATTCAACAAAAGCATTATTGAAAGAATCATGTGTATTGAAAGAGCTTGGTTCTAGCAAGAATTATTCCATAGTAGAAAATCGGTGCAACATAAAGTACCTAAGTAAGATATAATCTGCCCTTATTATTCTTAGTTTGAGGTGCATATTTCTCATCAAATATATCACCAACTTCGACATAGAAGCTCGGACGAAGAAAACACCTTGGATTATCTCAAGAAAATAATTGAATCTCACCATCATGCATCAAACGTAGAAGTCGGGGACTAAAAAATGCATATCATGCAATAAAGCTTGTTGCTTATGTATAAATTCCCCGACTTGCCTACAAATACAAGAACCGGAAGATGCATCTCCTACCAATGTAATCTTTGAAACAAAATAATAATCGACATCTGAGATAGACACACAAAATAGATGTGAACAGGGAAAACAGGAAAAATAGTGGGAAGAGGGGAAACGGGAATTAACCCGCCAAAAAAAACTATGACTTTCGATGAAAATGTAGCAACAAAACGAAGCCACATTCTGCTGCTATTTCTCCATTTTTACTCCTTGGAGGTTCTGCCATGGCCGCTCTTCTTGTTTTGAACCATGGTTCGCCATGGTTTTGAACCATGGTTCTGCCATGGCCAGCTATGAGACGTTGAAATAGAAAAGGAAGGGGACGATAATTGAGAAGCTACGGAGAGGAGAGAGGCCGCATCCAAGGAGCTGATGTTGCATAAGATCACAGCAGTATTTGAGAACAATAGTGACCTCGAAAATACGCATAGAAGATAGTGTTCTTCATCGCACCCTTCAAGAAGCATCGAGAAGGTGCAAGCTAGATTCGCTTGGCGTGTCCGGAGTTGAACGCCAACGAGCTTTTAACAGATACAAACAAATGGACAAATGGCTATGGAGTCGATTAATCCGAGTCGGGACATAACATTGAGGGCCATAAAATATGGCGAAAAAAGAGATGTTGAACTCCAGGGTATGTGAGGATGGCCATGACCTTTACTTGGGCGAAGGAAAAGCATTGCCCATCCCGCCATGAGGCCATGAGACAATGGATAAGGTAGATTTGAAATATAATCGGATGTTCATGATCACGAGGATAAAATGAAAAGAACGGAACATGATTGGAAGACACTAGGAGCCGCACGACATTTTCCTAGTTGATTTCAAAAATGAGATGGATAATGCCGTCTATTGAGGTACATTAGTCTTGCTCTCTCAGAATCTTGTTATTTTAATGCGCCAAATCCAGGTCCTCAAATCTTTTATCTTCTCCCACGACTGTGATACCCGCTGAGGCTTTGAAGGCTGCATGGACAAGCTCTAAGGCTTCATCCACGAGGCTTTGAAGGTGATACCACGAGGCTTTGGGCCCGGTGTTTAAGAGTGAAAAGTGCTACTGCTATTGACGAACTATTACAGTAGTAATATATATATGTTTCTTTGTGACAAATAAAATTCGTAAAGCCAAGTTTAGTGTACAAGGTATCCTCAGGGGCATACTTCATTTTACAATGAGGAAGTGTCGAGAACAAGTATTTAACTTCAAGTCATCTTGCCATGCTTTTGACCTTACACAGCTTTGATAATAACCTGGAGGCTTGAAATGACCTCTTAGGCTGCAGTTGTTAGAAAATGCTCACTTTTGCACCAAGCAAGCCATGGTTTTCGCATCAAATTAAGCATGGGATTGCAGTCTAATTAAAGGGCCGTGGTGATATATAGCTATTTTAAAACCCTCTCAACTTCCTAAGTATGAATCTGGAAGATTTAACATACATATGTCAAACCCTCCAAACATATCAACACGGAGAAGCCGCAAAACGAACCCTAAATATTCCTATGCTAAATGAAAAATTATCCATACCGCTTCACCGATTGAAGAAACGAGAATTCCAAATTTTATCGGTTTGAAGTGAAGCGCCATGTTTCTTGACTCGGGGCCTGAAAGAGATGCCATCGGATTGAACCCTCGTAGCTCTCTGCACGGATGTCTGCATCCTCGTTGGCTGCTTTCGTTGCGAGAATCACTCAAAGGTTTCGGCCCCAAAGGGAACAGTTCCTTTCCTTCAATGGCTTGGAAGCTATAATAGGGCCAAAGAAACATCTTTAGATGGAATGGCCCAAAGGAGAAAAAATCTTCCATAATTGGCATAAAAACGGCTATAAAAGTTGGAAGAGAATGTTGTTTGTAGCTAAGTAGCCTAGCAAAGCAATAATGAAGATGCTTGTAGCCTTATGTTTGATGATGATGACAACGATTTATAATTTCTCAAACAAAGAAGACATCCAGTTTCCTTGACATTAAGGTTTCCATATATGCACAATGAGGTGGTGAGAGATATGGAGTTTGTTCCTCTTGCCGAAATTGCTCATCCTCCAATCATTACAATCGATTGGGGTAAGGATAATAGCTCAACACCACCAACAATACAAACGCCCATAGTTAACTCAACATCTCCAACTCTAGCTCCAGCTCCAAAGACCTAGATCGGCACCGGCTAGGAGAATCATTTGGAGCTTCAAAGACTAGAATCATTTGTAACTTGGGAAGTACCTTCTAATAACTTCTACTCATTGATTGCCATTGATAGAAATGCCATCTCCATCGCCAATCCTCAACCTCACCCTCCTCACCACCCCATACCTCATCCTCATTCACAACCCAAATCGTTTCCTCATCCTTATACTTACCCCAAACATCCCAAATCTCATCCCCGTCCCCCCTGCTCATCCTAAACCTCATCCTCGTCCTCATCCCTCACCCCAAACATTCCAAATCTCATCCGCATCCTCCTCCTCCTCACCCCAAATCTCATCCCCATCCTCGCCCCTCATCCCCATCCTCATCCTCTTGTGCCGCCTAGGCATCAACCTCATCATTTGGAGCACAAAGATATCTATGTGCATTATTGGATTGTAGACATTCCCCAAGGGAGCCGAATGATGTTTCTTCCGGAAAGGTTTATTATTCTTATCAAAAACCCGGTCCCTATGATGGTGATAATGGCTATCATACAATTGAATTTCACTTGGTGAAGCAACTGCAACCAGGATTCTTTCACATGCCTAAATATCAACCACGACATCTGCCAGAAACTATCACCTCATCTCACTACCCCTTAGACTGGAGTAATGATGTTGCGAATACTAGTTTTATTTGTTCTTCTAGGAGGATTTTCCGCTGAAGGCATTGTGTAAATGTCTTTAGGTTTTTGTATAGGAATTTATATATATAATATATATTGAATACTTTTTGTGTCTTAATAATAAGTTGCATAGGTTATGATGATAATTTGTTTTTTAGTTGATATTTTTCTTCTATTATTGTCTAAATATATACAATAAAGTCTCTTTTTTTGTCGTTCTTATTTTTCGTCCTCTCGCGATTCTAAATTGAGACACCAAGGCTTTTCTAATTTCCTTTGAGGTGAGTATTAAAAGAAGGCGAGAATTTTGTTTCGTAAGCATGAGTTGACGTGTTGCATTGATATGTAGAAGAAGAGTAATTGAAAAAAAATAATTGTCTAAATAATCAAGTCTCATTTTGTTCACCATTTCTATATGTTCGTTGTATAACAACTCCAAATGGAGATATTGTAGCTCTCCTTTTGTCCTTTCTTCTAATTTCTTTTGAGGGGAATGTAAAAAGAGAAAGATGAAAATTTAGTTTTGATCGATACCAACAAGATAATTTCCCTCACATTGATAAATCAATGACCTTGATAGACATACAAGTCATCAAAAAGAGTTTGTGTAGACTCTCTGATTTTACGCATCAGTTGCAACAACTGGCAAGCCAAAACCCCAGGGTAGTTTTGAAAATTTGGTGCTATTTCGCAAATATTGTTACAGTTGTATATCAGTCTATAGTAAATAAAGCAATTGACTTTCTTTTGAAGGGGGCAACCTGTATCCTAGAATTTCGTTGCAAGATTATTGGTTTTTTATGTCTTTGCTTGTTATATGTGTTGAATCACATGTTAAGGCAAAATGGGGACACGAGGCATTGGATAGTTTTATTCATGCATTTGCTATTGTCCTTCCAGCTAAGTTCAGGTGGGATTAGTCATCATTGACATGTAATTATGCATGATGTAGGAAGGTTGATTCGTTTGCATCACTATCATGATAGATAGGCATTGTTCTGTGTGCAATCATGCCTGGCACGTTTTGCAAGGTACTGATACCATCTTGTTTTAAGAGTTTTAACCACTGCATGCCTTATTATACTGATGTTTTTTTGTTTGATGTGCCATCCATTACTTTCTTTGGAAAAGAGAAACCTATTAGAGAAAGTACGTATCATTTTTTCTTATAATGTATTTTTTATTGTGTCATGTTTGTACACTTTCCATTACTGCCTAAGTATCAGCCAGACTAATTAGGTATAGACTTGTAATTACGTGTACAATGAAGCTTATCCAATTGGTAACAATTACAATTTATTGTTTGCTCACATGTAGCAAGGTCATAAATTGTTCTGCCATGTCTATGAATTCTGGAGGCTAAGACCTACTTGTTCCTTATTCTTGATCTCACCAAGCAAACATGTTGTCTTTGACCATGTCCTTTTTTCAACTCCAGTAGTCTAAGATGTGGTGGGTGTCTTTGACATCACATCCGTTGGTCTTGTTCGGTTGAATTATGCATCATGGTACTGAATACAGTTAGCATGGCATCATAAATGATTTTAAATTCTCTTGCAGATATTGCTGAAGTGCAGAATGTTTTCTCTTCATATAATAAGCTACAAGAAAATGGCATGAAAGTTCCAATTTGGGTGGTTGCAGAAAATTACCGATTTTCTAGATGCTTTGTACTCCACGAACAACGGCATCATCTTCGACTTTCACCATTCTAGGAACGTCCTGTGGTGTTCCGGGAGCGACTATTTGGGAGGAAGAAGAGATATGCATCGCGGATAAAACTTTGTATAGTCCATAATCAAATAGCTTGTTCCTTTTTTTTCATAGATACATCCGCGCAAGCTAACCCGTAGCCAAGAAATGTTATTCTGATCTTGATGGCTCCGACTGCCTCCACAATCAATGCTTGTTACATCTGCAAGGAAAATCTTATCAGACCAAACACCGGTTAGCTGGTTTCCAAAGTGGCTGCCAAGCAACAGCGGCCACCGCCTGTTTGCAAGCATTGGCATATTCCAGGCATATACTGGCATATACCTGGAATATGCCATAAACCCACATGGACGAGGGTTTGCCCCCCTAGGGGCAACCCAAAAAGGAGAAGAGAAAATGCTCTTCATATCTTCAAAACCATGCTAAAATGCAAAAATGCAAACTAGGGAGTATACAAAGAGATTGATATGATATGAAATGCATTTTTTGGCTTCAAAATATCCCATCGTGGCAGCTTTTTAGCAAATATAGAAAATATGCATTTAGCTGCCTTTGCATACTATACAAGCCTTGGAAAATACAATAGTTTTTTCGAATGGCTTATTGGTTGGAGTTTATAATTTTCTAAAGACCTATAATATTGGGTCGACTAAAATATTAGGGCTTTTTCCAGCAAACATGGTGGCGCCAAAACGGTCGCCCAAAAGGGCATAGCCAGATTGATGGGTTTTGCTTGAGATCGATGGTGTTGGTGGTCTGGGTTCGGGAACTCCTGCAAGACAGCCCTCTGTGAGGACCCTTGGATCTAACAGGAGAATCCGGGAGCTATGTCACGCGGGATTTGCAAGAAAAGAACAAGGAAAAGAGAACAGAACAAAAAGAGAACAATGAGATCACAATGAGGACAACTTTCTTGATGTTAATGAAGATACATGAGCTCTCGCAATCGAGAGAAAACTGATGTGAGACAAGACTCAAAACTCATCTAAAAATCATGTGCTAGCTCTACTCATATATATAGTACAATGGCCTTTGGCCCAATATAGACACTCTGACTGATTTCGGTGCCGACTCCTGGAAGGAGGCCTTATTTGCAGGAATGCTGGCCGTGCCTCTTGAAGTGCCTGGAATCACGCTGACGCTGACGCGGGCGGTGATGGGCCGTCACTTGTCCGAAAGGCCTCTTGGTAGCAAAGGCCGGGCTTTGATCAAGCGGGTCCCGCTGCTGGTCTTCTCTTTGGGCTTTTGACGATCGACCCGTGCCCGACCGCATTTTGGCCTTGACTTGGTCAGCAATGCCAGCAGGAGAGCCGGGACTAACACTCCCCCCCACTAAACAACACTCAGAGTGAAGAAAAGGAGGAAGTGTTTCCGAGGGCGGGAAGCCAGCAGTCTGAAAGTGATCTTCACGGGAATGAGGACGGGCACCATTATGGTAATTGCTAATGAGATCCTGACGTATTTGAAGAGCAGCAGGAGTGTTGAGCCCAAGGGCAGGATCTGCATCAATGAGGAAATGAGAGCGCACCATATCTTCCAGGGCAGCATGTGCGGTCGAAGAAACGAACTGGCACTCCATGAGTAGGCAGGTCTGGAGACCGAAGGCACTGACGCTGGCATTCGGGTTGCGAAAAAGATGGGATGCTGCCGATTTAAGGAGCTGACCAGGATGCACTTGAGAGCAACCGTGAAACCAGGCTTTGACGGCGGTGTCAAGGGTCCGTGAGGTGGTGGCGCATTCTCAAGAAGGTATCAAGGCCATGAACTGCATCAGCGGGCGTTTGCCAACCACGCTCATTTGCAATATAGATCCAATTTGAAGTGTCATCAATGGTGGCACCATCCTCCCAATTGGAGCGGCGGACAAAACGGGGATCCCACCTGAGATCCGTCGAGATCTCGAGGCGAGTCCACCCAGGCCGTGGCCATCCATGACCTTGGTCCAAAAGGGAGACGCCAATCGAGGTGAGGAACTGGGGCGTGGAGGGACACCTGGGGAAGCATATGGAGAGGGAGCCATGCCCGCGGGGCTGCTGAAACCCCTCCCCGCAATTATGGACAAGGTCGGGATCAAGAGCTTTGCACCACTGGTCCCAAGTAGAAGCAGGGAGCTGAGAGTATACAGGAGGGCTATCCCAACCCGTGGGATACAGGAGGGCTATCCCAACCCGTGGGGACTATCTTGCTATCCAGAAGAGCACGCAGTTGATTGTAACCTGCCAAGTGCTGCATATAAACTTGGGCAAATGGAAGATCCTCAGGATGCCCCAGATTCTTCCGTACCTGTTGCAGCGTTTCGGCTTGCCATAGAGGTAAATGATGAGCAAGCTCAGGCATGTACTCCTGATGAAAAGCGTGTGTCCGATCATGATCAGACAAATATGGGTTGTTGTCCAAGAGCAACCATTGAACTGTTGAGTCACCCTGAAAGTTCTGATGTGGCCCATCACGAAATTTGTCCTGTGTATCAGCCAGATAGAAGTCATGGAAAATGTACGCCATCGGCTGAACAACTCTGAAGGTGATCAAATCCGGATCTTCACAGTGAATGAGGTCGAAGACTAAAAGGGCGCAGAGTAAACCTTTGTCTTCAACAGAGAGGTCTGGCCAGATCCGAAGAAAATCCTCAGTGCGCAGGTGGACATCAACTGGACCATCGGCCGTATACCACTTCAGAAGAAAGAGGTGGCGGCGGGCAACCACATAATCGAGATAACTGGAAGGAATAGGGAAGTCAACTGACATGTTGAGGGCGATGGTAACGTAGCCTTCTTGTTTAGTCTGGGCCTCATCAGCAGACTGAATGGCTTGCTGTAGCTGTTGTTCAAGGTCACGGATCCGGTTCTCCTTTTCTAACAGAAGGCGGGACTGATCACGGACCCGTTTCTGAGAAAGCGTGGCATGTGAAGAGGATTGCCCAGGAGTATTGAGTCGAAGCGTGGCAATCTCGGCGTCATCAATAAGTTTCTGTTTCTTAGCCTCCGTAAGCTGACCTTGGAGAGGCGTGAGCTGAGAGGTCAGCGTGGACAGCTGTGCTTCTAAAGAGGTGATTCGAGTATCACGCTCTGTGAGGTCTTGAACTTGTTGGCGGTAACTCTGAGAAAGCTCAGTATACAAAGTATTGAGTTTCCCAAGGTCTTTCTCCTTATCGCTCAAAAGGGTATCCTTGGCTTTGACGTGCTCCAGTAATTCCTGAATTGAGGTTTGCAACTGAGCCTGTTGATCAGCAAGCAGACTGTTTCGATCTTGGGCAGTCTGGAGAGCTGCATGGGCCGCTAACAGAGCCTAGTGCTTTTCTTGAAGTTTGTCCTCCAGAGTTTGGACTTGTGCGTTGGTAGCTTGAAGGTCTCTGTGAACGGCATCCGAGGCCTCCAGGGATGCTTGAACACCATTCATAAGAGCGTCCTGTGATTCTTGTAACTTCAGGGCTGCGGCTTGAACATCCTGCTGGTATTGATACAGAAGCTGGCGAGGATGTGGAGGTGCAGGGCCTTGCTGCTGCCGTGTTTGAGATGTTTGAGAGACATGACGGGAAGTGGAGGGCATGGATTCAGTGGAGGAAGAGAGGAGACGGTGACATGCGTGGTGTTGTTTTGAACATGACCAGGGGGAGAAGGGTGTGAAGTGCCAGCCTGTTGATTTTGAGGAAGTGAATGTAGGGATTGCTGAGTGGAGGCATGAGAATTTGAAACGGACACAGGAACAGGAAGATAATGACGGATGAGGGCTTGAAGATGGCCACCCACAGAAACTTCAAGGACAGAGGAGGGGGTAGCCCGAATGCGGTCTACTTCTTGAAGAAGGCGGTAGAACAACAGCTGGGGCCAATCAATGTGGTGGTTGGAGCGGATGGCTGTGATCACCAGATTATAGAACGGCTTATTGATGTGGGTGTTCTTGATAGAATACCCGAGCAATTTGCGCCACAGAAACTTGACAAAAGGATCATGGGTCTTTGCAATATTGGTGAGGCGATGCATGTTGGCTTGATAAGAAGGAGCGCCGAACTCAGTGACATCTATATCCTGTAAGGCAGCCCAAGATAAACAAGGTGTTTGCAAAGGAATACGGAATACCTCAGAAATCAGGGGCTGGGTAAGCAAAATGGTGGTGCCATCGACCACAGTAGCATATCCATTTGGGCTGTTGACGATGTGAGCGATGAACTGCTTCAATTGCTCTGGATTTGGTGCAGGGAGGTCCATCTGTGAGAATTCATAAAGCTGCTGGCGTTCCGCAACTTCACGACTCGGGCCAACGAGGGCGTCACAAAAGGTGGGCGTCAAGAAAGACACAGACTCGAAAAGAGCCGGATCCCTTGGAGCAGTAGCTTGCAGTGTAGGAAATTTGGGTGCAGCCATGGCGAAGAGCGTCGGAAAGGAACGGTGATGCAAGGGCGGAGAGCGGAGAGCGGAAGACGAAAACACAGAGAGGCGAAAAGGTTCTAGGGCACACAAATGTTGGCGAAGGGGCATGATAAACCAGCAACCGTTGATGTTGCCAGGTGGCGACAGATGCGAAGGAGGCGATTGAGAGGCAAAATTTTGGCTAAGTCCCCAAACGGTAAAGGGAGAAGCAGTAAACGGTGGCGATGAGACGTAAGGGAATGATCTGATGTGACAGCTGGCGAAAGGACACAACTTAATGTTCGACGGGCGTGAAAAGAAGGAATGTCATTTAATGCTGGCAACTCGAAGTGGGATATCATTAAAACGAAGGTGTCAGAAGGTACCATGGCTAGATATGCGGCGGGAGAAAAGATTCTCCATTTAGAAACAGCCTTGCATTGCAAACACGTTGGCCAGTATTCTGATTGGACCACGTCGACAGGGAGGTCCTTGGTTGGCTATATAACACGAACAGTGGGTGGAGCCGAGATACCTGATGGCGCTCAGTATGTCTGCGGCTGGACTTCACGACAAGTGCACTATGCCTTCAAACTGCCTTGAGTGGATTACCTGCAAGATGGACTGCTTGGACCTCTGGCGGTGCCACAACCGTGGCATTGCCATGGACGGTTGGTGTGCCGGGATGGTTGAGCATCCCGATCCCCTTACCAACGGGATGGAGGTGGTGATTCACCTGCGCTGGGATCCGGAGCAGAATTACTACCACATCCTACGTATCACCTCTGCTCCAAACCCGGAGTAGAGGGTTTTTCTCCTTAGGATTTAGTAGATAGGGCTCTCAGCCCGTTTTTGTAAATAGGGCTCTGCCCATAGCGGAAATAGCTGGGCTCTGCTCACATTTTGTAAAAATTTCACCTCTATAATATAAATATGCCGCTGGTTAGTCACTATCGGTTGTGTCTGTGTCTGGAACAGCATCTGGTGGATGATTGTCACTTGTTGTATGAAATTGTTTGAGGCGAAAGCCATTAACCAGAGTAGGTAAGGGCGTGCCATCTAATTCGGCCAGCTTGAAAACGCTGGGTTGTACCACTTGAACAATTTGATAAGGACCAAGCCATCGGAATTTTAACTTGCCCGGAAATTTTTTGTAACGAGAATCATAAAGAAGAACCAAGTCACCTTCTTTGAATGATTTTGTCTTAAGACGTTTGTCATGTAAAGATTTTTGCAACTGTTGTCCATGAAGAACACGAATATAAGCATCACGCCTAAGTTCATCCAACTGTTCTAACTGATAAACCCTGTCCTTGAGTGCAGCAGGTGGATTATGGGCTGTAGCAAGTTGAAAACGGAGTGTTGGAAGAATATATTCAAAAGGCATGAGAGCTTCTTGACCATAAACCAATTTGAAAGGAGTGTGGCCAGTAGCAATTTTGAAACTGGTGTTGTAAGCCCAAAGAACAGTAGGCAACTTGTCTTGCCAATCTGTGCGAGAAGCGTCACAAATTTTCTTGAGAACAGTGATGAGAGTTTTGTTTGTACTTTCAGCCAATCCATTGCCTTGAGGATAATAAGGCGTACTCTTCCGGTGTTGGATGTGAAGATAGTCCGTCAGCTCCTTAATGGTGTGATTGAAAAAATGCACGCCACGATCACTAACAAGTTCCGTGGGGCAACCAAAATGCGTGATGATGTGCGTGGCTGTGCTGGCAGCAGTGTTATCTGGAAGTGCACCAGCTTCCTGTTAGTATTCAATGCACCTTGTGATCAAAACCAATGATCTAATGCCTTTGCAATAGAAAACCAACTTAATATCCAATTATGAACTCAAGGCTTATAAATTCAATATGCCACTATAAACCTTAGCCAACACGAATTTAAAAGTTTCAATGGTTATAAGCACGAAAAATGACAAGTCCCCTTCGACCGAAAATGCTTTCGGATTGTCTGCTCTCCAGATCAATCTGCTTCCAGTTCGATTCATTCATTCAGCTTCCTTCCTCATATATAGACTGCTATACCTGACGGTTAGCAGTGGATCACGGATTTCGGTGCCGGATCGGTCGCTTTTCTTTAGCAATTTCCAGGGATATATCCCACATGCACAAGGGTAATAAACAGCTCTGCGAACCATTGAACGAAATTAAAAATGTAAACTAGCAATAGGTCATATTTTCTAGACCTTTAAACAACTTGGGAACCATTAGGAAATCTTAGGAAGTCTTCAACCTAATAGTATCATGTCTGTGATCTTCAGTTGAGCTCATCTGCAGGTGATCCCTAATCATATATGATAACCAATGTCAAATCCCAACATTCCTCCTTTATCATATATGACTGTAACAGAACCAATTAAGTTGCAGCCCAAACATTTAGGCTATCCCTGAACTTAGTGAACTTGCTTTCAGTTAGAGCCTTGGTGAGTACATCAGCTATTTGATCTGCAGTGCATATATATTCCATCTGAATGCAATTCTTGCTGGCTAGTTCCCTGATGAAGTGCATTGACAACTCTATATGTTTGGTCCTTTCGTGATCAACAGGGTTCTTCACAATTGCCATGCAGCTTTGGCTGTCAGTCAGGATCTTAGTTGCCTCATTTTGAACACATCCAAGTTCTTCCAGCAGCCTTCTGAGCCACACTACTTCCTTAGGTGCTAGAGAGGCAGCAGAATATTCTGCCTCAGCAGAGGACATTGCAGTTGCATTTTGTTTTTTTGTTCTCCATGATATAGGCCCTCCTGCTAGAAAGATAACATAACCAGATGTTGATTTTCTCATGCTTAGATCCCCTGCCCAGTCAGCATCACTGTATGCTTCCATTTTCAGATTTGAACTATCAAATTTAATTCCACAATCTCTAGTACCCTTTAGATATCTGAGAATTCTTTTTCCTGCTGTCCAATGAGCCTTGCTAGGATTGTGACATCTCCTGCTTAAAATGTTGACAACATATGCTATATCTGGTCTGGTGTTGTTGGACAGATATAAAAGACAACCAATGAGTGCCCTATATGGTATGTCTTCCATTTTCTTAATTTCAGCTTCATCCATGTTTATATCTGCTGTCAACTTGTGACCAGGTACCATAGGTGTTTTTGCAATATTAGCTTCAGCTAGGTTAAACCTGATCAACATATTATCAATATGTTTGCTTTGTTTTAGGCAGAGCTCCTGTTTATCCCTGTTTCTTACTACTTCAATTCCTAGGAATTTCTGCAATTCTCCAAGATCAGTCATATGGAAGCGTTTCTTTAGCATGCTTTTGCAATGATTTAGCACTTCAATACAATTTGCACCCATGATGCAATCATCCACGTAGAGAGCTATGATGCAGAATTTTGAATCCTCCCTGTACATTTACATGTTCCCATCATTCTTAAGTTTTTCAAACTTTTGTTCCCTGAGAAAATTGCCCATGCAGAAATACCACTCTCTAGGTGCTTGTTTTAATCCATACACAGCTCGTTTCAATTTCCATATCTTGTTTTCTTCAATTTCAATTCCATCTGGAGGT
Organism: Isoetes taiwanensis; assembly: GCA_021234155.1. Classification (NCBI taxonomy): domain Eukaryota; kingdom Viridiplantae; phylum Streptophyta; class Lycopodiopsida; order Isoetales; family Isoetaceae; genus Isoetes; species Isoetes taiwanensis. Next base: position 14,705,254 of record JAJEKV010000033.1, on the reverse strand, counting down.
CTCATGTAAATGTCTTCTTCTAGTTTTGCATTTAAGAAGGCAGTTTTAACATCCATGTGATGTAATTCTAAGTTCCATGATGTTCCCAAAGCTAATAACAGTCTTACACTTGTTAGTTTCACTATTGGGGAGTAAGTCTCATCATAGTCTCTCCCTTTCCTCTGTGTGAACCCTTTTGCTACCAATCTGGCCTTGAATTTTTGACTGCCATCAGCACATATTTTAATTTTGAAGATCCACTTGCTTCCTATAGCTGTTTTCCCATCTGGTAGATCTTCTATTTCATAAGTTTCAGTGGTTTTAAAAGAGTTTAGTTCCTCCTCCATAGCAACCAGCCATTTATTCTTTTCTGCAGAGGTCAACACATCATCATATGTTTGAGGAATTTTATTGTCTTCAAGTATGGCCATAACCTGCTCTAGTTCTTCCTCAATATCTTCTGTTTCAGGAATTTTGTCCAGCCTTTTGCTTTTTCCTGCATTATCTCTGCCATAATTTCTTGTGTCAATCCCAGCTTCCTCTAGTAGTCTCTCTGCTTGAGTTTTTCTTCTTTTAAGTGTGATGTGTCCAGTGCTGCCAACTTCAGTGTCATTGTTTTCAGTCATTTCATTCTCAGTCTGCATTTGGTGATCATTCTTTTCTTCCTCATCTGACTCATAACCTGCTGATTGTGAGGCTTTTCCCTGATCTTCTCCTTTGCTATCTTTTGGTGTACTTGTTTTGGAATGTTTCCTATCTCTGTATAGTACTTCCTCCTTAAAGAGAACATCTCTGCTTATAACCATAGACCTGTTTTCTGGGATAAAAATTCTGTACCCCTTTGATTCATTGTCATAACCCACTAGGTATCCAATTTGAGCTTTGTCATCTAGTTTCTTTCTTAGTTCAGTAGGAACATGAACATACACTAGGCAACCATAAGTTTTAAACATGCTATAGTCTATTTTCTCCTTGGTATTTGACCATAAGAGTTCAGGTATGTTACCTTTGATGCTCGATGCTGGAAGTTTGTTTTGAATAAGTATGGCTGCTTTGAGAGCTTCTTCCCAAAGGTAATTTGGCAGGCCAGAATACTTGATCATCGATCTAACTGCATCCATAATGGTTCGATTTTTTCGTTCAGCAACTCCATTTTGTTGTGGACTGTACCTGCATGTCATTTGCCTTTTGATTCCATTAGCAACACAATATAATTTGAATTTGGTTGATAGGTATTCCCCTCCTCTATCAGACCTTATGCATTTCACCTTTTTTCCTGTTTCTCTCTCAACTTCACTAACATATTGTTTGAAGGCAATAAGCGCTTGGGATTTTTTCTCAAGGCAATATACTTTGCAGTATCTGCTAAAGTCGTCTATGAAAGATATAAAATATCTTTTGTTTGTCCTTCCCCTGATATTCATTGGACCACAAAGGTCAGTGTGAATCAAATCCAAGAGTTCCTTTGATCTCCCTTTCCTTTTTTGAAATGGCAGCCTATTAAGTTTTCCCAACACACAACCTTCACAAACAAACTTCTCTGGATTTATTTCTTTGCATTCAAGCCACCCTTTCTTTGCCATGAAATTGATGTTGCTACAATTAGTGTGTGCTAGCCTGTTATGTCACATTTCAATTTCTGAAGCATGTACATCATTAATACTGTCACATTGTACATTATCCATTTGGAACAAATTGCCAACACGTCTTGCATAAAACTTTAATTCATTATCACGAAAAATGCTACAAGCTTTTGAATTAAAAGTGATTCTATAGCCAAGATCCACTAATTGACTGACTGATATGAGATTTTTGATAATGGTTGGAACACATAATACATTTTCAATGTCTACTACTTGTCCTTGCAAATCCGTCACATTTTGTAATTTGATTTTCCTCCTTTGTTTGAACTTCCAGACCCCCTGGTTTTGTTATAATCTTTTGGGGTTGGGCATTTGGCAGCCACGTGTCCCTTTCCTCCACATGTATAGCAGTTAAATTCTTTATTTAATTTGGGGCAGTTGCTTTTGAAGTGGCCTGATTCATTGCAGTGAAAGCACACTCCCTTTTCCCCTCTTCTTTTGCCAGCAAATAAAATTTCAGAGGCTTCATTGTCTTCCCCTCTTTGCATTTTCTTTTGCTCACTTTCTGTCCTTAGAATATTTTCTGCCTCTTCTCTGGTTTTGGCCATGTTTCTAATAAACATGGCCAGCTGCTCATTCTCCCCTATAGCTCTAGCTATTGCAAGCACTTGGTACCTTTCAGTTAAGCTAACTCCAGCTCCACTAAGGTCAGCCACAATGTTATCAAAGGTGTTAAAGAATTCTGAAATTTCTTTGTCTTCTCTCAACTTAAGATTTCTCAACTCATTTTCCAAAAGATCTATTTGGGATGAGCTTTTCTCTTCATAATGTTTTAGCAGAAAAATCCACATCTCTCTAGGACTCATATTTCTTAGTTTGAGTCTAATGGTTGGACTAACCTTGCATGTGATGATCCCTTGAGCCTCCTTTGTTCTGGCATAGATAGATCTTCCTGCTCCACTGCTCACAGTAGCAGATGTCCCTCCAGAAGAAGTGCTGCCTGAGTTTCCAGAACCTGCAGCACCAGCATAAGATTGAGTTGTACCTCCTCCAGTAGTAGACCTTGCAGGTGTGCTACTTCCTCCACCTGTGCTACTTCCTGCACCAGCTTGAGCATAGGCTCCTCCATTTGGATCAACAAGATCCCATAATTCTTCTACCTCTATGATGTGTTTGATTGCATCCTTCCACACTTGGAATCCAGGTCCCCCTGTGTAGACATCTACTGTTCCAAGCAAATTTGCACCAAATCGGCTGGCCATTTTTTTTCCTGCTCTGATACCAATTGTTAGTATTCAATGCACCTTGTGATCAAAACCAATGATCTAATGCCTTTGCAATAGAAAACCAACTTAATATCCAATTATGAACTCAAGGCTTATAAATTCAATATGCCACTATAAACCTTAGCCAACACGAATTTAAAAGTTTCAATGGTTATAAGCACGAAAAATGACAAGTTTCCTTCGACCGAAAATGCTTTCGGATTGTCTGCTCTCCAGATCAATCTGCTTCCGGCTCGATTCATTCATTCAGCTTCCTTCCTCATATATAGACTGCTATACCTGACGGTTAGCAGTGGATCACGGATTTCGGTGCCGGATCGGTCGCTTTTCTTTAGCAATTTCCAGGGATATATCCCACATGCACAAGGGTAATAAACAGCTCTGCGAACCATTGAACGAAATTAAAAATGTAAACTAGCAATAGGTCATATTTTCTAGACCTTTAAACAACTTGGGAACCATTAGGAAATCTTAGGAAGTCTTCAACCTAATAGTATCATGTCTGTGATCTTCAGTTGAGCTCATCTGCAGGTGATCCCTAATCATATATGATAACCAATGTCAAATCCCAACACTTCCGCCCATTTGGTAGCATAATCCGTGATGACCAGAATATAGCGGGCACGGGTGTGCCGCGCCGGTGGGTCGATGGGCCCCACAAAATCCATACCCCATTTGCTGAAGGGATGTGGCATGGCGACCGGCGTCAAGGGCAGAGCGTCACGGGCCGTGGGCTTTCCCACACGCTGACAGACGTCACACGTGCGAGCATAAGCATGGGCATCTTTGAAGAGCGTGGGCCAGAAGTATCCTGCCAAAAGAATTTTGCGTGCCGTGGCGTCACCACTAAAATGACCACCACCAAGCCCATCGTGGGCTTGTCGAACAATATCGGGCACCTCGTGTGGGAGGACACAACGACGGAGGACCATGTCTTTGCCTCTTTTATACAAATGGCCTGCAACCATGGTATAGTCACGGACCTCTCTGAGAAACTGACAGTGGCGGGAGCGAAGCTTGTCTAGAGAGAGCGTCGGATCGGCGGGAGGAAGAGCACCAGTGAGGAGATATTGCTGAAAGTGATGAAACCAATGGGGCGTGGCCGTGACCAGAAAGAGTTGAGCGTCAGGAAATGCGTCTGAAACTCCCGTGGAGGGATCATCTGTGTGAATGCGTGAAAGATAATCCGGTACGACATGAGATTTTCCTGCCTTATGAACAATTTCAAAAGGCGCGAATTCTTGCAGAAGAAGGACCCAACGAGCAATTCGGCCCGTGGGCGTGGATTTGTTGATCAAGTAAAGGAGTGCTTGGTGGTCAACAAAGAACTTGATCTGACTGCCTAAGAGATAGTGACGGAAGCGTTGGACACAGAAAATTAAACCCAAGGCCTCTCGCTCCGTGGCAGAGTAGTTGCGCTCAGCAGGATTGAGTTTTCTGCTGGCATATCTGTTGGGTTTGTCAGTGTGCGCATCATATTCTTGAGAAAGAACAGCTCCAATAGCAAATGCCGAGACATCAACATGTACATGAAAGGGCTTGTCCCATTGAGGAGGAACAAGAACCGAGGCCTGAGTAAGCAAAAGCTTCAACTGTTGGAAAGCAGCATCCGCCTGGGAATTCCAAGCCCAGGTGGATTCATCACCCGTGAGTTTATGTATGGGATCTGCAATGGCTGCGAGTCCAGGACTGAAGGTGGAATAATAATTTACCTTACCCAGGAAAGAGCGTGTCTCCTTGATATTGGCTGGTGCTTGAGCTTTGAGCACACAACTGATTTTGGCCGGATCCGTGGTGATACCTGCTTTGCTGACAACATGTCCTAGCAGAACACCGGAGGTGACGCAGAAGGTGCATTTCTCGGGATTGAGACTAATGCCGGACTCATCACATTTCTGAAAGACGAGTTCCAATTTATCCAAATGGTCAGCCATGGAACTGTAGGCAGAGAAGTCATCTTGAAAAATTTGCAGGAAGGGATTTTCCTTCATAAAATCATGAAACATTGAGAGCATGATGCGTTGAAACGTGGATGGAGAGTTTGATAATCCAAAAGGAACCACCTTGTAGGCAAAAGTGCCCCACGGGGTGGTGAAAGTAGTCTTGAGTTGATCAGATTCTTTGATTGAGATCTGATTGTAGCCAGAAAAACCATCCATGAAGGAGTACATCTCATGTCCAGCGACCTCTTCCAGAACCTGGTCTGTGAAGGGAAGTGGAAAATGATCACGCTCTGTGGCCTGATTGAGTTTCCGGTAGTCCACGCAAACGCGGATCTTACCATTGTGTTTGAGAGCAATGACGATGGGGCTCACCCATTCAGAATGTTTGACCTCATAGATCAAACCTGCAGCAAGGAGTTTGTCAATTTCTGCCTTGACGCGATCACGGTAATTGGGGTTGAGCCGGTACTGTCATTGCTAAACAGGACGTGCATCTGATTTAGTAGGAATGGTGAGTTCCCCCAAGTTTTTGTTGATCCCCCGAAGGTCTCTGTAGCTCCAGGCGAAAATGTGTCTGAACTTTTGAACAACAAGTGGATCTCTTTTCGATAGGGTGTCGGAAGATTGGCAGCAATGTGGACGGGCTGATTGTTGCCAACGTCCACAATCTCTACTTCAGGAGTCTGAATATGTGGGATAACTTCCGTGTCTTGAACAATATGAGCAGGAGGTTGAAGCATGACAGGATGAGTGGCGCTCTGTGTGGTGAAGAAGAGAGGTTGCTGATTGTCATCAAGCAGAGGTTGCTTCATGACAGCGTGTACATCAACGAGGGTGGGAGGAAGTTCGGCGATCGAAAAGTGATCAACACGTTGGATGCGATTGCAAAGGTGCCGTAGGGGGTCAAGCAAAGCGATCACAGCCTGGTCTTGATCAAGAGTCATTTCTCCCCAAGGATCGCATATTAGGGGTAGGATGATGGAGGCAGACGCCAGGTGGAGCTGAACGCGTGATAGATATTCCGGGCGCCCCTCGAGAATTAATGTCGGAGAGAGGGTTCAAAGATGGTCGACCCGAAATGATCTTGCCGGTTTCCAAGTCCATAGTGGCATTGAGGTGACCATCGGTGATGACTAACTGATCCGTGGCCCAGTAATGGATACTCTTGGCCTGTCAGAGAAAAGGTCTGTCGACCAACATTTCATAATCACCTGGATCTTCTCCAGCCTTCCAAACACCAAATTCTAAGGGAAACCTGAGATCACCAATGTTGATGTGAAGAAGAGGCGTGACGCCTTGAGGTCGCGTGATATGGCCATTAGCCAATTTGATGTCATATGGGGCACGATAGAGTTGTTTGATGCCCATTTGCTTGCGAAGTTTATCCGTGATGAGATTGACAGCGCTAGTTGAAGATGGAAAGTCTTGCTATTGATAGTTTTATTCTTATATATTATGAATACAATAGTGAAACTTAGTCCAAAAATTTTCTGAAATAATATAATACGTCTAGAGATATGGCACAGGTTGCAGATTTCGGTGTTCTACAAGAAGATGATTATTATTTTTTTGGCATTTCAACCGAGATATATTGTGAGCCTGGCACAAGAAAATATCACCATTTGTGAAAACCACCACCACCACCACATGTATCTAGATTGCGACAATACCTCATTTTTTCATAGCATCTCTAAATCATTAGACTTGATACTTGGTGTATGTTCGTCAAATTTGTTTACTAATACCATGACTTACTAAAGTATTGTTCATTACTTGCTACCACAATAATCGTTTGACAGTTTCCTGCTATGTCCAAACTTCTACTTGATATTGATGCCCCTTTTTAAGAACGCATTTTTGTGATTTTATGTATTAGATAATTTTTCGTAGGAGAGATTCCTACTTAAAATAAAATTCGGGCGCCAACCAACCGGAGGCCGTGAGTGCACCGCCAAGGCTTGACAACCGAATATGTAGCAAAATAACAGGGGGGTTCCAGGGGATTTGATATGGATGTAAAAATAACAATTCCTGAAACCATATATCTCCAAAACAATCGAATAAGTTGTTATAAAAAAAGCATAGATTCAAGATAAAAAATAATTGCATTCACTCATTGGGTATATTGGTTAAAGTAGTCTTAGTTAGGACATTGGATTATTTTGGTAGAGGTTCGAACTTCCGTATTTCATATTCTAAAATCTTAGGCAAAGTCGTATAAAGGTTCGATATTCCTTCAAAACCTTGGGCGAAATCGTATTTTATATTTCAAAATCATAGGCGCCTCCAATCATAATTGATTATAAGCGAAACGAGAGGTGCTCAGGGGCCCCAACATATGATCTGAGTCGTAAGATCGACGAATCCAATGACTATGGTAGTTTATGGTGCACCTCGTTTAGAATGAAAAATATAGTGCTTGAAATTATGTGCCGAAAAAATTTTCAAGGAGATATTTTTGTGAGCGGCTATGGCAGAGGAGCGACGATGAGTGCACCGCTGAGGCTGGTGGCTCCTCCGAGAAATTTTTCCGGCCGGAATCTGACGGCAGAAAGATACCAAATGTAATAAAGACTTGCTTGAAATTACGTGCCGAAAAAATTTTCAGGGAGATATTTTTATGAGCGTCTCTTGCAGAGGAGCGGCGATAGCGTAGGTTCGCAGGCTCTTTTCCTCTCTTTTCTTCAGAGATGCAGACGCTGCAACGGCGGATGAAGCCATCCCAATCAGGCACGTAAGAGCCTACGAACAAAGCAAATTCAGGCCATGTGCTTCAGAAAACAAGGCAGAACAGATATAGTTTGCCCAATTCATTTCGTATTACGGGAGGGTATTTTGGTAATGGTTATGGCTAAGATTTTGGTATTGTACTATATAAAAAACAATATGTTTTGCCTCATTTGAGGAGCTTAATTGGCTTAAGGAAAATGTTTCTAATTTGGGATGGTTATTTGTGGTTTTGTTTGTGCTTTTTACAATGATATGCTTTTGGGAACCCAGGAGACAGGTTTTGGAGCGCAGGCCATGAATTTTCTCCCTCATCCTGGCATGCCGTTCTTGTCAACGAGGGGTGCAAAATCGGTACTGGGTAGCAGAAATCACCGTCCGGACGCCCCTTACAAGTGCTTAAAATCGGCGTGTTTTAAACACGACGTGCGTGATTGATCAATTGACATGTAGGGTGTGCGCCCGTCAAATGACAGGCTGAGAGAATCATGAGCTTGTTTGGTGCCGGAAACATGAATGCCTGTAGCCCGCCATATTCGTGGATGGTGGGCTAACCCATCTTGAATTCAAGCAAAATGGAGGGACTAATTGTTTCCAAGAATTGCCTGAACCGAAATTCAACAATTTGCCCTCACCAATTTTGCAATACACAGAAATCCGGGATAGATGAAACCCAATTCCTCTCCCCGTTCACTTTACAGAGCCATTGATGCAGCAAGGAAGAGAGATCAGAGGCAGAGATTGTATGCAAAGAAGGTAGCAATGAAGAAGAATTCCTCTTCTAAAGATTCACCTTCAAAGAAGAATAAGAAATTGAGACTGAGTGACCGCAGAATAAGAGAAATTTCAGGAGAAATTTATGAAGTATTCAACCAAATTAGTACAAATGTTGATGACAATTACAAAGGTCGTATCCTTGACAGTCTTCTTTGGAGGGCAAGGGATTTACCAATTGCTTCTATAAAGAAATCTAAGCAGGTTACTATGGCCGAGCAAATGGTGAAGAATTTGAAGGAAACAATGCAAGAACATAAGTATGAGAGGAATCATGACATGCTTCGTGCAAGGAAGTCCACCGACGATAATGGCAAAGCGGTACAAATGGTGTCAAGCCATTGAATCAAACAGAAGTGGCAAGATTGCTCAGCATCCCCAAAAAAACAATTTCAAATGCTTTTCAAAGAAGGGTGCAAGCTAACAAAGGGGAAGGACCTTGCTCAATGTTCAGGAGGAGGAAGCGGATGGATAGCATGTTAGATTACAATAGAGAAGTCATTATCAAGTTAAGACCGAAAAATACAAGAGTTTCTCCATACAAGAAAAGACGTGAGGAGGTATGTATCGAGACGTGAAATAAAGATGGAACATCCAATTCACCTTCTTGAAGTCAGCCAAGTAAGTATTCATCCTATATTGTAGGGTTAGATTATATATGTAGCATTTATTTGGCATTCACACGATTTCCCTAGGTTGCAATTCTATCTCGTGTTTAGAGAGGAGAATCCTCATATCAAAATTGCATTGCGGACTTTTGAGAGGTTGAAACCGAAGTTTTGTAAGGAGGATGCGTGAGAGGCATACATGCTGTTGCATCTACCACTTGAAATTTGAATACATCATGCGAGGGGATTGAATGGCTGAGAAAAATCGGGTGGAGTTCATGACAATTGCAACTCGCCAATCGCTGTGAGATTTGTGGCCCTGGCCCGTAATGTGTAGCCAAGGAGCATACAATCAAGTACCAAAGATTTATGGAGACAAGTGGTCTGCGACAAAGGTGATGATGAGGAGTGGTTTGATCATAACCGCTTGATGTTGGCGTGTAAAAAAATGTGGGTTGGATAGAATTAGAAAATGTCCACGAGAAATGGATGGCACGGGTTCATTACTAGTTACTTGGAAGACATTTGAAAAGCAACCCGTGGACCAGACGAGAGAATTCAGGGGATCCAAGAAAGGCTTTGAGGTACAAACTGTCTTGAGATTAGTCTGAAGGAGAGAAGTCCCAAAGAGTTTCAAGAGGATGTGAAGAAGGTAATATCAGATTTTGTTCCACACAATTACATAGCACATTGGCGGGCCAATCAGTTTAAAGCAATGTGTGTCATCATTTCGGGAAGATACAATTGTATCTCATTATTGACTTTGCGTAAAAATTACGGCATCAAGATCCGAAATTAGCCCCATCAATGCACCGGCATACGAACAAGTTTCTATACTTGTTCACATAATATATAGACATGACAAAAGTGCTGATATTCCTGTTCACGTGCAATGCGTAAGAAGACCGGCCCAAAGAAGAAAAAAAAAAAAAAAGAAACGAGAGATTGGAGCGGATCAAGAATAGACTCAACAATGGTAGGAAGATCATAAAAGAGACTCACTTTTACATTTCGATGATAAAGTGCATGACTCATTATTTGTGGAACACTGCCTACAAAAGCATGTTGCATGGCTCAAGGAACAGGAAATAGAGTATGAGAAGCATTGGGTTTGGAGTGATGGCTGCTCATCACAATTCAAGTCAGGAAAACCTTTTTTTTTCTTAGGCAGGTACTTCACAATGAATGACAAGGAAATAGTGTGGAACTACTTTGCCCTTTGCTCATGGTAAAGATGAACATGATGGTGCAGTCTTTGTTATCAAAAAGGCTGCTAAGTAAGGAACAACTCAAACCCAATGGTGTGCAACTGAGGCATGCTAAAGATATTGTAAAATTTCTGTGTACATATTTCAGCAGTCTACCAGTTGATGAAACAGATGAGATCAAAAGATATTTTTGGGAAATTGAACCTGCTGTTGTGGCAAACATGGAAGAATATGAAGTTGAAACACTTAAAGGCACAAAGAAGATTCATCATGTCGGACACATGTCGTGAGGAGTAGACCAAACAGGCTTGTTCATAGATGCCTGTCATGTTTCTGCTTGTTTTGCATGGATCATAATTGGGACTCCTGCATCAATACAGGTAGATTTGGAAAGTGGAGGTAACTGACTTAAAACCAGGAGTTGAGAAGAAAAAGGAGACTCTTGAACAAGCCAATGAATGGATCAGTAATTTGGTAGAGGTAGGTGACAATTTTGCAGTAAATGCTGAGGTAGACAATTCAGAGGGTGTGAACTTCTACATCCTCAAGTGCACAGAACCCAAATGCACACTTGAAGATTCATACAAAGATGGATGGGGGCAAAAATTTGGTGTGCATGAGGTTATCTTAAGTGGATTGTATTATCAATTCTTGGGTCCTTATCTTGGTAAGTCCTGAGCTGGATGTAATCCGGTTGTGGTCTCGGGGCCATGTTAACTGTAATGAATACAGTAATTAAGGATTACCATGACTGAGAGGCTTCATGATAACTAGTGTGAACTTGTTCCCTAGAACTAGAATTAAACCGTAAACCCATAACCTATGAATTGCTAAACCCCTTTCCTTTGAAAGCTCTGTAGTATAAGCTAAGTGAGCTTGGGATGTTACTTGCCTTCTTCTGGCCCAGCAGCAAGTTGCAGTAGCAACCAAGAGCTGCAGGCTGATGGTGCTTAACGGAGCTGTCGGGCTTCGTTCTTCTAGTACCATTGTCCTATATGGAAGCAAGGGTAAACTTGTTTCACTAGAAGGTCTCTTATTGCTAGTGAGACGGGTGCTTAGTACTGGTATGGGACAGTACTAGGTGGTCGTCGATAGTCTAGTATTATAAGGCCTTACTCTGTATACACGATTTAGATCTAGATAAGCACTAGGTGTTTATCAGAAGGGAGTGTTTATGCAAGCATATGATTAGATAGGCATGCCTTATCTTGTTAGGAACTCCGGGTACTGGTGAGATGAAATCTATCGCCGGTATGGGACGGTGATGGACGTAGTCAACAGTCTAGTGTTCTGGGTTCTTAGGAGGCTTGCCACCAACGTGGGGGTTCTAGATGACGCACTGTCTAGATATAGCGGGATGTGTCTACTTGGCAGATGCTATGGTGCGTGTGGTGGATTCCATATATGTGTACTTGCAGTCCGTCAGTCATTGCTTCATGTTGACACTACTAGGATAACTCTTATGCATGTTACTAACACGTGGAAGCTTGTGCAGGCTGTTTGATAGCTGGCAGAGCATATGTGTGTGTTTGGTTATCTTTTGTGTCATCTTGTTATCTGAGGATATTGAAATGCCATGGAATCTCTGTTTCTTTCTTTTCGTCTCTAAACTTGTAATTAGGTTGGGCTCTAAAGAAGAGAACATGATGGTCCAAAAACACTAGGGGGAGAATATCCTCTGTAATTATGCTCTTATGCCATTGCCGAAGATAGATTGACTAACGCATCAAGATCCACTACATCCACTCAAAAAAGATCCTTTCGAGCTTGAGCATTGTTGTTAAAATATTGCAAGCAAAATGATGATATCTAGCACATCTTTGTTTTTTTAATGGCATCTACTTAGATTAGATTGCTTTCTTTCTATGTATTACGTCTATGGCATGGCATTTAACACTCCAGTCTTTCCTCCATCGCATGAAAATGCTCTCTATATATACTAGGCTTGTTGAGTTCTCCAAAGAATAACAGATCTTGAGCAACTATGCATACACCTTTGCTGCAAAGATGTCTCAGCTCTCTAGTTTTTTGGTCCAAACACATGTATTATAAATACAAGAAGTTTGGGAAGCACATCTTTTGTAAATATACTCTTAAGGCATTGTAAAAAATAAGTTGACTTTGCAGGCTGGACATGCAATCTCCTTGTTTTATGTCTCTGTCATTGTATGTTGATACTCCATCCATTATGTCATTCAAAATGGTCATCTTTGTTTTATCTATGAAATGCAAAACTATTGTATGTCAGTTCAGTGCCCAATCTAGCCCACTTCTTGCAGACAATTATTATATCACAGCAAACACATACCCCATTTTTGTTTTAGTATATACCTCCCGGATAACACAAAGAGGAAATGGAACGGAGACATATGCAAATTATTCTCAAAATATAGAATAATGGATTTTGAAAAATTTTAGGTTCAAGATGGTTTCAAGTACCACAACATTACAAAAATGGAGATGTAATATTCCATCTTAATCTGCTTCATGTATATAGTATCAAAAGTATCAAAATTGGAAGTCAACATTCCTATCAGGCATTGATTAATCTATGTGCATTCTTTATTTGGACACGTTGCACATAGCTGACATAGATACATTAGGTTGAGATATGTTTTCACATAGCTGTGAAGAAGGACAAAACAACCAGTTTTAAAGTCTGGGCATGCAAGATTCATGCAAAACAATTCTACAAGATAATGAAGAGTATGAAAAAGAAAATGCATCATCATCAAAAGTTAATATTAGCTTATCTGCACCTAGCAGGCATAATAAATTTGATAGTCACAAGATGAATTGTTTTTCAAACTTATCTAGTGGATTTTTTATTTATTTATTTATTTTTTTTGAAGAATGAAGCTTTTTTAGTCATTAATTATGGAAAATAGGTACACAAAAGGAAATGATCATAGTAGAGGATCACTTAACAATTAGAATTGAGGCATAGAGCCACAATTCGATAGAAATATAGTTTAAAGTGTTTAGTCATGAAGCATAATTAAAATTTTCATTTGCATGAAGACTTGAGAGCTCGAGATGTTGAAAATTGCTGTGTAGCATTAGGACTCAAAACCACTAAGAATTCTCCATTCAGCAATATAAAAACTCAATCTTCTGATCGAACTGAAACCATCCGAGTAGCTTTATATTTATACTAAAGAGCCAGCAACCTATACAAAAATAAAAGATAAAAATCATAGGTATCCTGGAAGTGGAAGTAGTCTCAGAACTGTGGCTGCAGAATAGGTCTCCAATTGCTTCCCCAATTGACCCACTCAATTAATCTGTCTGAGTTACAAGTGGACATGAGATGGATCATTGTTCCACAACAGTCTGCCCTGCCTCGATGATAGTAGTAGCATTCTCCATAGAATTCAAACTGCTGATCTGTCAGGTTTTCGCTATTGTTTTCCAGAAACCAAAACAGTATGAACATCAAATATGTTTCCTTTGAGAACTCTCTGCCCCACAGTACCTCTTTGTCAGGAACTTGCTGTATGTTTTGAATCAATCTGCCTCTGACTGAGCCTGTCCAGACTTTATAATCCAAAGTCTGTGAACTGAGAGAATCTTTGGGTTGTAATTTGCAACTTCAGCATCATTAAGATCAAGGTTGGGCTTGAATTTGCAGTTTATTAGATAATCTAGCATCAAAGACTTTTATGTTAGTAAGTAGTTGATGACAAAATAAGTTGAAAGAACCATAATAACCAGAATAATTTCCTATTGAATGCCAGCTATTATGAATATAAAAATACGAATTCTTATACTTATGAGCAGTAGCTGTAAGTCAATATCATATATAACCCGCAACTTAATCCACAAAGGAGAAGGATTATGCCCCCCATGCACACATCTGTTTCTATGTTTCCAAATATTCCATAAAGCAATGAAGCAAATAGGATTTCTAAACTTATTGTTGGACATGATAAAATCCACAATACTCCCTTGCTTTCTAATTTGAAAATGCTGCTCAAACCAACTCCAGAAACTTGTAAGCTTGGGGCATGAAAATATATGCTCGATATCTTCAATGCCATTGAAGTGGAGAGGACAGGAGGGACTGATGCTGGAGGTATTGGAAACATTGGCAAGCAGATGATGCTCAAAAAAAGTTTCCATATTCGGAATACTTTTGTTTGCAACCAGCTAAATGAAATAGGTTATCTTTAGAGCATAGTAAGAATTCCAGACGTTTTTAAACACAAAGGAAGCCATAAATATAGGAAACTTTGTAAATATTTTTATCTTTAAAATACCGATCGATCTATCTAGAGGTAGCAGCATCAAGGTTGAAATTAAAGACCACATTAATAATATGCTTGAATAACATCTTATCTGAAGAGGTACCATTGACTATAGTTTTGAATCTAGTCCAGGAAATCTATCTTCCACTTGTCCAAAGGTCACCAAGCCTTTGAATGCCAGTTGAATGCCACTTTTTATAAATTTTGGGATGGTTAATTGCCAAAGGAGCCATATCCCTTTTCGCTAGAGCAGGATTCCAAGAAATGTTTATATCATGGTGAGCCTGATTAATGCTAATGTGAGAAAAGGCTTTAGAAACTTTATTCCAAGAATTTAAGAGATTTCTCATAAGAGGAGAAGAATTAGCAGCTGGCTTGAGTTGGCAAAAAGAAGAAGAAGGCAAACAATGCTCAATGGAAGGATGGCCATCAATTAAACTTTTGTTCAACCAATAGTAGATAAACTTTGTAGCAGGATTATTCTGATTCCAGAGAGACTTCCAAATATATTTCCCTGCCAATGCATACCCCTGCAAAAGAAGATTTTTACAGCCAAGACCCCCACCTTTTTTATTTTGAGTTACATATTTGTGCTAGCTTGCAATGAAGAGGTGCATATATACAACCTATTACAATTATACCCATTCCAAAGCTGGACAAGACCTTTCTGAAACTTTGACAAACTTGAAGAAAAACAAATCTAACCAATTCTAGCTTTTCAATACAAAATGATACCTTGCCAAAATCTTCTGGTGTGCCTTTTGCTAGTTTTTTTGGAGGGTAAGAATATGATGTATATTAATTAAAAAAAGGATACTATTGTATGTGTTTTCTATATATAGAAATAGTAAGCAATGAATCACAATTACCAAGTTAGATAAGGATCAGCCTTTGCAAGTTGAGGCTCGGATCATCATTAGGACCATCCTCAGATATCCAATGACATTTAAAGAACATACAAAAGCTTTGAATTCTGCCAATTGTCCAAAGCTCTGTTAAAATAATGTCCAAACTTCCGATAATGGGCTAAACCCATAAGTGCCATCTCCATATTAAAGATGTTCTTCAGCTTGTCTAAAGAAAACGTGATGCCCACCAATAGCAATTCCACACCTATGCTTCCAGATTGCCCAGAACACTATATTAACCGGCGATCTTTGCGGCACTATATCCCCATAAGTTACCACCAGTATCTCTGGCATAGACATTGCACCATAGCAAGCACTCCCCTTTGATGGAGCACCTCCATAGTGACGATTCTGCCTTGCAAGTCTAACCACCTAAAGAACTGTAACCTTCTTGAGCATAGGGTTGACCACGAATTGATTAACAGTTGTATAGTCAGTATGACATCCACCACCTAATTTATCAACATCTTTTAGGGGGAGCCTGGGCGAAAGAGGCGGTGGATAGTGCTAACAACATACTTCTCTTTCCCATTGCAAGGCCATCTGTCATTTGGACCATCATTTCTTGAAAGGGCATCCAAGGTGCCGCGTATTTATCAAAAGATCTTCATGTCTCCTTCTCCTGCTCCCTAAACCATTCCTTTAAAGTGGGACCAGGAGAGCCACCGCACACCATCCCATAGATGTCCTACTATGGTAAATCTTGCTTGTCTCCATTTGGTAAAGATATGAGGATGTGTAAGCGCAAGAGGGAGGCTATTTCGCATCCATATCTGTGTGTTCCAAAAGATGCTCAGCTTTCTGACATTCCGAGGTGCATCCATTGGATTAAATAGACTTTGAACTTCCAACCAAGCCTCTAATAGCTTTCTCATAACAGGAGACAGGCCAGGGGCAACTTTATAGCTATAGAAAAAGGAACCAATTTCCTCATCGGATAGGGATGGCTTACTTCTTAGTGTACATTGCTGAAGCTAGTACTTGACAAAATGCAATGTAGGAGAGGTAATACCCTGTAATGCTCTCCACACATATTTTCCAGCTAGTGCTCGAGCTTGAGTTTCCAGGTCCTTACATCCCAATCCTCCATCCCTCTTATCCCTACACATTTCGAAGCACCTACACATTTCGAAGCGCTTAGGTCAATTGACCATATGAGCTCATGGATTACGTTTGGTGTTGTCTGAATTAAGGTTTATGCTGCCTAATATTACCGTGAGCTACTTCGGTAGTGTTCTGTGGTGCGTGGATCTTGTCTCATGATGCTTCAAGAGTGCTTGCCCTCCTATGCCTATGCTCCAAATAATATTGTTGACAAATGTCCAGTATTAAATAGGGGGTTGGAGAATATGGCGGCATGCACTGTACACAAGCATTCGTCTTTATCGCACAACCGTAGTATCCACGGAATCCATGTCATAGACTCGTAGTGCGTATAAAGCATTGTGTCTGGTCAGATCAAGTTGCCTTTTAAACCATAAATACCAACGGATGGGCATCAGTTTTCTTTAACCATAGCAAGCATAACAACCAAAGAACCCTATAGATTAGAAGGGCTGCCATGAAAATAGAAACCAATCAACCTTAACAATGGAACATAATAATAAACTCTAGTTGCAAACCCATAATAATAAACCTGTATTACCTTTTTGATGTAGTTAGTTCACTTAGGGTAATGCATGCTTATAGAGAGACATTTTATAGAGCTTCTCTTTTTCATACACTAATTAATCACTTCATTATCATGCATATCTTTCTAAACATGCATTCCTTGTTGTATTGCATGTAGATACTGGACGCATTGTAATAGTTCATTCGATATCTTTCAAGAATCTGATGTTTAAAATAAATATTGTTCTCATAGGTCTAACAGCCAGGGGACCCGCAAAGATGACTTGTGGAGTATGATCCAAAACTGCAGTGAACAAAATAATTTGCCCCGTGAGACCAGGTGTGAGATCCAATACCAGGGTACTCACATAGCATCTGTCATATTTGGCATATGCCCAACCTGAGCCCATCCACTGATTGCAACATGTGAAGTTCGATCACTAAATGATTCTGTCAGATGTGAACTATCTAGGAGCTGTAATCGTTGTTCATGCTCAAGACCTTGCATCACTTTCAAATCTCGGCTATATTTGTCTTGAGTAGTTTCAACCATATTGAAATTGCCGACCCAATAGCCAAATAACCCTCAAACACAATGATCTATGCCATGCAGTTTCGAAAGATGTGCATTGTACTCTCATAGAAGGTTACGAGGGTACATTACTAATGTATATCCTAGTTCTTGATGGTGGTATTGATGAAAGTCCAGCATTGATATAGCGACTGACATATATTTTAGTAAGTATTCAATTGGACCTATCTTTAGGGAAAGCACCACCCGGGTCAAGTGCACTGTGTTAATTGTGCTAACCTCTAAGTGGGAGCTTCTTGTCTAGTCAGTGGCTGGGTCAGATCATAAATCATGTTGTGGCATTTATTTGTGTATCTGTCTTTGTATATAGTTACCCACTAAAAGTTATTTAATAGTAGGTTAGGGTCCCCACTTAATGTTGAATACCTAAAACTTAGTATTAAGTAGTAGGGAAAGTGAATTAGTATAGGGTATTTACAAGCACTAAATTGGAGGTTTTTTTGCTTGATCTGTAGGTGTTGTCACTATTACTATTCTAGAGTTGTGTTCTGCTAGCTAGCAACTAGATACTCATACTCCCTCAGACAACCAGCACGAATCCACAGGAGAAAGCAGAAGTTAGTTCAGCGCCAATGGCACAGGAATTGGTGTTGCAAAATAGCTCAGAGCCAATGGCAGATGCATTGGTGTTGCAAAATGAGCCACATGTTGAGTGAAGGCTGTGTCTTCTTCTACACTGTGTAGGAAAAGTAGACCACAAAAAGCATGGTCTAGTTTGAGACCCGAGTTGATGAATTTGCTCTATAATCGGCTTTGCAATGTCTCAAATCTCAAATTGGAATCGATTACCAGTAATGGAAAGGATGGCTAAGCTATCATGCAAGCTCGTTAAAGATATTGAGAGGGTTTTTAAACTTCGAATGATAGCTCTAGAACCTGAAAAGGGAGAGATAGATAGGTACACATGGATAGTGGGCAACATTAGCCGCACTACTAGAAATATGATCATGGAGGTTGCAAATTTGACTAGTGCTTGCTTGAGGCTAGAGCTGAAAGAAAAAGCCGTCACATGGAATGTGACTGGACCAATAAAAGCTAAAGAAGGAAGCCCATCAACCCCCTCCCCCTCTCCCCAAATACCTTGTTAAGAAAGTGATGGAACAAACAATCAGAGACAGACGTCCTGGTGAGATTGATAGAGAGTGGGAAGCACGTAAAAGATCGGATGCTAAGACAACTTGGTTTGCAATTATAGATTTATCCCAGATAATAAATAGACAAATAATTAGTTCTTGTACTTATGGGATGGTGTTGAATGTAACATCTAGAGTTCTAGTTTTCTTATAGATAAAGTGTACTGCGTAAATATTCAGCATGATAATTTTCGGCTAGGTGTTGTGGACCCTAATACGGTAGTGAAAGCTATGTTGAAAAATATGAGAGAGTCTAGAATGCTGATAAGAAAAAATCGAGAGTGAAAGAACTAGGCATCTATATATTGGATCGGGAACGACCACTGCAAGGGTGGACTCTAACTTGATAGGAGCAGTGTATATTGTCAATTACTTGGCTGACTTTGCCAGTAAGCACTCCTATATGGAGTTGTTCGGAGATGTTCATCAGCAAACCAAGCACCGAAGGATATGCGGCTATTTAAAGCATTGTGTAGATCCTCCAATAAGGGACAAGGCATGGTTGTTTGATATGGGCTAGCTACTTGTTGACACCATGCGGAGCTCTTGGCATTGCTCTCCAATATCGTGAACGAGGCCACAAACGGAATCAGATTGGATTCTTCAAGTTGGACATGGTGGAGACGATGCAGACCAAGGTGGTCCTAGCCACACATAGCATGCATGCCCTACTACCTACAATTAAAGCACATTCGTGTATACTATTATTATATTCATTAGTAAATTGGTTGAACAACGACATTGAATTGACAAACTATATGAACACATCTCAATAGTCAATACTTGATTTTATAGCGTGTAGACCATAATGTTTGATTTATTGAGGACTATTGATAAGTTGTTGTGTGTATGCATGTGTAACAATCCTTTTTTTGGGTATTTTTTTATATTGACGTATTTGCAAGTTTTTTATTAAGTGTTTATGAATTATGAAAGCAAGAAATCAAAGCATGCAGTTGAGAAGCAAACAAACCATGCCTGAGCATGTAGAGGAAGTTACAATCGCGAATCCCCAGCAACAAGGTGATTTCTCGTTGCCTTTGCACTTGACAACCATGGCCTTCTCACATCTGCTGCAAAGCTTACAAGATGAGGCCGATTATAGGGCCTTCCAAAGAGTGGAGAGGGCGTGAACATGCGGAAGCGAGATGAGTTTTGCATGAAAGAGCTGATATGGCTACGATCAATGGGTGGACACATCTAAAGGTTCCACCATCATAGAGGTGCATGGAGTTTGTCGGGGATAATGGATCGGACTATTGTCCACATGGAACCCGACTTCGAGGATGTGACCCTAAGTTTGGACATGAAAAAGAGTTTGAAAGGACCGGCCTAACGGGGAGAGGTAAGTTTAAAAGTCGATGAATGCAAGAATACTACTGTCGCGAGCAAAAGCACACGGGGCGTTATGTTCAAGTGCATGTCAATTACTCCACAACGATGAGTTCCCCAAAACATTTGTCAAAGAAAGTTTATTATGGGCTTGCAAAAGGTCAATCTGTGAACTATGCCAATAGAAAATGGAGGCAAGAAAGTGGTAGTGGCGGTACCAAAAAGAGTTAAACATCTTGGAAGATAAGCGACAACACGTTGGGTGACAGAGCCCATTACTATAATCTACCTAGTTGAAGATGTTAATCGACTTTTAAAAAGTAGTGAGGGTAACCCGGTAGGATCTTTGTGAATGAGGAGGCGGATCTCGAGCTCGGTTAGATAACGAGAGAAGTCAAAATCATCTCTTTCTAAGGAGAACTTTTGCCTAAAAGGCCGTGTTGATCTGGTCGAGAAGATGGTTGCGAAATTAGAAATGTTGGTTCGCAGGCATTGAATTGAGAGGCGACTGTTTTGAGTGAAAACAATGAACACTTATGCAATCTAACAAAATCTTTAGACACAAACACTTTTAGAGTGACCTTCGAGCAAGCAATTGGGTATCAACCCCGTGGGTACCTATACAATAGTCAATGGAAGGAGCTAAAGGGTGTGAATTATAAACATTGTGCATTGTGCTAGGACAACTTGGCCTTGGGTTGGGCGCACGCTCTACGGTGTGGGCATCGTATCCATTTGTGATGTGTTACGGATTGGATATTACAAAGTCGACTTTATCTTGGTGACGATGGATGGACTATTCCAGAATTGCAATATGCTATACAAGGACGTACACTACTGTCACAATTGATCGCCCGCAAGAGAGATGGTTTTTTGTATACTTCCAAAGCCATCGCATAAAGCAAAGGTGATTAAGCGGACCCCAATGATCTGCTATGAGAGGAACATGATGATTATGTTGAATGATCTAGAACCTTTTTGTGAAGGCAATTTGAGTTTTTGAACGTGTCTCTACTAGAATGAATGAGATGAGGAATGAATTAGCACTAGACCTGTCTCTGGGATCATTCCTGATCCATGGACCAGAACTGGCCCACATGACCTCTGCCACTTAAACCCATGTAACTCACGAAAGAAATTTCAATTTTATAATATACCACCATCATTTGAGTCTTCACTTGTTTCTTAATGATCTCTGAGAATTTCAAGACCAATGGGGTCATCTATACCTTGTGGTGATTGCTCAAACATTGCATATTTGACAGTTTTGCACCAGTCCAGAACTGCCTTCTTCGATATTTCTAGCATAAAGTGACCTAAACCTTGCTAAAGTTGGAGGTATTTGCCTGTGTATCATAGAGTGCATTGAGTTTTATGTTCCCATGTTTTCTTGCAATCATTTGATATCGGTGGAAGCCGCCAAACCCTATTTTGATCAAAAAAGCTGCTTGAGGTTCAAGAATTATCTCTCTCTCTCATTATAACCAGTTTTGACTTAATTCTTGTGGCCATGAGTTGCTAACTATACGAGATATAGTTTCATGATTTTTTGGAGTGCTTATAAGTCATGTTAACCTCAATATTTACTAAAAGAATCTACTATCATACATTACGGACAAAAGTATATGTTAAAATGCTCCAATAATAATCATCCATAATGCCATGTGGGTAATAAATGATGCGTTCTATTTATATCTACATAGAGCATAACTCTTATAAACTTAACATATAGTATAACTAGGGTGTAACCATGCAATTTTTGGAATTCAAACATGATGTACAGCAGCCGGATTAACACATTAGAGCATAAAAAGTTGGGTCAACTCCACAACTATAGGTCCAAAACTCCACAACGATTATAGTTAATGATGTGTATTGATGAATTCAAGTGAATGTTGTGAAGTTTAGCCATGACAATATATAAATAGACCACATAACATTTCATATATGCTTCTTTGGTTCATAGAAAGAGACACTAATTTTTTTCCCAAATATGCCTTTAAAATAGTTCAAAATGTGAGAAATGACATATATAGAGATCTCTTATATAGGTTGTATGATCTTATTAAGAATAAGAATAAGAATGAAAAATATACCATGAAATCTGCTTATGTCTTACTAGCATAAACTTCATATCTGTGTTACTGCTATAAAGCATTGTAATCCAAGTAGAATAATATTACATGTAGGTTATCTTTCATGTACATTATATTTTTTATGGATGCAAACCTTTCTTAGCAATAAAAATCTCTAGTTGCATATCAAAGTAACATGTTATTTCTAAGATTTTAATTTATATAAGCATGCATCACCATTTATGGTCCATGAGACCAATTGTATAGAGCATGTATTTCTCACTAACCTTATCCCTTGCCTTATCCATTTTGCTCCATAGATTGATATTATGGCTTTTTAGCTTCGATCACATGATTTTTGAAAGGTGTAAGTGAAAGTCCATGTAGGTTCAATTGGTCATAAGCACCCCATAAATTCTCAAATTTTTTGTCTTTGCCCTTGCCCTTAAATTATACAAGCTAACTTGATCAATTAATTTTGTCCTATAGAGAATCATACAAGTAAACTATATGTGAAAGTTGAGATCAAAATTTGTTAAGGTGGCACCATTAATAATTTTAAACTTTCAATCATTTGGACCAATGATGGTGCAGAATCGGAATTTGCGAGATAGTGGTCTATCTTAATTTTTTATAGTAAAAGTTTTTCATATTTTTTTCTTGCTTCTTTTTTGCATTGGTTTCTTGACATGAGATATTTTGAGGATGTGATTTTGTAAAGTCACACCTTAGGGCACAAATCTAGAATAAACATGGAGGATATAATATAATTGATGCTATCTATTCTAGTTCAATCCTCAAGATAATGAACAACAAATATTTTTGTGAATAAAGTGGTCCAAGAGCTACTCATGTCTCAAAATTCAACTTGAAATGGAATAGCATAAGGATATTATCAATTTTAAATGAACTATGGACCAAGAATGGGGTGCAGTACGGATATCGTTTTTTGATTTATTTTTACCATGTCTTTTTCTCTTTCCACGAGCTTGTTTTTGCATTGGTTTCACATCCTTATAAAGTTTCATAATGTGATTTTTTGGAGGACAACCTAGACTCATATATAGCAATGCTATCCATTTGTATAAATTCCCTAAAATTGAAAAACTGAAGTAAAAGTCAAAACATCAAAGTCAAACTCGAAGAAACATTTTTCTATGATGGAGGACCTCGTGGACTACTTACATGCCAAATTTGAACTCAAAATTGATCTTCTTCTGAAAGTTGTTGTTTTTATATCACAACTGCTTCTGGGAACCAGTACTGGTTCTCAGAAGGCAAAGGACAATTTTGACCCTGTCATGTTTGAATTGCTCTATCTTCCTTTATAGACTTCGAATTGAGATGCGGCTTTTTGTATCTTGCTCTATATCTCGTGTAGAAAAATAACATTATAACAAAAAAAATCAAAAAAATCTTTTCATTAAGGTAGCTTTACTTTGTGTGAACATGAAGCTTTTGGTACTGGACCCCCTTGGGTTTGCTAGAGCATAATTCACAAGAATGGGAGCTGATACATTTTTGTGTATTTTTCATGTGAAGCATGACTACCATATATCGACTCCTAGAAAGGGTTTGGCGAGTTTTTGCATTCTTTATTTTATATGATGTTTTTTGTGAACCTTCAAAATGCCCTTTAATGGTCCATCATGGAACAGGTCTAGTGTTAGTGACTTGTATCACAGGCAATGGATAGTACGCCCTATCTTTCTTTCTTTCTTTCTTTTTTCTTTCTTCTTTCTTCTTTCTTCTTTCTTCTTTCTTCTTTCTTCTTTCTTCTTTCTTCTTTCTTCTTTCTTTCTTCTTTCTTCTTTCTTCTTTCTTCTTTCTTCTTTCTTCTTTCTTCTTTCTTCTTTCTTCTTTCTTCTTTCTTCCCTCTTCTTTCTTTTTTCTTCCCTCTTCCCTCTTCCCTCTTCCCTGTTTCCTTTTTCCTTTTTCCTTTTTCCTTTTTCCTTTTTCCTTTTTCTTTTTCTTTTTTTTTTTTTTTTTTTTTTTTTTTTTTTTTTTATAATGTAATAATGTAATAGCTAACCAAACACACTTGGTCCTCTTTGATAGATTGCGTAGCCATTTTATCTATGGTATCTAGCCTATTATATTAAACATTTCTAAAATTAAGAGTAGAGAGCCATTCAAGATAGGCTTATGGCACATCTTTTCTCCTAATCCAACATGTGTTCATTAACGTTCTTAGAAATACTTTGTGCTTTATCTTCTCGTTTCTCCATCAAGAGTGTTAAACACTAGATTCCCCTATTTCTATGTTTCACTTTAGTCTTGAATTTGTTCATCTCCTTTTATTCTTTATGAAAATTTTTTATGGCATTTTATTTCTTTGGATCTTTGTCAAGTTCCCTATATTCTTCATCTTGTCTTCTCGATCTACATCTTTTGTATTAATATTGTCTTCTCGATCTACATCTATATTACCCCTAAGGTTTTTTTTACCATTTTATTTTTCCTTTATCTCTCTTTTCATTTTCGAAATTTCTCCTTTAGGTTTTTTCTCCTTTCCTTTTTTCGCGGATCTCTTCCTTAGGTTTAGGTCTGCAAGCTCAGCTCCGAGGATCTCACGATGGCTGCCGCCTTAACCGTTTTTCCTCTGCCAGCTCTTGTACAGTGGAAAGGCCTTTTTCTCTGAATATCACGTTTCTCTACTGTCATGTGATATGTTGTGCTCTTGAAGAAGAACGGAATTGTTCAAGGTTTAACCAAAGAAAGAAGTGGGCCGATTCAATAGCCAACCGAGGTGCCAATTTCCTTGTCTTATGTGATCTCTACCAAATCGACTCTGAAGAAAAGCTCAAATCCACCAAGTAGATGGCATCCGCACGCGAACAAGGTTCTTGACCCATTTTTTATTTCAATTCTACCATAATGTTCAAGGGCTATGTTTCTAGTCCGATGCTCTTCTTCTTTTCCTATAATTTCTCTTCTCTAACCCTGTAAATATGATCTATCTTTCAATCTATGCTCTACTCATTTTCTGTTATCTTGTATTATGGATTTTCAGACCTGTACATGTAATTCTAGCTTCCAGTTCACAGTTTTTTGAGCAGGGATCTTTCTCCTTTGGTTTGAGTAATCATGCTCATTTCTGGTATCCAAAATGTTAACCGTCTTGTCCAACATAATCTGCTATGCACTGTTTCTTATGCTATCTTAGGTTGCTCAGTCATGTGGCACAGTGTTGTACTTATTGCCACTTTAGTTTTTTTTGTTCCATTATTTGCTAACATTTCCTTCTTTGCCATCTTAATTATCTCTGGCTGCACCCTGCTTTGGACCTTTATTTTTGATGTGTTCCTGGCATAGTATAAGCAAATAATTAACTAAGCTATTATAACCTTTAGCTATTGCAGCTCTTACCATTGTGTATCAATTATGACTGGCTTGTACATGTCTGGAATGCTAATTTTTTACTGCTACACAGCTGAGAATAAGGTTACATTGCCTAATGCCTTTAATTTTTCATAGTGGATATACAAACTAGGCGAGTTCCATGTGTTCTATTCTTTTTAGATCTAGGGCTTAACCCGCTATAAAGGTCATTCCTTTTGGTGACTAAACTAAACCAAGATGGTTGGATATCCTAAATCTGGCCACAAATCTTAACCAGCCAGATAGACGTAATATTTTCTGCTACGTAGTGTAGTTCTTTTTCGATTTAGGCTTGATTAATTTATCTGCCTCTATGTTCCTTAAGCAATTTGCTATGATAAAGTATGAGTTTACTTCCTAACTTCAGATCTTTAATTTTGGTTGACCTGATATCATTATAAAATGCAAACAGTTTGTGTTAACATGAAATCTATAAGTCAGAGTACCTTCTTAGAGTTCAGTTCCGTAGCTGCTAGACCTTCTGTTTAAGATTATCTGTTTGTTTTATGGTGAAGGGCGTTAAGCCGGATGAGTTCATTGCTTACCTGTTTGTGGCTTATGCATTTACCCTTCTCAGGCTAACTTGCATTTGGTTCCACTGCAGGTAACCGAACTTATCCCTCCACGTGATACTTTGGAGTTGGTGTTCAAGCAATATATTTGCTCACAAAATATTATCACTGCTTTGGTGACATCCAAAACCTTATCTATTTGTGTTACAAGTTCATTTGACACCACCATTTGAAAGTCCATTTTTGGAAACTTCTATACTGTCCTTAGAATAATATTTCTTATGAAATTGGAATACAATGTGATAAGTTTAGTTGCATCATGTAAAGAGCTTAGTATTACATAATAATAGAATGTTCTGGTTTTACTCTCCTGATGTTTTCTTATCATTTCTGTTGTCTTAACATGGCCATATAATGATTGACACAATTCTGATTCTTAGGCAAGTAAAATAAAATTCCTTTTTTCCATTAAGGGTATTACATTAATATGCTCCGGAAATTTCTGAACATGAACTTGTTCTTCCTCATATATTGATGAATGATATTGTCTTAATGGTTTGTCTTAATTATTTCATATCTTTCTAATTTAAAATATCTCAAATCAAGGCTTAGTCTAGACTTGCACCTGGTCTATTCTAAGACTGCAATCATAAAGTCTTTTAGTTCCAGAAATCTGGTCTATAAGGCTTAGGTCTGTTTGTAAAAATAGACTTTGGGGTTTTTTAATGTTACCTCAGTTTTTGGGTTTAACCCAAGACCTTGGTTTGGGAAAAGGTGTTTTCTAAATGTTTGGACTGGATCTTTGCAGAACGTGGAACCTGTGACATGTAAGGAATATATTGGCATCAATTCCATTTGGATTGAGAGATGGTAGCTCTCAAATTTGGTAAATGTGGATGTTCAAGCCCGAATTTGATTGCCTGCATCAAGAGGTACTGGATCAAAGAATTGATTTTCCTATAGCACAATTGTTACAAAAATCTTAAGTCCTTTGACTGTTGTACAAGGGCTGGTAGCCTACATAAAAAATGGTGAGATGTTTATGAACTGAATTAACAGATTGCAATGTATCTATATCTCATGTCAAGCTGAATATGAAAGTTGTAGTTGCATAAATGTGATTGTGTACTTTCTTTCATCTGCAATTTTTTCTTCTTTAACTAACTCTTACTAATTTGTACAGAATTTTCAAGCTGTTAATAAAGATGATGACATCAATAATATATGGATAAAGGATCTGATCTTTGTAAAGTACAACTGGTCTAGTCCATAATTCCAGAATTAAGAGGTTCGTCATGCAACGGGGTATGTATCTACACTCACAATTCACAAGTTCTATTTGTATTAGTGAGATGTTGAACTTACTGAACTCAAAGTTAACTTAAAGTTAACATACGTTCCACTAGCCGTGGGTTTTTATGGAAAGAGTTTTTCCATGGCTGGGTGTGTATCATAAAAAAAACTTTTACACTATTTACAGTAGCTAAAGATATCTATGTGATGATTCTAGCATTCTGCCACAACGGGTTCTGTAGAAAGGACATAATCAGAATTATGCTCAGATCTTTGAGAGTCAACATGTTTCCAGGATATCCATTGGACATTGGTCTCATGACCAGAACACTTCAAAGTATTTTGTAAGTTTTTCCTTGTTATTACCAATTTCTTAAGAGTAGATATGTACGGGTAGGGTAGGGTTCCTGTGTTACAACAGGGCCCTACTCTCCCCGTTGTACCTAGTTATTCACTCTTTTTGAGTGAATAATAACAGGTTCTCCCTCCATTCCGTGGTAGGAGGAAGGATTTTTTTATAATGTAATAATGTAATAGCTAACCAAACACACTTGGTCCTCTTTGATAGATTGCGTAGCCATTTTATCTATGGTATCTAGCCTATTATATTAAACATTTCTAAAATTAAGAGTAGAGAGCCATTCAAGATAGGCTTATGGCACATCTTTTCTCCTAATCCAACATGTGTTCATTAACGTTCTTAGAAATACTTTGTGCTTTA
Source organism: Isoetes taiwanensis (assembly GCA_021234155.1). Lineage (NCBI taxonomy): Eukaryota > Viridiplantae > Streptophyta > Lycopodiopsida > Isoetales > Isoetaceae > Isoetes > Isoetes taiwanensis. The sequence continues at coordinate 14,677,341 of JAJEKV010000033.1, read as the reverse complement.
TCTTCTCGTTTCTCCATCAAGAGTGTTAAACACTAGATTCCCCTATTTCTATGTTTCACTTTAGTCTTGAATTTGTTCATCTCCTTTTATTCTTTATGAAAATTTTTTATGGCATTTTATTTCTTTGGATCTTTGTCAAGTTCCCTATATTCTTCATCTTGTCTTCTCGATCTACATCTTTTGTATTAATATTGTCTTCTCGATCTACATCTATATTACCCCTAAGGTTTTTTTTACCATTTTATTTTTCCTTTATCTCTCTTTTCATTTTCGAAATTTCTCCTTTAGGTTTTTTCTCCTTTCCTTTTTTCGCGGATCTCTTCCTTAGGTTTAGGTCTGCAAGCTCCGCTCCGAGGATCTCACGATGGCTGCCGCCTTAACCGTTTTTCCTCTGCCAGCTCTTGTACAGTGGAAAGGCCTTTTTCTCTGAATATCACGTTTCTCTACTGTCATGTGATATGTTGTGCTCTTGAAGAAGAACGGAATTGTTCAAGGTTTAACCAGCAAAGAAGTGGACAGTTCTGAATAGCCAACCGAGGTGCCAATTTCCTTGTCTTATGTGATCTCTACCAAATCGACTACAGAAGAAAAGCTCAAATCCACCAAGTAGATGGCATCTGCACGAACAAGGTTCTTGACCCATTTTTTTATTTCAATTCTACCATAATGTCTGGCTGGATGTTTCTAGTCTGATGCTCTTCTTCTTTTCCTATAATTTCTCTTCTCTAACCCTGTAAATATGATCTATCTTTCAATCTATGCTCTACTCATTTTCTGTTATCTTGTATTATGGATTTTCAGACCTGTACATGTAATTCTAGCTTCCAGTTCACAGTTTTTTGAGCAGGGATCTTTCTCCTTTGGTTTGAGTAATCATGCTCATTTCTGGTATCCAAAATGTTAACCGTCTTGTCCAACATAATCTGCTATGCACTGTTTCTTATGCTATCTTAGGTTGCTCAGTCATGTGGCACAGTGTTGTACTTATTGCCACTTTAGTTTTTTTTGTTCCATTATTTGCTAACATTTCCTTCTTTGCCATCTTAATTATCTCTGGCTGCACCCTGCTGGACCTTTATTTTTGATGTGTTCCTGGCATAGTATAAGCAAATAATTAACTAAGCTATTATAACCTTTAGCTATTGCAGCTCTTACCATTGTGTATCAATTATGACTGGCTTGTACATGTCTGGAATGCTAATTTTTTACTGCTACACAGCTGAGAATAAGGTTACATTGCCTAATGCCTTTAATTTTTCATAGTGGATATACAAACTAGGCCGAGTTCCATGTGTTCTATTCTTTAGATCTAGGGCTTAACCCGCTATAAAGGTCATTCCTTTTGGTGACTAAACTAAACCAAGATGGTTGGATATCCTAAATCTGGCCACAAATCTTAACCAGCCAGATAGACGTAATATTTTCTGCTACGTAGTGTAGTTCTTTTTCGATTTAGGCTTGATTAATTTATCTGCCTCTATGTTCCTTAAGCAATTTGCTATGATAAAGTATGAGTTTACTTCCTAACTTCAGATCTTTAATTTTGGTTGACCTGATATCATTATAAAATGCAAACAGTTTGTGTTAACATGAAATCTATAAGTCAGAGTACCTTCTTAGAGTTCAGTTCCGTAGCTGCTAGACCTTCTGTTTAAGATTATCTGTTTGTTTTATGGTGAAGGGCGTTAAGCCGGATGAGTTCATTGCTTACCTGTTTGTGGCTTATGCATTTACCCTTCTCAGGCTAACTTGCATTTGGTTCCACTGCAGGTAACCGAACTTATCCCTCCATGTGATGCTTTGGAGTTGGTGTTCAAGCAATATACTTGCTCACAAAATATTATCACTGCTTTGGTGACATCCAAAACCTTATCTATTTCGGTTACAAGTTCATTTGGCACCACCATTTGAAAGTCCGTTTTTGGAAACTTCTATACTCTGTCCTTAGAATAATATCTCATATAAAATTGGCATACAATGTGATAAGTTTAGTTGCATCGTGTAAAGAGCTTAATATTACATAATAATAGAATGTTCTGGTTTTACTCTCCTGATGTTTTCTTATCATTTCTGTTTTCTTAACATGGCCATATAATGGTTGACACAATTCTGATTCTTAGGCAAGTAAAATAAAATTCCTTTTTCTCATTAAGGGGATTACATTAATATGCTCGGAAATTTCTGAACATGAGCTTGTTCTTCATCATGTATTGATGGATGATATTGCCTTAATGGTTTGTCTTAATTATTTCATATCTTTCAAATTTAAAATATCTCAAATCAAGGCTTAGTCTAGACTTGCACCTGGTCTATTCTAAGACTGCAATCATAAAGTCTTTTAGTTCCAGAAATCTGGTCTATAAGGCTTAGGTCTGTTTGAAAAAATAGACTTTGGGGTTCTTTTTTCTTTTTTCTTTTTTCTTTTTTCTTTTTTCTTTTTTCTTTTTTCTTTTTTCTTTTTTCTTTTTTCTTTTTTCTTTTTTCTTTTTCGTTTTTCCTTTTTCCTTTTTCCTTTTTCCTTTTTCCTTTTTCCTTTTTCTCCTTTTTCCTTTTTCCTTTTTTTTTTTTTTTTTTTTTTTTTTTTTTTTTGCTTTTTTCCTTTTTTTGTTTTTCCTTTTGTTTTTCCTTTTCCTTTTCCTTTTTTTTCTTTTTCCTTTTTCCGTTTTTTTTTCTTTTTTCTTTTTTCTTTTTCTTTTTCCTTTTTCTTTTTCCTTTTTTTTTCCTTTTCCTTTTTCCTTTTTCCTTTTTCCTTTTTCCTTTTTCCTTTTTTCTTTTTTCTTTTTTCTTTTTTCTTTTTTCTTTTTTCTTTTTTCTTTTTTCTTTTACGAATTATCTTCACCTAGACTACTAACTATTACATGCAACTAAAATCACATGAACATCGTTTGTTCAAGATAAAGACAATGACACTCACATATCCACCCTAGATTTTACTCTAGGCCACAACCAATGCCACTAGTTCTGTTTTTATCATTTTGACTACCTCAAAATCTTTTCTTGCATACACCTAAAGAGTACAAGTGTAATATATCCTTTCAAGATTTTGTGTATAGTAAAACAGTACACGTATACCTTATATGTAAAAATCAGCATGTAGACATTTAGGCAAATGAATATTAAGTATTAAATCCTGTTTTTCCACTTAAGATCCTTACAAGTAATAGAATAATATGCAACCAACTGTAACTTACTTTCAATACTGCATTAACAATGTTTTTTATACTAAAATACTGCTATTAAATGTAAAGCCATGTATCATATGTAAGTTCCATGTGTCCCTCTCTTGATTTCATTCCAAAATCACTCAAGCTTGGATAGATCTCACCATTGGTTCTCCCTTTATGCAGTAATCTTCACTATAATAAGAATGATTTGTATCATCCAACCGTTTGACCAAACACCCAGAAGATGTGATCGTGGTTACCTGCACCCAAACAGACCAACATTAGCAAATATTTGGTAATGAGGAGAGGAGTGACAGGTAAGCTATACAATCACATGGCTCTTCGCCCTTCACCTACTGTTGGGTCATGAAAAATTCAAATTTAATCTTAAGCATCAGTCTTGCTGCCCATCGTCAGCATTCTTACATCCCTTAGACCGCTTACATCAGTCTCTATTCTTAATCTAATCACATGCAAAATGTATGTATGCCCAGCTTATCTTTGCCTAATCTAAATCTAATTACTGTATCATTTTTCAGTTTCAGAAATTTAAAACTTTCAGTGCATGTGCCATGCATCTATTGCTGGCCGTTTTTCATAAAACCCAGTTCCGGACCTGCAACACAAATCAGCAAGTGTCTACTTCCTTGTATTACGATCCTGTCTTCACATACTAGCTAAGACTAAGTCATTTTCGTATAATCATGTAATTAACTAAGAACAGATTGTCTCAATCCCTGTTTTAAGACCACTAGATCATTTTCAATTATTCTTAATCCAAAATAGACCTGATAAGTAGTGCCCATCCAGCAAGCAGGGTCTTAGGCAAAAGCAAAGTCTGCATCTTCCTTCAGCAGGTAGGGCCGAAAACCTGAACAGAAGGCTTCACATCTTATTATGTGTGGAGCAAGCATTAGCTTGTTTCAAGATAAGCATCAGCAACGGCGGCAGTTGTAGCGATAACCATCTCCGCCATGGATCTCCATCTCCGCCATAGTCATGTTTCCAGAATAACCTAATATAAATTCGTTTCCCAATTTAGGGAATTTCGAAATTGATAATTTACTCATTTATAAGGGACCATACAATTATAATAATTTGGCCAATAGAAATTCTGAACTATCCAAGGAAAATTTTGGTACATTAAATAACAATTACTATCAAGGCAGCTTGGATATCTTGGGTTTTGATAGCATACCTTGGGTATAGCATTCGCTTTTTCCAAAGACACCAACCATAAAGTGAGTGTTGATAGCTAATAAATGAAGGACCATCTTTCTTAGTAATCGTTGCCATGCCACAAATATCTCAAGTTTTTTCTTTTAAAAGGATGGCCCCTCGTTGCCATGCCACAAATAACTCAAGCTTTTCCTTTGAAAGGATGGCCCCAATGCTGCCTTTTGTAATGTTCCCAAAGTTAAACTGCCTTCTGCAATTTCTCCATCTACAACCATAACCAGTCACCCATGTCTTCTTTTTCTTTTTTCTTTTTTCTTTTTTCTTTTTTCTTTTTTCTTTTTTCTTTTTTCTTTTTTCTTTTTTCTTTTTTCTTTTTTCTTTTTTCTTTTTTCTTTTTTCTTTTTTCCCTCCCTCGGGTAGCAGGACCATACTTTCCATAGGAGTAAGGATGCAGGACCCTTCCTATGAAAAGGAGGGTCCTGCTATCCTACACCAGAAGTGACATCAATTTTAGATGTCTCAGCATTTGAAGCATTTGTATAATCATTCTTCTATAAGTATAGAAGTATTATCGCCATATGTGTAAGGTAAAGGGTGCAGTGGACCCAAAGCTACTCATGTCTCAAAATTCAACTTGAAATGGAATAGCATAAGGATATTATCAATTTTTAAATGAACTATGGACCAGTAATGGGCAGGTACAGATATCGTTTTTGATTTATTTTTACCATGTCTTTTTCTCTTTCCACGAGCTTGTTTTTGCATTGGTTTCACATCCTTATAAAGTTTCATAATGTGATTTTTTGGAGGACAACCTAGACTCATATATAGCAATGCTATCCATTTGTATAAATTCCCTAAAATTGAAAACTGAAGTAAAAGTCAAAACATCAAAGTCAAACTCAGCAAACATTTTTCTATGATGGAGGACCTCGTGGACTACTTACATGCCAAATTTGAACTCAAAATTGATCTTCTTCTGAAAGTTGTTGTTTTTATATCACAACTGCTTCTGGGAACCAGTACTGGTTCTCAGAAGGCAAAGGACAATTTTGACCCTGTCATGTTTGAATTGCTCTATCTTCCTTTATAGACTTCGAATTGAGATGCGGCTTTTTGTATCTTGCTCTATATCTCGTGTAGAAAAATAACATTATAACAAAAAAAAATCAAAAAAATCTTTTCATTAAGGTAGTTTTACTTTGTGTGAACATGAAGCTTTTGGTACTGGACCCCCTTGGGTTTGCTAGAGCATAATTCACAAGAATGGGAGCTGATACATTTTTGTGTATTTTTCATGTGAAGCATGACTACCATATATCGACTCCTAGAAAGGGTTTGGCGAGTTTTTGCCTTCTTGATTTTATATGATGTTTTTTGTGAACCTTCAAAATGCCCTTTAATGGTCCATCATGGAACAGGTCTAGTGTTAGTGACTTGTATCACAGGCAATGGATAGTACGCCCTATCTTTCTTTCTTTTTTCTTCTTTCTTCTTTCTTCTTTCTTCTTTCTTCTTTCTTCTTTCTTCTTTCTTCTTTCTTCTTTCTTCTTTCTTCTTTCTTCTTTCTTCTTTCTTCTTTCTTCTTTCTTCTTTCTTCTTTCTTCTTTCTTCTTTCTTCTTTCTTCTTTCTTCTTTCTTCTTTCTTTTTTCTTCGTACATGTTCTTGCTAAGACTACGGTCACAGTTATGCAAACAATTACATTAAAAGAACCTTGTTCAAGGCAAGATCACTTATCCCAATATCCACCCTGGTTTTTTAGGCCAGGCCACATCAGGCACTCTACAAACCTTAGCCCATATAATTTAAAACTTAAATCTTAACTTAAATCTTACAACTATGAAGTTTTGAATTTGAAAGTATGAAGTGTAAAGTAAACTTTGAATCTTGATGTAGCATATTCCATTCTTGTCCAAAGCTGGACAAGACGTTTCTGAAACTTTGACAACTTGAAGAAAAACAAATCTAACCAATTCTAGCTTTTCAATACAAAACGATACCTTGCCAAAATCTTCTGGTGTGCCTTTTGCTAGTTTTTTTGGAGGGTAAGAATATGATGTATATTAATTAAAAAAAGGATACTATTGTATGTGTTTTCTATATATAGAAATAGTAAGCAATGAATCACAATTACCAAGTTAGACAAGGATCAGCCTTTGCAAGTTGAGGCTCGGATCATCATTAGGACCATCCTCAGATATCCAATGACATTTAAAGAACATACAAAAGCTTTGAATTCTGCCAATTGTCCAAAGCTCTGTTAAAATAATGTCCAAACTTCTGATAATGGGCTAAACCCATAAGTGCCATCTCCATATTAAAGATGTTCTTCAGCTTGTCTAAAGAAAACGTGATGCCCACCAATAGCAATTCCACACCTATGCTTCCAGATTGCCCAGAACACTATATTAACCAGCGATGCTGGCACTATATCCCCATAAGTTACCACCAGTATCTCTGGCATAGACATTGCACCATAGCAAGCACTCCCCTTTGATGGAGCACCTCCATAGTGACGATTCTGCCTTGCAAGTCTAACCACCTAAAGAACTGTAACCTTCTTGAGCATAGGGTTGACCACGAATTGATTAACAGTTGTATAGTCAGTATGACATCCACCACCTAATTTATCAACATCTTTTAGGGGGAGCCTGGGCGAAGGAGGCGGTGGATAGTGCTAACAACATACTTCTCTTTCCCATTGCAAGGCCATCTGTCATTTGGACCATCATTTCTTGAGAGGGCATCCAAGGTCCCACGTATTTCTCAAAAGATCTTCATGTCTCCTTCTCCTGCTCCCTAAACCATTCCTTTAAAGCGGGACCAAGAGAGCCACCGCACACCATCCCATAGATGTCCTACTATGGTAAATCTTGCTTGTCTCCATTTGGTAAAGATATGAGGATGTGTAAGCGCAAGAGGGAGGCTATTTCGCATCCATATCTGTGTGTTCCAAAAGATGCTCAGCTTTCTGACATTCCGAGGTGCATCCATTGGATTAAATAGACTTTGAACTTCCAACCAAGCCTCCAATAGCTTTCTCATAACAGGAGACAGGCCAGGGGCAATTTTATAGCTATAGAAAAAGGAACCAATTTCCTCATCGGATAGGGATGGCTTACTTCTTAGTGTACATTGCTGAAGTACTTGACAAAATGCAATGTAGGAGAGGTAATACCCTGTAATGCTCTCCACATATATTTTCCAGCTAGTGCTCGAGCTTGAGTTTCCAGGTCCTTACATCCCAATCCTCCATCCCTCTTATCCCTACACATTTCGAAGCACCTACACATTTCGAAGCGCTTAGGTCAATTGACCATATGAGCTCATGGATTACGGTTGGTGTTGTCTGAATTAAGGTTTATGCTGCCTAATATTACCGTGAGCTACTTCGGTAGTGTTCTGTGGTGCGTGGATCTTGTCTCATGATGCTTCAAGAGTGCTTGCCCTCCTATGCCTATGCTCCAAATAATATTGTTGACAAATGTCCAGTATTAAATAGGGGGTTGGAGAATATGGCGGCATGCACTGTACACAAGCATTCGCCTTTATCGCTGTAACCGTAGTATCCACGGAATCCATGTCATAGACTCATAGTGCGTATAAAGCATTGTGTCTGGTCAGATCAAGTTGCCTTTTAAACCATAAATACCAACGGATGGCATCAGTTTTCTTTAACCATAGCAAGCATAACAACCAAAGAACCCTATAGATTAGAAGGGCTGCCATGAAAATAGAAACCAATCAACCTTAACAATGGAACATAATAATAAACTCTAGTTGCAAACCCATAATAATAAACCTATATTTCCTTTTTAATGTAGTTAGTTCACTTAGGGTAATGCATGCTTATAGAGAGACATTTTATAGAGCTTCTCTTTTTCATACACTAATTAATCACTTCATTATCATGCATATCTTTCTAAACATGCATTCCTTGTTGTATTGCATGTAGATACTGGACGCATTGTAATAGTTCATTCGATATCTTTCAAAAATCTGATGTTTAAAATAAATATTGTTCTCATAGGTCTAACAGCCAGGGGACCCGCAACAGTGATGGTTTTAGTGGTACTATATCATAATCTGGATATAACTATTCTGGCGATAATTTGAGATTCAAATTTTTTTTGGAAGGCGATAAATTTTACCCATTTAAGTATTTGTGTAGTGCATATGGCGATAAATGTTAATCACTAAAGTATGTGTGTAGTACTTGTGGTGATGTCTAAAATCCTACCACATCATTGATGTCACAAGTGCAACATAGTGATATAAATAAGTGCCACTAACTAATGTTGTAAGCTCCCATTTTGTTTTCGTGATTGTACCTGAGAGTACTATTTTCTCAATATTCCATGGTAAAGACATAAAATGGTATGGCTTTATCATGCATTAAGGCATAGGTGTGGCACAAATCAGAATTCAAAATCTTCACCTCTATACATATGGAATTGGTAAATCAATGGTTTTTAAGTAGGCGATCTGTTAGAGATTTAAGAATTGAGATTATTGATAGACATGCGAAAAAGCTCCTTCACTAAATTCATTTTGCTGGCGAATGTGGTAGAAGAGGGTAGGCTTTTTCAGAAAAATTTGGCGAATTAATCTCATATTCTTACTGAAGGAAGCCTACTAAACATAGTGGCAAAATTCTCCAAAATCCAAAAATATAGCAATTTTGCGATAAATAGCCACTAAAATCAACACTGACCCGCAAAGATGACTTGTGGAGTATGATCCAAGACTGCAGTGAACAAAATAATTTGCCGCCTGAGACCAGGTGTGAGATCCAATACCAGGGTACTCACATAGCATCTGTCATATTTGGCATATGCCCAACCTGAGCCCATCCACTGATTGCAACATGTGAAGTTTGATCACTAAATGATTCTGTCAGATGTGAATAGTTACTATCTAGGAGCTGTAATCGTTGTTCATGCTCAAGACCTTGCATCACTTTCAAATCTCGGCTATATTTGTCTTGAGTAGTTTCAACCATATTGAAATTGCCGACCCAATAGCCAAATAACCCTCAAACCCAATGATCTATGCCATGCAGTTTCGAAAGATGTGCATTGTACTCTCATAGAAGGTTACGAGGGTACATTACTAATGTATATCCTAGTTCTTGATGGTGGTATTGATGAAAGTCCAGCATTGATATAGCGACTGACATATATTTTAGTAAGTATTCAATTGGACCTATCTTTAGGGAAAGCACCACCCGGGTCAAGTGCACTGCGTTAATTGTGCTAACCTCTAAGTGGGAGCTTCTTGTCTAGTCAGTGGCTGGGTCAGATCATAAATCATGTTGTGGCATTTATTTGTGTATCTGTCTTTGTATATAGTTACCCACTAAAAGTTATTTAATAGTAGGTTAGGGTCCCCACTTAATGTTGAATACCTAAAACTTAGTATTAAGTAGTAGGGAAAGTGAATTAGTATAGGGTATTTACAAGCACTAAATTGGAGGTTTTTTTCTTGATCCTCAGAGGTGTTGTCACTATTACTATTCTAGAGTTGGTTCTCGCTAGCTAGCAACTAGATACTCATACTCCCTCGGACAACCAGCCACGAATCCACGAGGAGAAAGCGAGAGTTAGTTCAAAGCCAATGGCACAGAATTGGTGTTGCAAAATAGCTTCGAGCCAATGGCGTGATGCATTGGTGTTGCAAAATGAGCCACATGTTGAGTGAAGGTCGTGGTCTTCTTCTACAATTTGTGTAGGAAAAGTAGACCACAAAAAGCATGGTCTAGTTTGAGACCCGAGTTGATGAATTTGCTCTATAATCGGCTTTGCAATGTCTCAAATCTCAAATTGGAATCGATTACCAGTAATGGAAAGGATGGCTAAGCTATCATGCAAGCTCGTTAAAGATATTGAGAGGGTTTTAAACTTGAATGATAGCTCTAGAACCCAAAAGGGAGAGATAGATAGGTACACATGGATAGTGGGCAACATTAGCCGCACTACTAGAAATATGATCATGGAGGTTGCAAATTTGACTAGTGCTTGCTTGAGGCTAGAGCTGAAAGAAAAAGCCGTCACATGGAATGTGATCTGGACCAATAGAAAGCTAAAGAAGGAAGCCCATCAACCCCCTCCCCCTCTCCCCAAATACCTTGTTAAGAAAGTGATGGAACAAACAATCGAGACGGGCGTCCGGTGAGATTGATAGAGAGTGGGAAGCACGTAAAAGATCTGGATGCTAAGACAACTTGGTTTGCAATTATAGATTTATCCCGGATAATAAATAGACAAATAATTAGTTACGTACTTATGGGATGGTGTTGAATGTAACATCTAGAGTTCTAGTTTTCTTATAGATAAAGTGTAATGCGTGAAATATTCAAAGATGATAATTTTTCGGCTAGGTGTTGTGGACCCTAATACGGTAGTGAAAAGCTATGTTGAAAAATATGAGAGAGTCTAGAATGCCGATAAGAAAAATCGAGAGTGAAAAGAACTAGGCATCTATATATTGGATCGGAACGACCCTTTGCAAGGGTGGACTCTAACTTGATAGGGCGGTGTATATTGTCAATTACTTGGTGACTTTGCCGGTAAGCACTCCTATATGGAGTTGTTCTGAGATGTTCATCGGCAAACCAAGCAATCGGGGATATGCGGCTATTTAAAGCATTGTGTAGATCCTCCAATAAGGGACAAGGCATGGTTGTTTGATATGGGCTAGCTACTTGTTGACACCATGCGAGCTCTTGGCATTGCTCTCCAATATCGCGTGAACGAGGGCCACATACCGGAATCGATTGGATTCTTCAAGTTGGACATGGTGGAGACGATGCAGACCAAGGTGGTCCTAGCCACACATAGCATGCATGTCCTACTACCTACAATTAATGCACATTCGTGTATACTATTATTATATTCATTAGTAAATTGGTTGAACAACGACATTGAATTGACAAACTATATGAACACATCTCAATAGTCAATACTTGAATTTATAGCGTGTAGACCATAATGTTTGATTTATTGAGGACTATTGATAAGTTGTTGTGTGTATGCATGTGTAACAATCCTTTTTTTGGGTATTTTTTTATATTGACGTATTTGCAAGTTTTTTATTAAGTGTTTATGAAATCAAAGCATGCAGTTGAGAAGCAAACAAACCATGCCTGAGCATGTAGAGGAAGTTACAATCGCGAATCCCCAGCAACAAGGTGATTTCTCGTTGCCTTTGCACTTGACAACCATGGCCTTCTCACATCTGCTGCAAAGCTTACAAGATGAGGCCGATTATAGGGCCTTCCAGCGAGTGGAGAGGGCAGCGGAACATGCCAGAGCGCAGATGAGTTTTGCATGAAAGAGCTGATATGGCTACGATCAATGGGTGGACACATCTAAAGGTTCCACCATCATAGAGGTGCATGGAGTTTGTCAGGATAATGGATCAGACTATTGTCCACATGGAACTGACTTCGAGGATGTGACCCTAAGTTTGGACATGAAAGAGTTTGAAAGGGACTGGCCTTAACAGAGAGGTAAGTTTAAAGTCGATGAATGCAAGAATACTACAGTGCGAGCAAGAGCACGGGAGCGTTATGTTCAAGTGCATGTCAATTACTCCACAACAGTGAGTTCCCCAAAACATTTGTGCAGCAAGTTTATTATGGGCTTGCAAAAGGTCAATCTGTGAACTATGCCAATAGAAAATGGAGGCAAGAAAGTGGTAGTGGCAGTACCAAAAGAGTTAAACATGCGGAAGATAGCGACAACACGTTGGGTGATGAGCCCATTACTATAATCTACCTAGTTGAAGATGTTAATCGACTTTTAAAAGTAGTGAGGGTAACCAGCGGATGCTGTGTGGAATGAGGAGGCGGATCTACGAGCTCAGTTAGATAACGAGAGAAGTCAAAATCTGTCTCTTTCTAAGGAGAACTTTTGCCTAAAAGGCCGTGTTGATGCAGTCGAGAAGATGGTTGCAGAATTAGAAATGTTGGTTGCAGGCATTGAATTGAGAGGCGACTGTTTTGAGTGAAAACAATGAACACTTATGCAATCTAACAAAATCTTTAGACACAAACACTTTTAGAGTGACCTTCGAGCAAGCAATTGGGTATCAACCCCGTGGGTACCTATACAATAGTCAATGGAAGGAGCTAAAGGGTGTGAATTATAAACATTGTGCATTGTGCTAGGACAACTTGACGCAGGTTGGCTGGTACGCTCTACGGTGTGGGCATCGTATCCATTTGTGATGTGTTACGGATTGGATATTACAAAGTCGACTTTATCTTGGTGACGATGGATGGACTATTCCAGAATTGCAATATGCTATACAAGGACGTACACTACTGTCACAATTGATCGCCCGCAAGAGAGATGGTTTTTTGTATACTTCCAAAGCCATCGCAAGCGCAAGGTGATTAAGCGGACCCCAATGATACTGCAGAGGAACATGATGATTATGTTGAATGATCTAGAACCTTTTTGTGAAGGCAATTTGAGTTTTTGAACGTGTCTCTACTAGAATGAATGAGATGAGGAATGAATTAGCACTAGACCTGTCTCTGGGATCATTCCTGATCCATGGACCAGAACTGGCCCACATGACCTCTGCCACTTAAACCCATGTAACTCACGAAAGAAATTTCAATTTTATAATATACCACCATCATTTGAGTCTTCACTTGTTTCTTAATGATCTCTGAGAATTTCAAGACCAATGGGGTCATCTATACCTTGTGGTGATTGCTCAAACATTGCATATTTGACAGTTTTGCACCAGTCCAGAACTGCCTTCTTCGATATTTCTAGCATAAAGTGACCTAAACCTTGCTAAAGTTGGAGGTATTTGCCTGTGTATCATAGAGTGCATTGAGTTTTATGTTCCCATGTTTTCTTGCAATCATTTGATATCGGTGGAAGCCGCCAAACCCTATTTTGATCAAAAAAGCTGCTTGAGGTTCAAGAATTATCTCTCTCTCTCATTATAACCAGTTTTGACTTAATTCTTGTGGCCATGAGTTGCTAACTATACGAGATATAGTTTCATGATTTTTTGGAGTGCTTATAAGTCATGTTAACCTCAATATTTACTAAAAGAATCTACTATACAGAATTCTGGACAAAAGTATATGTTAAAATGCTCCAATAATAATCATCCATAATGCCATGTGGGTAATAAATGATGCGTTCTATTTATATCTACATAGAGCATAACTCTTATAAACTTAACATATAGTATAACTAGGGTGTAACCATGCAATTTTTGGAATTCAAACATGATGTACAGCAGCCGGATTAACACATTAGAGCATAAAAAGTTGGGTCAACTCCACAACTATAGGTCCAAAACTCCACAACGATTATAGTTAATGATGTGTATTGATGAATTCAAGTGAATGTTGTGAAGTTTAGCCATGACAATATATAAATAGACCACATAACATTTCATATATGCTTCTTTGGTTCATAGAAAGAGACACTAATTTTTCCCAAATATGCCTTTAAAATAGTTCAAAATGTGAGAAATGACATATATAGAGATCTCTTATATATGTTGTATGATCTTATTAAGAATAAGAATAAGAATGAAAAATATACCATGAAATCTGCTTATGTCTTACTAGCATAAACTTCATATCTGTGTTACTGCTATAAAGCATTGTAATCCAAGTAGAATAATATTACATGTAGGTTATCTTTCATGTACATTATATTTTTATGGATGCAAACCTTTCTTAGCAATAAAATCTCTAGTTGCATATCAAAGTAACATGTTATTTCTAAGATTTTAATTTATATAAGCATGCATCACCATTTATGGTCCATGAGACCAATTGTATAGAGCATGTATTTCTCACTAACCTTATCCCTTGCCTTATCCATTTTGCTCCATAGATTGATATTATGGCTTTTTAGCTTCGATCACATGATTTTTGAAAGGTGTAAGTGAAAGTCCATGTAGGTTCAATTGGTCATAAGCACCCCATAAATTCTCAAATTTTTGTGCTGCAGCCTTGCCCTAAATTATACAAGCTAACTTGATCAATTAATTTTGTCCTATAGAGAATCATACAAGTAAACTATATGTGAAAGTTGAGATCAAAATTTGTTAAGGTGGCACCATTAATAATTTTTAAACTTTCAATCATTTGGACCAATGATGGTCTGCAACTGGACTGCAGATAGTGGTCTATCTTAATTTTTTATAGTAAAAGTTTTTCATATTTTTCCTTGCTTCTTTTTGCATTGGTTTCTTGACATGAGATATTTTGAGGATGTGATTTTGTAAAGTCACACCTTAGGGCACAAATCTAGAATAAACATGGAGGATATAATATAATTGATGCTATCTATTCTAGTTCAATCCTCAAGATAATGAACAACAAATATTTTTTGTGAATAAAGTGGTCCAAGAGCTACTCATGTCTCAAAATTCAACTTGAAATGGAATAGCATAAGGATATTATCAATTTTTAAATGAACTATGGACCAGTAATGGGCAGGTACAGATATCGTTTTTGATTTATTTTTACCATGTCTTTTTCTCTTTCCACGAGCTTGTTTTTGCATTGGTTTCACATCCTTATAAAGTTTCATAATATGATTTTTTGGAGGACAACCTAGACTCATATATAGCAATGCTATCCATTTGTATAAATTCCCTAAAATTGAAAACTGAAGTAAAAGTCAAAACATCAAAGTCAAACTCAGCAAACATTTTTCTATGATGGAGGACCTCGTGGACTACTTACATGCCAAATTTGAACTCAAAATTGATCTTCTTCTGAAAGTTGTTGTTTTTATATCACAACTGCTTCTGGGAACCAGTACTGGTTCTCAGAAGGCAAAGGACAATTTTGACCCTGTCATGTTTGAATTGCTCTATCTTCCTTTATAGACTTCGAATTGAGATGCGGCTTTTTGTATCTTGCTCTATATCTCGTGTAGAAAAATAACATTATAACAAAAAAAATCAAAAAAATCTTTTCATTAAGGTAGCTTTACTTTGTGTGAACATGAAGCTTTTGGTACTGGACCCCCTTGGGTTTGCTAGAGCATAATTCACAAGAATGGGAGCTGATACATTTTTGTGTATTTTTCATGTGAAGCATGACTACCATATATCGACTCCTAGAAAGGGTTTGGCGAGTTTTTGCATTCTTGATTTTATATGATGTTTTTTGTGAACCTTCAAAATGCCCTTTAATGGTCCATCATGGAACAGGTCTAGTGTTAGTGACTTGTATCACAGGCAATGGATAGTACGCCCTATCTTTCTTTCTTCTTTCTTTTTTCTTTTTTCTTTCTTCTTTCTTCTTTCTTCTTTCTTCTTTCTTCTTTCTTCTTTCTTCTTTCTTCTTTCTTCTTTCTTCTTTCTTCTTTCTTCTTTCTTCTTTCTTCTTTCTTTTTTCTTCCCTCTTCCCTCTTCCCTCTTCCCTCTTCCCTGTTTCCTTTTTCCTTTTTCCTTTTTCCTTTTTCCTTTTTCCTTTTTCCTTTTTCCTTTTTCCTTTTAGAGGAAGTGAAGTGAAGTGTATTAAGTCTTTGGGAGGCCTCAAAGGCCTAAAAGACAACCAAACTTTTACACATCATCATAAAAGAGTAGATGAGTTTCAGAATCCTCATCTAACTCGTCACTCTCACTCAACATATTATCATCCTCTATAATGTTATTCAATCTCTTCAGACAATTCTCTCTACATCTCATCAATTCTAATATATATGCCCCAATCTTATCTCCTCCCAAGGTAAAGAAGGTACAAAGATCTTGGGCATTAATCCCATGTTGTGCTCTTAATGCATGATAAGCACTACAATGAAGCAATGCATGTTCTTCATCTTCTATTTGTTCTTCCCCATAAAATCTTACAATATCTCTCCATCCTAGGGATAACATGTCCCCATCTACCAGTTTCCACTCCCAAATGATGCGAGCTAAGGCGTATTAGTCCTATTGCATGCCTTTTCTTTATAGAGATATTCTCATGTAGGTACTTGGCTATTCCCAAACTAGGATTCATGCTTTGCTGTATAGAATCATTTTTGTTTTTTTGTTTGAGACCACATCTTCTTGTATACCTTACCAAAAACCCATTGTCTCAAGTTATTGCCTACCAGTGCCTCCCCGCGATCAATATCCCATTTCCTTAGCCATCTTACAACATCTTGAAACCATCCTTTATCCTTGCTAACCAAAAGGGCCTTGTGAGGGGAGTCTTGTGCTGTCCATGGTATCCACTTTTTTCAGGTATCTAATGCATCCGACTAACTTCTCCTTCTAAAGGCATAAGCCCACATTGGGGCTTAACATCATTTGATATGGAGTCCGAGCTTTTACCCCTATCTCAAGGCGTTATGAATTTCTTTAGAATTTGCTCTAAATCATCCCATAATCCTGGAGAGGCTAGGCCCCATATCTCACCGCCATATAATGCTACACTCTGTACTAGTGACACAAAAGTTTACGCTTAAGTGACCAAGACCATAAATGTGCTTCGGCATAGGCTCATAGCATAAAGAGCCTTATAACTTCCATCGATTCTCTGCTGTATGCACATGTTCCATCTATGGTTCCTGTGGAAAATCAACCCCAAATATTTATAGGAATCACGGTATTCACGGAGGCTCCCTTATATTGAAATAATTCTGTTTAAGTGCCCCTACGTCATGATATTTGTCTTATCCAAGTTCACTTGCATTCCCCGGTATCCGCGGCGGGCCAGCCCATCTAAATGTTTTTACATGTGTTCGGTGATCCGCAAAAATAACTTCGTCATCAGCGCTGCATTAGTATCACGTACCACATAGCCATAAATATCTGTCCCCTCCGGGCAATTGTCATGTAACCAGCCCTCAAGACGTCAATGAACAATCCAAGCGAGTGGGAGACATTGGGCAGCCCCCTTGACCCCCATATTGCTATCAATATATTACGGGTTTTCTCTGAGGAGGGGAAAGGGAAAGCTGTATCAATACCTTTTCATATAATACTTAATCGCTGCCCGTAATTGTTAAGGCACCTCTAATTTCTCTAATCTCTCCCACAATTTAGGTCTAGGCACTCTATCAAAGGCCTTTCTAAAATCCACAAAGGCTACATATCACGGGCTTCTTAGTCCCCTTAAGCGTGTCAAATATTGATTTGAGCACTAATAAATGATCCATCGTAGATCTTCCGGCCAAAGCACAACTTTTGTGTTTCCGATCTTTTGTGATTGCTCTCCGCCCACATACTAATTCTCTTCTCCAAAATAGATGCCAGCAACTTCGTTAACAAGCCACTTACCAGTATTGTTCTGTAATTATTAATTTCCCCCGCTGCACCACCTTTATGCCCGGTACCACCACCCGATTAATCACGCCATTGTTGAGGCATTCCTTGTGACACTGCTTTCGTTAAGAGATATGAAATAATAGGATGGATTTTGGGCCCTGCCCATTTGATATGTTCCGCGCAAAGACCTTGAAGATCCTTGGCTTTACCGTTTGCCAAACGTGATATACCATCCTCTACTTCTTCTGTTGAAATCAATAAGTTTGATCATTTATAGTGGATAGAATCGTAATTCCCTTAGAATCATGATAGAGATTATATACATGTTTCCAAAGCACATCCATTTTGCAAAGGGAATTCCTGTTTTCTTCTCTTGGCGAAGTGTTCCAAAACTTTTGGGTTCCAATAGGTAGGCTGTTGTAATGAGACTCCTGTTTATGATAAGTAAAGCGCTTTTCTTTTTGAGAATTATCTTTCTATATTCTTTTCTATAATATTCTTTTACCATGCCATGGCTATTTCTCCATTGAGCTTTTGCTTCCTTACAAGCTTGGTCGTACCATGCATTACACGGTAGCCCTTTCCGAGCACGCTTAGAGGTAAAAACCTCTTTGGCGGTACCTGACAGCAGATCACATAATTGCTTGCTAGCCATTGACAAGTCTGCATCCCACTTAATGGATTCGGATCTTGCTCCGCTTAGCCCCAGCCAGCAATCTTTCAAACCAGGTCTAAGACAATATCCTTGCTGTATTATTTCCTTTATCTGACAATCTGGTGTATTGATATCCATTGTGAGCTTCAACGGGCAGTGATCCGATTCTAGCTGTTCCTCCATAACCTGAAATTCTGTGATATGATGTAATGTTTGATCTGCCATTATAATATAGTCAACAATGCTCCTGGATCTACACGTAGTCCTCTCCGTCCCAGGGAATCTATCCAATCCATTACATATCATCATGTTAGCACTACAGCAAAGGGTCAAAAGGAACCGACCAGTTCTGGTAATGGTGTGATCCTGTGATTGTCTATTCCACCCATTAGATATCAGTTCATCCTTGTCCATATACTCTAACGAGGCGGGTCATGTATGTCTCCATAGATTGCTTTGCTTGTCTATCACACGTCCCCGCCATTAAAGTCTCCAGCTAAAATTACTTCCCCTTTCTTTGAAAATACATTATGTCCCTGTTCAATTCCAAAAAGGATCATCCCCAGAGGATCTGTTTCCCTTGTATACTTTTGATGTCTTGGAGCAAAGTAACAAATGGCTAAATAGTATTCTCTTTGTAAACCGTTTATCTTCAACCACATATATTGCCCATTTTATCCTTTATTTAATACACACCCCGGTTAAATTGTATCTTTGTCTTACATAACATGCCCCACCCACCGTTTCCGTTATCCGTTGTTCCAAATCTGTTTACTTCTTCTTTGTACAAATTAACTCAAATCCTCGTATCATAGGTAGCGATATAACTCATGTTCTTTGGTCTCCATAAAGCATATCATATCCACATCGTCAATATATCACGCATCGTGACTACTTTTTCCATTGTCAATCTATTAATGTTCCATATGATTATCAAGACCTCCGCATTTCCCTATTCAATGATTACTACTTTCCCTTTGCCCATTTAACCTGTTTGATTCTTCGCTGCTTCTTTGAATTTCAAGAGGGCAGGAGGAGAGAGGACGAGGAGGAGAAAGGAGAGAGGAGAAAGGAGAAAGGAGAAAGGAGAAAGGAGAAAGGAAAAAGGAAAAAGGAAAAAGGAAAAAGAAAAAAGAAAAAAGAAAAAAGAAAAAAGAAAAAAGAAAAAAGAAAAAAGAAAAAAGAAAAAAGAAAAAAGATACAAAAACTTGTACATGCATACCCCACAAACGAGGATCGCTATGTACAGTCCAGATCTTGGAATAAAGGGCAAATATGCCCATCCCAAGACTCGTTGCCCGTAGTAACCCTCCGTGTGAATATGCACCCAAACCAAAGGGGGTTTCAGGGGGATTTTGATTTAAATGTGTTGGATGCAATGGTATATATTAATTAATGTTAATGATAGTTATGTGTCGATTGCTATATATCAGAACTTTTACAAGCATCTTAGACACTTCTTTTGTTCCATTCCTTAATTTTGAGAATTTGAGTGTACCAAATAGAAGGTTTATACTATCTACGACTTCCATGGAATCATAAGCATACGTCTTAGATCAAACCTGATTTAGAAAGCTCCACTTATTCTACTTATATCTAGACATTCTTCTAGTTTGAAACAACCACACAGGCACTGCAGTCCACACATACCTAGCAGAGCAAGCTCGTGCATAAGCAATAAGCAGCCACATGCAAGTATCCTGTTCATGGCATAGCAACAACGACTGGCAAAGCCATAACAATTATTGAAAACTTAAAAATGTAGAAGCTCATCATATTATAAAAAAGAATAACCAAACGAGCAAGAAACCATTTCAAGCAGGTCAAAATCACGAGCATATAGCAGAAATAACATCTCTTTTATCTTGCCTTTGGATCCATGTTATAAATCTGGCTATTACCAGCCTATCTTGGACATTTTTTAAGCCTGGTACTTCCTGATGCCAGTATATTCTCTGTCGCTTAGATTAAAGCCACGTATATATGCCATCTATATATTATTTGATGATAGTTTAAAGCCAGAGCTACTTCACAACATCCAACATAAGTTTGTTTGTGCATTTTGACCGCACCTTATATGCATATCTATCTTGCATATTTTTCAGCTGCCACAAGCAAAGTTGGCTCTAAAACAAGCAATAAGCATCGATATTTCTTGATGCTCTACCATTACTATCAAACTGCAAACCGATCTGCTTCATAACATAAGCCTTGAAGCAAGATCATACCTTCAGAGGCCATAGCTTAGACTGCAATAGATCATCATCTCTCTTACCATCTGTTAGTCCTGTGCCTCCTGGTACAGGACTATTCACGCATACGACAGACCAAGTCAAGGCCAAGGCACAGTCAGGCACGTGTCAGTCGTCAAAGGCCCAGCAGAAGACCAAGCAGCAGACCACGCAGTCAAAGCCCGCGTCTGCTACCAAGAGGCGGCGCTCAGACAAGTGACGGCCCGTCACCGCCCGCGTCAGCGTCAGCGTGATTCCAGGCACTTCAAGAGGCACCGCCAGCATTCCTGCAAATCAGGCCTCCTTCCAGGAGTCGGCACCGAAATCAGTCAGAGTGTCTATATTGGGCCAAAGGCCATTGTACTATATATATGAGTAGAGCTAGCACATGATTTTTAGATGAGTTTTGAGTCTTGTCTCACATCAGTTTTCTCTCGATTGCGAGAGCTCATGTATCTTCATTGACATCAAGGAAGTTGTCCTCATTGTGATCTCATTGTTCTCTTTTTGTTCTGTTCTCTTTTCCTTGTTCTTTTCTTGCAAATCCCGCGTGACATAGCTCCCGAATTCTCCTGTTAGATCCAAGGGTCCTCACAGAGGGCTGTCTAATAACCAAAGATACATGAGCACACTTCTGTGCAATTAAACCATAAATTGTTTGAAACTATAAACCATTTTCTAACATCGACAAAAATCTTAGCATGACCAAATCCTCATAAAATTCTTACCTAGATATAATCCAATTAACTTCGCAAGAAGGATTAATCCGCTGTTCCTTCAAGTATTAGTTTTGCTATGAAATGACATTCATGTGCTGCCGATTAATCATCCCCAAATAAATCATCTTGCATATAGGCTTTTGATTGGTGCACTAAAAACATAATTGGTACCACAAAAGCACTATGTGAAGCAATGTATACTTTGTAATTAATAGAGTCAATAGAGTGACATAATTGTCAACACTTTCTAAGCACAAGCATATATCTTACTTCCTAACCAGAGCCTCAAGAATAGCAGGCATTGCGCCGGCCTCAATAAGTTTTGGCTATATTTTTTCCTCTTACCATTCCTCCAGATAATCCCATCAAACCTAATATTAATGTCATTCCTTAGCAAACTGCAAAGGGTAAAGTACAATGTGGCGTCTCAATCCAGTTGTGCCCCCTGTCCCCCAAAAATGTGGTCGTGCATCCGCCATTTTTGTGGTATAAAACTATAATTATGGTACAATTCAACAAGATCATAATTGATTGCTTCATTTAAAAATTGTGTGTCTATTTGTGGGGGAAATTCTAATTCACAAAATCAAAAATCAAATTCCTGTTCTTCAGCCCCTTCCTGTTCTTTGTCTCCTTCCTGTTCTTTGGCTCCATGCTGCAGGCTCCAATCATCATGGGTATAGAAGTCAATGAGGCAATCCATCCAAAAACTGGCATTAGAAGAAAACACACAAGAACCAATGAAGAAGAAACACTGAAGAAAAGACGCTAGAGAAAAAGAAGAAGAAAGGAAAGAATGATGCTTGTAAAATTAGCTAAAGGATCCGGTGCATCAAGAAGTGCAAGCAATAAACACGATGTTGTCCTTAATTTGTTAACATCTTTCCACAGACAGACCAAAAGAATTGGGTAGCATGAAGAAAGAGATTTTGCTTGAATTTTTGAGGGATAAAATATTGGAAAAGTTTAATGCCAAAGAATTAAAGGATTTGGAAGCCAAGAGCATTGTCATGAGGAGACTCAGGGACTCCATGTAGACTGGGAAGCTCTCTACTAGCAATGACTGCGTAGCAACCAAGAATAGTTGTCTTGCAATGTCTGTACTAGGGTGGATTCACGCTATAGTGGATCAGTTTTGGTGTCCCCCATGTCCCCCCCCCAAATAGCTTAAAAGTATAGCTTGTATTTGTGGTTTAAGAAATGCATTTGTGGTTTGAGAATTTGTATAACATTGATTACGTTGATGCCTTTTCCAGTAACCGATGAGTAATTCTAATAATAACCAACCACTTCATTAATGCTGGAGGGAATTTTTTCAAATGCTCAAACGGTGGAAACGTAGAGGGAGTTTGTTCCTCATTCTTTTGCTCAGTATTATTTTGGTAAGTCTACAAAGCAGGAAGCACATTTCTGAAAAATGGAGGAGAAAGATGTATTCTTAGATATGGCAGATGAAGAAATCCAGAACATCCAGAATGAAGATCCATTTGTTAGAGTGAGTTTGAGATCATTGTTGAAAGAAATTCAATCTGGGGAAGTTTTAGATTGTGGTTTAGAACATGCAACTATTTCTAGTGTCAATCTTGAGAATGCAGATGATATATCAATCGGTTATGATCCTAGTATTGTGGACAATACTATAAAGAATATCAAGAAGAGAAAAAGAGAGATACAGAGCAAGAACGTCTGAAGAAACAAAGACAGAGAAAAAGACAAAAAGAAGCTAATGAGGCATTGGTGAAGATTGGAGGTCAAGATGGGTTGGATAAAAGTGGTGCAACAAAAAGGAGAGTAGTGTTAAACACCGTCAATTCATTCTTGAGGCAAACAAAAACAATGAATCTCCAGATTAAACGAAAATATTGATTGATGTACTAGAACATAAAGCTATGGAAGAGATAGTTGGGGATCTCTTTGAAGAATCTGAAGCAAAACAACCATAATAGATAATATCGAGATTCAATCCATATCATGAAGCAATCAACTAGTCTAGATTGTATGGCTGCTAAAAAATCTTGTTTAGCAATGGCAATAGGCAATGAACAGAAAAGCAGCTACAGAAAAATGGGAAAAGTTCTTGATGTTCATCCAAGAAATTTGACTGCTGCAAAGAGAGACAAATTTGAGATAAATTGCAATTCAGGAAAATGGGTGTACTATAGAAGGGGAAGAAGATGTGATTCCATTTCTGATTCTGTCATTGCTCTTGTACAGGATTTTTGGATTTCTAATACTAGGGTCTCTCCAAACACAAAGGATGTGAAATCTAGGAGACTTGAAAAGAAATATCGAGAAGAGCATGCTACACATTACTTAGAGCAAAGCCAAGTTAGTTACTACTCTATTATCTATCTACTCTTTCAAGCTTGATTTGATCACGCTTTCTCCGGATCCTCTATAACAGATTATAGATTGTGTATTGTAGATAGTATATTATAGTTTTAGATCCAAGATAGATTGCATTATGGTTGGAATAGATTGTGGTTTTGGATTACATTGTGGTTAGATTAAACTGTGGTTCAAGTCATATTGTGATTCGCTGCATTGTGGTTTAAACTTGGTTGTGGTTGTAGATTACATTGTGGTTCTAGATTATGGTTTTGATTAGATTGTGGTTTTGGATTGGAATGTGGTTTTGGTTTCAATTTTCTTGTGATTGTGGTTGTGGATTATATTGTGGGTCTAGATTATGGTTTGATGGATTGTGGTTTTAGGTTAGATTGTGATTTTAAGGTTTCTAATGGATATTGTTTTATTTTGTGGTTTGGAATTTCATTATTATAGTTTGAGGTTCATGTTTGCGGTTTTGGGGTTTGAGATTGATAATCAACTATTGTTTTGTTCTTAGATGCAACTCTATAAAGCTTTCAAAGCAAAACATCCAAATGTCAAAGTTGGAGCTTCACTTTTCAAAATTTGAAGCCGTGGTTTGTAGTGAAGCTAGCGAGTATAACACTTGTTGTTGCATACATCATGTCGTTACAAATGTCACGGATGGTTTAACTAAATTAGAAGAGAAGCACTCAAAGTCATGTACTTGTGAGTGCAAGATTTTACGCACATCGCGATCTTTGGAAATGTATTGTTTGCCGGAAAGGGTGAGATTGATGAATTCTATAGTAAGGATTGTCTTGACGGTACTTGTAGTGAGTGTGGGATAAAGAAGTTTGAAATCTGCCCCAAGGAATTAGAGAGTGAGGAGGTTGTGAAATGGGAGTACATCGACTATGAACATGGAGGTGTGGATAAATGTGGAGAGCCTAAGAAAGTTTTGAAACACCAATACAAAGAGACCACACCAAAGAAGAATGCTAATAAGCAAACTCAAAGACAAAGTTGGAAAAATTTCCCCTCACAATTTCAAATACAAATGGCAAGATAAACAGCTTAGAAATGCTCGATAATCTCCTTCGATGTCATAGTGTCGGGTAGATTTTGGCGGAAAATTACACATTGAAAGAGAGAACACAGGTGCAATCTCAATACCGACAAGCGTGCAGGTGACCATTTTGTCCACATTACTTATCATGTGGCTAAGAATGGTGAAGTAGTAAAAGAAACACATTATTATATATCGATGACCGCAAACATGATACCTTATTCGTGGCAAAGATTGCTTTAATATGCACTTCAATTATATGGAAGAGCAAGGACTGAAACCACGTAGGCACCGGGTTTTTCCTCGATGGTGCCGCATCACAATTCAAAGTCTGCAAGGCCATTTTATTTTATTGCTAGATACTCTTATCGACTCTAATTCATATGATGTGGAATTACTTTGGTTCAAACCACGGAAAGGGAGAACATGATGGCAAGGTCACTGAATTAAAGAGATGGATCGAATGGTCCAACTCCTATATCCCGATACTAAGATAGAGAATGCACATGATATTGTGGAGGTCGCCAAGGAGTTATTTTCTTCGCACACAGTTTCTTCTAAAGAGGAACCAAAAACAAAAAAAGAAAGATATTAAAAGATTTTTTGGGAAGTTAAAGCAGAGAAGTCGATAGGCTGCAAGGAATGGGGAGCACATACGGTGAAGGATACTCAAAAATTCATAGTGTACGCCAAGATTCAAATTTGGGATCAACAACTCAATTACAGTGTTCAAGATTCTCATGCTTTTGTAGTTTTTGTTTAGATGAACATTGGGATAGATGCGAGAATACGATATGTGAATAAGTGGAAACCGGTGGAAATTGAACCTCGCTTCTTCATCTACTTGTGATGCAATTGAGGTTAGAAAGTCACAAAGGCCCTTATATTCGGTGTTAATATTGTCGACCGGGTCGATGTGGAGATTACTTTGTTGGCAGCAGACTAAAAAAACAACCCCAAGGGGATGACTTTTGGTTGCTTGCATGTACAAGGGAGAAGTATGTAGTGGAAAAAAGACTTCAAAGATAATGGAACGTGGTTCTTAAAAGGTGAAAGTATATTAGAAGGAACTTACTTCAAAAAAAATTCCAAGTTCAAAGAGAGGTTATGAATTATGTTCTCAAGAAGGAGCCGCAAAGGTTTACTCTACACAAGTATGTGGTGTTAGAATTCCACTAATGAAAGGAAATTATGCTATCAAAGGACATCCTGTATTTCACCTTCTAGATCCTAAGGATGAAGAACGTGATCGAGCCAACTTACCACCCTGTGGTTGTCGATGATGATGATGATGGTGATGGTGATGGTGATGGTGATGGTGATGGTGATGGTGATGGTGATGGTGATGGTGATGGTGATGGTGATGGTGATGGTGATAGTGAGTGAACACTTGTTGTTGTGAGCAGATGATGATGATGAATGGATCAAAGCCATCCGGGTTGTCGGATGATGATTTTCATGTATTGATGTTTTAATAGATAATGATGATGATGATGAGTTGATATATCTTGTATTCTTCTACTTGTGTTTTCGTGGCTTGTATGATAATGTTATTGTTTAGACTTTATGTTATTAATGTTTCATTCATAACTAACATATGTTTAAAAGGTGTGTTGGTTTATTCATTTGATAGATATTGAATGAATAGGTGTTAGGTTCAAATCCAAGGATGTTAAGTTTGAATTTTGATAATTTTGGATCTATGTCTTACATGGTAGAGTAGTCCAATACAAAAACCCTAAACCTAATATCCCACACCAATATCCCACATGCCAAAGAAGCAAAAGTAGCATGTGTATATAAGATGCACCTAGAAGTGATTAAGTATCATGTGATTGGGCCTTGTTGATCTAACCTTTGAGACATCCAAGGGGATGGACTCCGGTGGTGCGCCAGGGGGGATGCCCTACAATTAGTCGAGCCACATTGGTCTGAGATCTAACGACCTCAAATCGGATATAATTCGAGGGTTCTCTTTAAACGGAAATTTCCGTACGGAGATTTACGGAAGGCAGAGGCCGAGATAGGTCCCAATAAAAGTCGGAGTGGATATCCCACTATGATGGCTCACATGATCTAACCTCTAGGGTGGCCTCCTAGAGGGTGTAACCTCGAGGGTGTATAGTATAGTGTCTTAGAGGGTTGTTGTGAATGATACATGTGTTGACAATTGAATTTACAGGACAATGATGGTGAATACATCCGAATACATCCGAGACGAGACATGGAACATGGAGGCGCTTACAGGTATGTATAAAGGTATGTATAATCTACATCCAAAATGGTACCATGCATAAAATCCCAAACAACAACTAAAAAGAAAAAAGAAAGTGAGTGAGTGAGGTAGTAGTGAGATGGGGGGCTTCCCCTCGAGAGAGTGAGGTCGATGAGTGATGAGTGAGGTGGGGCTTCCCCTCGAAAGCAGGGATGAGTGAGGTGAGGTGGGGGGAGAGGTGAGGTGGGGGCGCTTCCCCTCGAATCCGTGAGGATGAGTGAGGTGGGGGCGCTTCCCCATCGCCGCTGAGGGACTTTGCAACATTAGACTAAGTCCTTAGAGAGGTCCTTAAAAAGTGTCCTTAAGAAAATGAACCCGAACTCCAACTCCAAAAAAACAAACTCGGACTAACTATACTATACAACTCAAAACGCCAAAAGAAAAAACAAACAAACCACAAACTCAAAACTCCATTTCTCAAAACTCCATTTCTCTTTGTGGCTTGTTACTACATAAACTCAAACTCCACAAACTCAAACTCCACAAACTCAAACTCAAATTCTCTCTTTTGAAAAAAAAAACAAACCACAAACTCAAAACTCCATTTCTCAAAACTCCATTTCTTTTGTGGCTTGTTACTACATAAACTCAAACTCCACAAACTCAAACTCAAATTCTCTCTTTTGTGACTTGTTACTACACAAACACAAACTCCACAAACTAAAACTCCAATTCTCTCTTTTGTGACTTGTTACTACACAAACACAAACTCCACAAACTAAAACTCCAATTCTCTCGTGGGTTGTTACTACATAAACTCAAACTTCCAAACTCTAAAC
Organism: Isoetes taiwanensis; assembly: GCA_021234155.1. Taxonomy (NCBI): domain Eukaryota; kingdom Viridiplantae; phylum Streptophyta; class Lycopodiopsida; order Isoetales; family Isoetaceae; genus Isoetes; species Isoetes taiwanensis. The sequence continues at coordinate 14,649,708 of JAJEKV010000033.1, read as the reverse complement.
TCCACAAACTAAAACTCCAATTCTCTTTGTGGCTTGTTACTACATAAAATCAAACTACACAAACTCAAACTCAAATTCTCTTTTTGTGACTTGTTACTACACAAACACAAACTCCACAAACTAAAACTCTAATTCTCTTTGTGGCTTGTTACTACATAAACTCAAACTTCCAAACTCTAAACTCCACAAACTAAAACTCCAATTCTCTTTGTGGCTTGTTACTACATAAATTCAAACTTCTGTGTTTACAATATATTCAAAATCTGAATAAGCAAGTCATGTCCATAATCTCTAAAAACTTGATTACATATACAAATAATCAAGTAATCCCTTATACTAGACACAGCCTGTGGTGTAAAACATCGGTTTGAATAGTGTAACCAATTCTCAGATGGCAAAGATCTTCCTCCATGATGATTTTAGCAAACATACAAATATACAATCCACATGAATAACCATTTGATTGGAGAGGATGAGGGCTAAGATGGCACCACCGCAAATTCTCTTTGAATTGGGCTGCTCGTGGGGAAAGCTTGGCCAAAGCTTCTATTAGCCTGTTATAAGAGAGGAAAGTCAATTCCTACATAATTAAAATAAGTTTACATTTGAATTCACAAATTGACCACTTACCTGCTTATAGGTGTCCAATCATACCTTTGACAACCAAGGCTATCAAAGTGCAATATAACCGATAAGTGTAATTGCTAGGGGCTAAAAAGACCTAATATCACAAATAGAATCCAATGATTCCTATGGCACATAGGAATAATCAAACATGCACAATGGTCCATATCCAATCCCAAAGAACAATTTGGATATAACAAGTTCTTTTTTCATTTTTATATATCCATATGTTAGTGCATGACATATGTATACTTGTTTTCTTCGTTCCTCATCCAAATGTAGCCACTCATTTCTAAGCAAAATACACCATTTCTAAGCAAAATACACCATGCTATAAAGAGATCACAACAGAAAGTACAATCCTAGGTATACAACAATTTACCTCATGAACAGATCAATGATCGTATTATTAAGCCATCGTGTCTCATTGTCCGTAATGTCTACGCCCCGTGCTTTCGTTATAGTGATTGGGTTGGACTCGGCAAGCAATACACCATGGGTAGAAAGTTGTCGAGCAATTCTACTAGGGATCTGCCCTCTTCCTCAATCTGTTATTAAGGTAAATAATACAATCCAAGGAAACAAATGCATTTTAACACATTTAGATTTCAAAGTAGATTTCAGATATCTTACACAATGTTTTGTAACAAATTAGATCTAAAATAGTTTATAGATTCTAGTAATAATCAAATCTTGTTCTTCTTCTTCATAGCCACAATAAATTTTTCGTGAGATATCATCCAACCAATTTTCTATTGGATGATCTTGTACATATGTAGCAACACTATCAGCAAAGAAAGGCCCAACAACCATGGCTTCAAAACTTTGGTAAAATAGTCTCATCACCTTGCTCGTGATTGAAGGTGATAGGAGGACTATAGTGTGTCGGCATTTTTGTAACCTTTGTACATATGGTCATCAACCAAGAGTGTATTGACCACTTTATATGATCCCGCAAGAGGTTTGTGATTGTACACTTTCTCTAGAATCTTGAAGTTAATATTGATTTTATTAACTTTAGTGCATGCTCTATAGAGTTCCTTTAGACCCCAATCGAATATTAATGCACTCCTTATATCTTCTCGAAAGAACTTTTTAGTTATCGTGTTTCAAGATGGTACCATCAAAATCAGCCCATATTGCAATGTCAAACTGGTTTATACACCAGCCAAGAAACTCGAATAAATCTTTCCTGAATACCAACATCTTTGTTTTGGAAAGCAACAAAAGTTCTAGTGGTGGATCCACCCTTGGTATGACATTCCTACTAGTTTGCTCGTAGAATTTTCCAAGCACACCATTGAAATCAAAGATCAATAGTTTTTTAGACAACCTGATTCTCTTGATGGCTGGAGATGATGCACAATCACTTCCAGGTATAATAAGGTCCATTTTCTTCTCTTTGAACTCTCCATCAGAATTGTCAGGTACTAGTAAAAACAACAAGATACAACGGTCAAATATTGAGGAAGAACGAGACAAAAAAGAAGCTAGGAAAAAAATGAAACCTTTTAACTCAATCAATGCAGGTATCTTACTTGGTTGTTTTGTGGATGGTGGTTGAGGTAAAATGCTATTTGACATTACATTGTCATCATCAAATTGTATTTCTTGAGCCAAGAGAATTGCTATATATTTAGAGAATTAGTACTTGTGCTTGCATATGTGGGATTCATATGGACATCTAAAAGGACAACCAACAAAACCATCAACATTAAATGATGTTAAGAAGTTGATTGCTTAACCACTTATACATACCATATGAGTGTACAACTTTCTTCACGCCAAATGCAGCAATCCAAGTGGCAGATATGATCTGGTTACAATCTGGGCTACAACACTTATCCCTATAACTGAAAACAAGAAATTATACACATCAATTTAAAGAGCTTAATGATCAAAATATAACTATTGTTAAGATCAAAATTTACTTTTGCTCATACCTTAATAATGAGGCCAAACATTGAATATGGTAAAGATGGTTACACTCTGTAGTAACAAAGGGCAGTGGCTTCCCATCATATTCCAAGAATCTTCTACAATAGGGACATACACGTTCAGGTGAGTCTGATAGGAAATTTGTTTCTATAGACTCGGGTAGATAAGGATCTAGTTTAATCCCGTTCTCAAGGACATTGCAGCCTTCAATAAGCCTTTCAAGACACGGTCTGAGTTTTGCAATCTCATCATTGTCCCCTTGCCTCCTCTTCTCAATAGCATCAAGATCTTCCTCTACAACAACCAATGATGCCACAACTTTAACTACCTCGGCTTCCTTCATATCTACCACCTGTTGCACACCTGCAGCTGCTTCCTTTGTCATTCCTTGCATCAAGCATTTGATGTCTACAATTTCTTGCATATAATGCTCCTTCTTCTCCCTCAATGATTTGAAGGTTTTCTTCAACTATTTCCATTTGTTATATGACTGTTGTAGCCTACAATCAACCTCTTTCACCTTCAATTCAGTGGACTCCTTCCATTTTGTCATCACCCGTAAGGAATCTGTAATGAAACAATTCAGTAAATTAGTTACAGGGATACAAGTATATTCCACAATCTAAAGAAACTTTATTAAAGGCTCAATCCACAATCTATATTCCACTCACTATAATTCAGGTCCAATCTATAAAATATAATCCACAAAGCACAAAGTATAAATCCTTAACCACAATTTAACCATCACAAATGCAAAACCACAAACCAGCACAAATGCAAAACCACAAACCACAGAACACAATATAAAATTCCCCCAATCCACAAATCAAAACATGCAACCACAAACCACAAACTACAGGAACATAATATAAAATTCACTCAATATACAAACCAAGACACCCAACTCATAAACCAAATCCATTAACCCCAAACCACAAATCATAAACCACAAACAACAAATCCAAATATATAAACTACAATCTAAATTCACAAACTCTAAATCACAATTATATACTACAAATAATATAAATTCACAACTCCAATTTAAGAACTCCAAACCACAATTCTACTAAAGAACTACAATTTAAGAACTGCTGACAAAAACTATCACAAAAACTATGACCACAATAACCAGAAAGGTTAGGCTATGAACAAACCAATGATTATTAAGACTCTACAATGTTTATCAAAAGTACTTACTATCAGAATGTCCAAAGGTAAAATCTCCTTTTTGCATCTCCAACTTTGCTGAAACCACCCACATTGTGTTATGTAAGCTCATTTGACAAAATGCAAATTAAACAAAATAAAAACTACAACTTGTATTACCATATTTACTCTCTTAGACTCCACGGTTTTAGAATATGATGAAGCCAATCGTGGTTCAGTTGATGCCTGAATCTTGTATAGGTTTCAAAGTGTTTTCTAGTCCCACTATCTTCTTGGATGGGTATATTATCTTCTTCTAGCATTGAAGACCTCTTTTTTTTTGAAGCATGCTTATAAAAACTCAACCAATCTATATCCTTACCTTTAACATCATGCAAAACCATGCTACTGACCATAACTTGACTAACCTGCCCATTTTGAACATGACTCCTTTCCTCATAGATTGCCCTATAAATGCTTTCGTAAAAGCCTCTTTCTTTTTTTTTTTTTTGAGCCCTCAATCTATAGGATTGTTTATTCTCCACCTTTGGTCCCCAATACTTGCGCATCTCTAATGGATCCACAAACTTTTCCTCATGTTTTAACAAATCCCCGTATGATAATCCACTATCATTCAAGACATTTTTTTTCCATTTCTACAACCATGAAATTTAAGAGACCAAGGATTGAACCAACTCCACAAGGTCAAAAATCAATCAAAATTGGCACTACATACAACAAAAGCTTTGCCACAAGCTCTAGCTATGATCCGGACAATCTTTATGCTATGATCCACAAGCTATGATCCACAAGATCCGGCCATGCTTCCATAATCTCTATTTAGGTCTTTTCACAAGGTCAAAAATCAATGGAAACAAAATCGGCATCGCATATATAGCAAAGCTTTTCCCAAAAGCTTTTCCCATGATTTGGCAAGCTATGATCCGCCAATCTCGCTTTGGTGGCTATGATCCACAAGATCTGTTTGGCTATGATCCACAAGCTACGATCCACAAGATCCGCTATTCTTCTACGGTCTCTATTTAGGTCTTTTTGGTGTTTTTGGTTATTTTTTGGCGGTCCACGTTATTTTGGTCTCCGTGGCATTTGGCTTGTGTGGCAAATTCAAAAAGTCCTATTCTCGAGAAAGATATCATGCCAAAGAGAGGGAATTTTATTTTTGCACTATCATAAATGCTAAATGATTTGAATTTTTGTGTGTACAAACCACAATCTTGAACTATGTTTTGGACTATTTTTGTGGTGCAAAAATGAGCAAAATTGAGACACCATACCATGAATCCACCCACTAAGCAATGTAAATTCAGAAATAAGTGACAAAATCAGCCAGAGGGATCTTGGAAAGGTGTTAAGTGCTCATCCAAGAAACTTCCAAAAAGCAAAAAGCAAGATTGCAGAGATTGATAAGAATGGTGCTAAATAGGTTTCTTATAAAAGGGCTAAAAGGTTTGATGAAATTCCAGATGAACAGATAGAAAAGATTCAAAAATTTGGATTTTTGAGAATACCAGAGTGTCTCCTAACACAAAGGAGGTTAGAGCTAGAAGATTGGAGAGCAATATAAGAGAAGAATATGCTACCTACTATCTAGAAGAATCACATGTTAGTTTTTTTATTTTGTTATTATTTATCTTTTCTTAGTTATGGTGCTTAGTGTGGTGGTGCATGTGGTGATCATTGTGTTGTACAGTGTTTGTGGCGTACTGTATGCTGCATGTGAATTGTATATAGTTGATTTTGAAATGCAGCTAAATAATATTTAGTGCATGGGAACATTAGAACGTAACAGAATTGAGTTACAAGTACGTTCTTTTACTAGGTCTACGTGTAACAATATTTGAAAGTGACAGAGTAACTGATCCTAGAATTTTCATTCATAGACAAATATACGCCAACTTAAAATACAAGCATTCTCGGTCCGAAAATATTTATAATATATTATTATAAAACTACTATATTACAAAATTTATCTTTTCCAAACACCTAAATCTATACATCCCAAAATAGACCCCATATTTTTTACCCATACATTTCGTTAAACAACAAGAGGAGATGGTAGGACTGGTTCAACTAGTGGTGCATCCAAAATAATAGTTTTTTGTACCAAAGCATCCAAATTTTGTGTTGTCATACTAGAAGAGAATAGAATGATGTTTGCCAGAGCTTCCTGCATTCCCTCATAATGTGCAACCATCCCTGCCAAAAGGTCACACTGCCGCCGATTCAAAATTCTGAAGTGTTTATTAACCCACTCTATTCCTATTTTTTACAATCGCATGCATCATAAGATCAGAGACCTTGTCTTTCAGCTCTCGCTCTGTCATTTCGACCCCATTCTTCTGTCCCAAAATAGCTGTTGCTAGCCCATCATTCATTCTATTGTATTGTGGTAATATGGCCTCAAAATCGGCAAACACCATCAAAGAAAAAACATTCAAGGAAGGAGATTTAGTTCTTCTTTATGATTCCAGATATAAACATTTTCCAGGAAAGTTGAAAGTTCGGTGGCTGGGTCCTTATTAGATTCTTAAGGTGGTGCAGCCCAGTGTGTTTCAACTGGCAGAATTAGATGGCACTCCATTACCCACTCTGGTTAATTGCTTTCGCCTTAAACTCTTTCATACAGAAAATACCGACACAATTTCAGACACAGAGATGCAAGAGTGAGTGCAAACACTATTATATTCAAAAAGCTGCGGGTTACAACAAAATTGGGCCTTGCCCATACTTAATCGCTAAGGTCTCCGCCCTATATACAAAATCCTAAATTAAAAACAAGGCAACTCTAGATTAGTAGCAGCACAGGTGTGCAGGATCAAGTATAAGCACTGTATAACGGGCCCATGGTAGACCGCTCGAGTATTCGATCCTTGAATGTGCCCAGAGGGCGTTCGGTGACACCGCATAAATGGATAGAAGCGACTACTCATAAACGTCTAGACGGTTTTGCCCAGTTTGGTTAAGGGCATGTCGGTTAGGAACGCTACGCTTGGTATCGAGGCGCATCTCGAAGTTCGGACTCCAAGGGTGCCTATATGCATGGGTAATTTGCAAAGATTTGGTAATCATTGTGACATGGTATGACATAGACATGGTATAGCCTTGGATGCTCGAGGACGAGCATAGTTCTAGTGGGAGAGACTGTAATGGGCCCATGGTAGACCGCTCGAGTATTCGATCCTTGAATGTGCCTGTGGGGCGTTCTCGAGACACCGGCATAAATGGGTAAAAGCGACTACTCATAAACGTCTAGCGGTTTTGCCCAGTTGGTTAAGGGCATGTCGGTTAGGAACGTTACACACTAGTGCGGATCCAAATAAGATGTAGGACCATATCCCGAGTGTTCGTCATAGGGTCCAGATTGTTCGCAACACCGTCCAGCCACCCATCCATCGGGATACCCGATTCTTCAGCTTCCACAGATCAAAATCAGTCACCTTGCAAGTGATCCACTCACAGCAGTTCTTTGGCATAGTGTTTGGCATATCCATCGTCGCGAAATTGGTGTTCTCCTCTCAATCTTGCTCGCTTTATATAGGCCTCTTGCCTGCGTGAGCTGCCATCGTGGCCCAATCAAATTTCTGGCGACGTTACGCATGCAAGGTACATTCCAATCTAAGATTCTCGCTATCGCTGCAAATCTCATCACAAGCATTACCATCTCTAGGCCCCCTTTCTGGCCACCACCTTTCTTTGAAACGTTCGACTCTTGAGTTGTCCATCTTAATTATGCTCCCTTAATACCATGATTCGCCAAATCATTATTCGTACCTCACCCCGACGTCCCATCAAACCGTTCACTCCAGTTCATCTCCATCCTTGATTAACTCTTAGTTGCTTTCTGGGACTTAACCAAATTTTTTGCATTCTAGAAGTTTCTTTCATCTCTGTCAGCCATCTACCACTATCAATGGTTCAGATTCCACTTCTGAAATTGTCTATAAAAATCTTGTTGAACAAACACGTGCCCTAAAAGCTTTTGCAAACTTCTTCGTTCTTCGTCTTCCGCCTCCAATTTTTCTACTGCCACTGTTCATGACCCTCTTGAAGGCGCAAATCGTGAAGTCGCTGAAAGGGCGGGGTTGTTTGAATTCTCTAAACAAGAACTCCTTGTTCCTAATCCAGTTCAGCTTCGGCAGTTTGTTGCTCATCTTGTCAAGACTGATGCAGGTTATCAGACGATGGTGGATCACAACAGAATCACCCTCAATCAGAATCTTTTGACTCAGGTATTTCAATTACCTCGTCGAACTCCTTCTTTGAATTGGGCTGCTTTGTAGGATCATGATATTACCGTTTATGGCCAAACACCATATGCAGCCACCACTCACAAGCTCACGAATATTGCAAAGTCCCATCAAGCCTTTGTGAAGTTTGTGGAGGAAGTTCTACGGTTATTCCATTAAGAACACCCACATCAACAAACACTTCTTTCACACAACCATTGCTGCCATTTACTCCACCAGTTTTATTGATTAGCGTCAAATCATGTTTCAGGTCTCCTCCATGAAGTTGATCATCTCCGTCAATCTCCAGGCTCTGGCCTCGAATCTGCTATGGGTGCCAATTTTCAAGCAATCATCAACCACTGCCTTCCAGAACCTAGTCACATGTCCCCCACCTTTGCTGCCTCTAGTCACCAGCGTTCAATCATCCCTGCCATCAAGGAACTTCAAGAAGAAAGTTCTCGTGAAACCCTCTCCATGCCAACAAGAACCACGCCATAGTCCAGGAATCAATGTTCTTTCCTCTCGGTCCAACATAAGTTGAAAATTCCACCTCTCGAAGAAGTTTCTCAAAACGTTGCTCCTATCATTCCGAGAACCATCATTGCCTCTACACCCTCTTGTTCCTCCTCCATCTCGACGCCGCCTTGTATCGGTATGAGCAAATTGTTGCTTGAATGCATGATCAAACTCCACGACTTCATAAGAACACTTCATGAATGGAGTTAAAGAGTATATGGATTCCAGGATACTATCCACCGTGATCTTCAGGCAGCTACCACTCAAGTCCAGACTCTGGAAGAAAGCCTTTAGAGTAAACACGCTGCTCTGCTTGAGACCCGTGAGGCTCTCAAGAATGAACACGCCACACGCGCCACCCTAGAAGACCAGCAAGTTCAACTTCAAGCTACTATCCAAGAACTTCTGGCTCAACTCAAAGAGAAAGATAAACTTCTTGCTGACAGTCATAATTTGTATAAGGGATTACACAATGATTACACCCGTCAGCTACATGACGTCATGCAAGGTGAGATTCACATCGCTGCTTTAGAAGACCAACTAGCGGTTGCATACCGTGTCACGGCCTTGCAAACTCACTTTTGCGTAAGCTTCGAAAAACGTAGTTGATTGATGACATAGAAATCGCAAGTCTTCAGTTGTAGCTCTCCACTCAGGGATCGTCATCGTCACAGGCCACGCACTCTCACAGGAAGATCAGAGACCAACTGCGCCTTCTCGCTGAGAAGGATAACAAGATTTGTGACATGGAACACCAGTTGAAGCAAGTCATTCAGTCTGATGAAGATACTCAGAATCAGCATGAGAATTATATTTCATTAGCAGTCCATGTTCCCGATGACTTCTCAACACCCACGAGCTTTCTGGTTTAAGTGGTCTCTCGACGCCATCTTTTCATGCTTAAGTGGTATTCTGCGAATGGCAAGCTTGGTGGATCTCTCAGCACTAATGATCTTCTCACCATTTGGCCTGATCTCTCAATCGAAGATAAAGGTCTTCTTTGTGCTCTTCTGACATATGGACTTATCACTTGTGATGACTCACCATTCTTTATTTTTTGCCTGGTTCAACCCATGGCGTATATGATTCATGGTTTTTATTTTGTCAACACACAGGAAAAATTCACTGATGGTCCAAACCGTGCTTTTCAAGGCAACCAGGATGCTAAGTGAATTTTGACACCTGAGAATAAATATCTTCATGATCCAACATGGACCAACACCTTCAAGGTAGCGTACGTGCCTGAGCTTAGTCATCACTTGCCCCTCTGGATTGCGAAAACTCTGCACCAGGTCCACAAGAATTTGCATGAAGATATGGGGATTCAGTTTGCTCAAATTTATTTACAGCACCTTAGTGGTTTCAACACTCTCCGTGCATATCTTGAAAGTGAGACCATTCCCACGGAATGGGTCCCTTCTCCTGTCAACACTCTTCTGTCGTGTTCGAATTGGGAATGATGGTGTCAGACTTTGGATGCTGATGTCCTTCAGGAATTTCGTAATCAAGCCCAGCAGCCCATGATGCAGCCTCCTCCACAAAATAATCCATATGCATCATTGGGAGCACCTCACGCCTTCAATTTCTCATGTCAGATTGGCGCTTCCCCCTTTGTACCAAGGCTCTGGTTGGTCACGCAAATTGGACCCCAGCTCACATTTCTACAGATCTTCGGTGGGAGAAACAGCGTCGTTCTGTCTGACAGGAGGGAGAAACCTTGGACCATACTCGGAAGTGGATATATGTTTCTAATGAACGAGGTTGGCAGAGCCCCGCTCAAGCCTTCTGGGGTCTCACATAGTTTTTAAAGCATGCTGCTACGTCTCCTGATCCCTTAGTTCATCGTCAAGCTAGATTTTGTGCAGCTTTGAAACATTAGGGCGGATTTGGGATCTCAAAATGGCCTCGTAAGAGCCATTCCACGTCAGATTTCTTATTCTTCTACCCAATGCCATGTAGATTACCTACCCTTCATAATTATAGATTCTCACGGATTTCGAGAGATTGCGCATTTATTGTCCCATTTTCACATATTAGAAACAAATAAAAAATATTTATGGCTTAAACCATCACGACTACGACTAATAACGATGGCTTATTGACATTCACGAGGCAAAGGAATTTGAATATAAAAAAGTGATGGTTGATGTTGAAACGAGGGCGCTGATGATATACATTCCTCATTGAGAATGAAACAAGCTTGAGATGCTCTATCGGACTTGTTCCCATATATATAGCGAATACATCTCAAAGAACAAGATGCAAAGAGGTTTGTGGAAGCCCCTAACAAAATCATTTAAGCTCATATGGATGCACTCAGTACATGCATATACTATGGGTGCATGCACCTCCTAGGGCGCATGCACTTGGTTTTGTTAGAAATGGGACAATTATGAAGTGGACAAGGCATGGAGAAATCCCTAAACATCCAAGGTAGCTTTTTTCATAAAAGCACTGAAAGGGGTGGAGGAAAAATAGTCACCATCCCTCTTAGATATATGACAGAATGGAGATATGATTAATAGCTATGCCAAAATAACTTATTGTATTGAAGAGGAGGAGATCACTGAAATAGCATCGATCAAAGAAATACCCCTTTAAGGAAGGGGAAATGTTTGTGAAGATGCTAATAAATGACATTATACTTTGCAATGCAAAGGGTTTACACATTCTTGAAGTACAAAGGTTATGGTGTTTGTGTTTAGATACCTCTAATATAAGAAGTCTTTGACTACTTTTCACAATAGATTCCTTTAAAAAACTATTGCTATTTAAATTATAGCAAAAATGAGTCTTGAAACTCTTTAAGTAGTAGAAGAACTCTTTGACTAGTTATCCATTTGATGACCATTTTTTAAGAAAATATGATATGTGACATTCTTATATGCAAACATTCATAAAATTTATGAACATTGAAGGTCAAAGCCATCCTTGTTTAAAGAGGATCATATGATGCGAAATCTTCATGCGCAAAAGTAATTGCATATAATAAATTCGCCTGGTGTGATCCTTGCATAAAACAGTAAATAGAAACACAAATATTGAACTTACAACTTAGCGTAAACAAATAGTATTTTAATAAACCAACACTTTACATACTAACACTTTACACTTTAAATAAGATATTTCTTTCTTTCCTTTTACTTGAAAGCCATTTTGGAAAAGATCCCTAAGTGCAGAGAAAACCAGCCAATAATTGAATTTTAGGTTGGCAATAGGATTTTCAACAGCTTTTGAGAATTTGAGAACTCTAGTGAACTCATTAGGGGCAGCATTCCATCTGGAAGAAAACCTGTCAGAATTGGCAACATAGTTCATTTTATATGCTTTGAAACAACTATAGCAGTTTTTATTTCCTTGAGTTCTATTGGTAAAGTCGGTAACTATGCATCGAATGATCCCTTTAAGACAAGAAATAATGTATTTGTATAAAAGTTTGTTAGCAGGACAAGAGATACCAAAGTTATTCATCCCATTCCATGTCCTCCACCTTCCATATTCCATAAGTAAAAAAGAATTGAGATGCCTGCATTTTTCCATTTCCTGTAGCACTTGGGATGTTCTTCAACAAGACAAGAATATCCATTTTTGCCAAAAACGGGGGCCTAGGAATGGGGGATGAACCACTATCATCACAAATTGCCCTACAAACCAAAGCTGGAGCTACAACATTCCAGATCTCAAACAAGTTTATCATCAAATTAGATGTATTTGGGGCAGCTTTGAAGGACTGAAAGACAAGGTCAGGTAAAGCATGTTGATAATTTTATCTATTAAATAGCTTACTCTTTTTTAGCTAGAATTTTATAAAGTCTATTGCAGGGGAGTTGTATCCATTGATAGCTTTCCATACATACTTAGCATCCAGAGCTTGTGCTTGTAAGAATAAAGATTTCCAACCTAGACCACCTTGATCTTTGCCATGAGCTAGCTCCTTCCAATTGATGCAATGCATACCAAACCAAATGAAATCTCTGATGCCTCTCTCGATAAGACTGTATGACTTCTTTTCATCAATTAATACAGATGAGATGTAGATATATAGATATGAGTGCTTGATAAATAGAGCTCAAAAGAGTGATACTTCCATTAGGCTCAACAATCTTAATTCCTCTGGTGTTGATTGCAGGGTCAGGGTTATCCTAAAGAATAGAGCTCTCTTTAACTTTAGTGGTAGCATTATTTAGCATTCTTTGTTTGGCCTTTTTGAAAAAGAAGGTAGATGACGAGTTGTCTAATTCTTTTACAAATGAGATTTTTTCCTTTATAGCAAGACCTCTGGCTTGGTACTCCTCAATCTGTTTGATTTCAATTTCAAGCATGCTCTCCTCTTCCTGTAAGTTAACATTATTTTGATCATCCATAATCAGTTGCCTCACTAGCTTGATTCTATTAAAAAGATCAAGTTTACAGAATCTCTTCCTCTTAACTTGTGTCCCCCAAGTTTTTATCTAGGCCTTTGATTTTTTCAACTTGAAAGAAAATGAAGACAGAGACTGATGAATTGGGAGCTTGGGAAGGCTAGAGGAGTATTCCTTGGTCCTTACAAAACTTAGCATTAGATATGAGTGAAGTGTTCAGCTTAAAGGATGTTTTGGCCTGAGACTTATGCAAATTAAGGTCCTTGAACCCAATTATGACAGGTTGATGATCAGACAAAGTAGCTCCTTCATCTTTAGCAACCAAACATTTAGCTAGGGTGTTGGAGAATGAGTTGGAGATGTAAACTCTGTTAAGATTATAGTAGGTTCTATCCTCTCCCTTCCTTTTATCTGACCAAGAGAAATTCACATTAGAGCATGAGGTATAATAGAACAATTTCTATCGCTGATGATGATGAGAGGTTGCAGGGCACATTGGGCCTCTACTTTTGGAGTTTAAGAATGGCCCATGTACCACAAAGCGTCAAGCCATCACCACAAGGAACGTTGGTCGTGGAAGAATAAACCTATATTGGAATTCAATCCATTTAAAGATAAAGAGGTTATGTTTATAGTGGCAGGCCCTGATGATACCTTATGTCCGACGTGGATATAGTATGCTTGTCCCTGTGAGGAGCCAGATGTAGCCACCCAATTATGTCTAACGACTGCTAGTGACTGCATTGAGATAGAGACTCTCAATTATGTTTGGGCTTCTTCCAATAAGAAAAAACTACCCAACACTGTCAAGATTTCAGTGCTTGGTGTTGAAGCATATGCAGCACTCGCTGGGGACGTTTGTTAGTGTATGAAAACTGTCATCGAAGCAAGATTTCCAAAAAAGTCCACAAATTCAGGTATTGTCCAAAAATAATGGAATTGTGCTTTTTTGAACTCCAGCAGCAACATCTCGCTTTTAAAAACCCGGTAGGAGCTAGTTGCTTCCAAAAGGCGATGTAATAAATCTACTTGTGTATAGGGTCTGCTATGTTCATGCAAAGATAAACGGGCATTGTGAAAAGCGCAAGGTTTATTTAAGACATCACAATATGAGATGAAGAAACATTGTGTAAGTAATTCAACCAATAGAAACTAAAAATAATATGATAATCGATAGTATAGTCATGCTTCGCCCACTCTTTTTTGGGGTGAAGAAGTTGGAGAACTCTATAGTGGCTATTTTTGGGGTGCTGAAGTTCTATTAATGAAAGACAGGAAGGCACTGTTGCATGGTACGACATCCATCTTAGTCAAATTTTGTTTGCCAGATTATGCATGTCTTATTATACGGCAACCCTTGGTTACATAAAGACAAGTGTGTCCAACAATATGATGTTCAACTAGATAATGTCTTCATGATGATCTGTAGCAATCCTATAGGCGCGTAAAATCTAAGAGGTGTTGTCTAGCAAGAAACCATGTTAATGGGAGTGTTTTTTGGTCTTTATATTTGAATCATTAATATGTGTACCGTCTTGATAACCAACTATAACTTAAAGATACATATTATCAGTTTTAGACCATTCAACCAACAAACAGAACCAAGTTAGACGCAAAAGGAGAAGTAATATAAATTTAAAATTTAATTGTAGTTTGCAGAATCCTGAGCCTATACTTATTTGTATACGATGATAATGACTATATAGAATGACGGAGTGTGGATTAAGATATGAAACATAGATGGGGATAGTAGTTGATTGGTTGGAGGTAACAATTAGTAAATTTGCAGGTGACAACAGCTAGTAAGCTAAGGGGGAGTGCAGAGGCCAGTCCTTGGCGATGCCAACGAGCAGTTGGCAGGTGAAATAATGGTGTTGACGAGGTCCTTGGAGATGCGAATGAGCAATTTGGCAGGTGAAACAATGGTGTTGTACTGGAGAACTAATGGTAAGGAGAAAGGACTCAGAGAGCATAGTTGATTCTGGATTTGGAAATGACGAGAGCATTGGCATCATGAGGCAAGAGGAGAGAAGAGGGACTGGGACATTTCATCGGGGGACTCCAATAGGGAGCATCTGGGGAATGACATTCTGGTTACAAGATGAACACCAGAGAGAAAGAGAGTATATATGGGGGACTCCAATAGGGAGCATCTGGGAAATGACATTCTGGTTACAAGATGAACACCGGAGAGAAAGAGAGTATATATGGGGGTTCTACCTAATACAACTTCTTTCCTTGGTTAGGATACAAATAAGCACAACATGCTTCCCACATGGGGCGTGTGTTAAACTCACAAATAAAGGGTTGACGGTCCTGCATCTGCTACGTGGCCTCCATCCAACCGCCCATCCAAATGGACGGCACATGGCCCTTTCCTGGTTGGAAAGGCTTTTCCAAATCCCTGCCCGTCCCGGGCAGCCCAGGCTGCCCGTGATCCGCCTAGTAAAAGACCCAAGGTCCGGCTATGGCGGCCCCTGGAGCTCGGCCCTGCGTGCGGAATACTCATGCGCCCTCAATTTCTTCGATTACCTTGAGGTCGACCGCTTTATTTTGTCGCCTTTGTCCTTATCAGGAATCCGCTGCGATCTTTCCAAGTAGCATCTGCTTCATATATACTATTGCTTGGTGGATGCTGCTGATGCTGTTTCCTTCATAAGCCTTTATAAATAGAAGTGGGTTTTTCATTTTTTCCGATTGCTTCTTCTTGGTTACCTTCGGATCAGCCCGTTTGATTCATCTTCTTCTGCCAGATTCTATTTTGGGCTCTGGATTTTAGCTTGGAAGTTCGTTGTCTTCGCTCTTGTAGCTGCGGATGAATGTGTTGCACGATTGGGAGTGGCGGCTTAGGCGGAAATTGCGTACATCTATAGTGCTGAAGAGAAACAGGAAGGAAGGGGTCATTCTTTTATATTTTGGTAAGATCGCTTTCTTACAAACCCCAATGCGTTTGATTTTGATATGCTGTTAGTGAGAACAATCCGTTCTAGTCCGATTCATCTGAAACTTAGAGTGCGCTGAAGAAACCCAAAATTTTGCCCCTTTGATCTGAACAAATATTGAAGCCGAGTGTTTGTAGGCATCGCAATCCCTTCTTTTTATGGTCTGTGATTTTCATCTTTGCAGTTTGATCCAAGTTAGAGTTTTTTGAAGTAGCAATTGGGAAAACCGAAGGTTAGGCTGCCAAAATGAGCTGCAATGGATGTCGGGTTCTTAGAAAGGGCTGCAGTGACAGCTGTGTTCTGCGGCCATGTTTACAGTGGATTGATGGCGCCGAAGCTCAGGGCCATGCAACAGTTTTTGTGGCTAAGTTCTTTGGAAGGGCTGGTTTAATGGGTTTTATAAATGCCGTTCCTGATACTCAAAGACCTGGTTAGTAGCTACATAGCATGGTCGTTTTTTTCCTAAAGACTTGAGTTTTCTCTACTTCCTAGCCTAAGCTAACGGATAACTTCTTTTGCAGCATTATTTCAATCCTTGCTGTATGAAGCTTGTGGCAGAACTGTAAATCCAGTTTTTGGAGCTGTGGGCTTGCTATATTCTGGCAATTGGCATATCTGTCAGGCTGCTGTAGAAGCAGTTCTTAAGGGGGGTTCTTTGCAGCCAATAAATCATCCTAATCCTAAAGCAAATGCTAAATCAGGTGCTGCCAAGGCCATGGCAAGTATCCCAGTTGCATCTTTCAACGTTGTCAATTTTGGACATTCACAAGCAAGAGAATTATTCATGCCGCCTCAGGCGAATCAGACTTCTGTTAAAGGCTGTGCAGAAAATGCAAATCTTGGAAGCACAGATGTGCAGAACTTGGTGCAAGCACAATCTGGAGTGCAGATGACATCTGATCCAAGAACTGCCCTCTACTGGCAACGCTGGTCGGCAAACGGAGCCTCTACAGACAACGGTGTAAAAGGCCATCATATAAACAGGAAAAGAGAAGGTGCAGAGATTAACAATGTAGCAAAGAAGGCTTATACTGAAGATGGCCCTAATCATATGTTGACACTTGATGCTCCTGAAGTTGCAATAGAAGGAGATTCAGTTTGTCCGCGCACTCCTCAAGTTCCTCAGTTAGCAGATGAGCAAGAGGCTGTGCCTTCAAAAGCAAACAAAGTTGATTTGGACTTGTCATTAGCCCCTCATGCTAATTCTCAACAGGAGCAGCAACTGCAACAAGGAGAACAAGTGCAGCAAGATCAGCCACAGCAGCAGCAGCAGCCGCAACAACATCAACTTGCACATGAAGAACAGCAGCAGGACAAGGTTGCTAGAAATGCCTCTAGTCCGTGTCGCTCTATGTGCTCTGAAGGTTCAGTGACTAGTCTAGACACTAATGCCACAGACTTGACTATTTTAGCAGGAGGAACAAATATCACATGTTGAAAGTAGAAATATGCTAAGTAGGAACCCAAAAACAAGACTCAAGTGATTATTCATATTGTTGTTTTTGATGAGAAATGATCATGGCAGCTGAGGAAAAGGTATTGCACTCAAGTAAAAAGGTATTGAGGTATAGTATGGCAGTTCGAACAGCGAGTTGCTTGTGAATCTTAACAGAATCAATCACATTTTTCTTAGGCTTCAAGAAATGAGGCAAATTGTGCAGGCGGCAGACCACATTTCAACCGGAAGTGGCATTAGGCTCCACTTCTTCCAACAAACTCAGCACATGCTGGAACATTTTGTTATATTAAACATATATAGAGTATTGAAGTAAAGAAACTTTTGTGAAGAAGGTTGCGCAAATATTTTTTAGTATTTGTAGTGGTTTAGTGTGAGATTTGCATAAAAGAAATAAATGTATCAGGTTTTGTCTTCAAGGTCAGAGAATGGGCCATGTTAGGCAAGTGATCTGTTTTAATTATCAGTTATCAGCTAGCTTCAAGGTAGAGAGAGGGTAAGGGTACAATAAAGGAAACAGTAAACAGTAAAAGCAGTCTCTTGTAAACAGTAAGTAGTACTCAAAAGGTTCCACGAGGCTAGATTTTATGAGGAAAACTGCCCCAGTGTAGGGTCGCGGCGAATAGTAAGGCTTAGCAGCAAGATTTCGACCAGGCGAAACGTGAGGCTGAGGCGACGGCGGCTAGCCGCGTTCTTTTTTTTTTTTTAAATAAACTTCTTTTGAGTCTTTAAATAAAGAAATTTTATTCATTATTGCGTTTGTAGTCCAACGGTTAGGATAATTGCCTTCCAAGCAATAGACCCGGGTTCGACTCCCGGCAAACGCAATTTTGAATCCATTATTTTTTGTTTGAGTCCATGATTTTTTGTTTGCTAGCATAGAAGGTTAATCTGGAGTCGTGATTTTTTGTTTACTAGCATTGAAGGTTAATTTGGAGTTAAATTATGAAATTTTAGGTGTAAAGGTTGTGAACTTGTGATAGGGCCAAAACTTTTGAAACATCCCATATAGCCCACATGCAACCAAGGGTCAACATAGACTTACCAAGTGGGCCATGCCCTTTGTCCCTTTAACGAGGCCACCTTCATAATAGCCAAATAAATCCTTTCTAGTACGCCTCTAACAACAAATAGCCCTCTGGTGTAGAATCCTATGAAATGAATGCTACACATGATGTTACTTTTCTAAATATTGTTCGTAACTTGTCAATGTCGTGAGAAAATGGTCACTTTAGGATCTCTCGACACTCACACTCATTAACAGGTTGGTAATATGTAACCCATATATGACACGGCAATACTATATTATGTCAAAAGAAATGAAATAACGGTTATCAAAATAGTGAATATCTCTTGGTCCTCCATAGAATAGTTGTGACCATCAACGGAAACAAATATATTTGATAATCTTTAGGTTTCATTGCACAGAGTTTTCTAAATCTACATTCTTCTTCACTTGATTTAAGTAGAATCTTCGTTCCATACTACTTAGATAGAATAGAATATTTTCCAAATCAAGAAGATACCATTTATCAAGAAGACACCATTTATCAGTTTGTTCCTATGAGCACTTCGATCCTTGGCATTGTCCAACTCTCTGTCTTTGTTGTTGCTGTGGTAATGGGACAAAGCAATTGTGCACATATAGTATCTAATATAATGGGAACCAAGACATGGTAGTCTTTGTTATAAATTATTGTTATACAAGAATTTGTCGCGGCGGCAGTCGCCGCCGCTGGTTTGTTCTTTTAGTGGGTGCTTATGAGCATAAGAGATTTAAGATGGTTTTGGACTAGCTAATTGGCAGTGAAGCTCATTTGTTGGTAGATAAACTATGAGTTCAAAAAGTATAGATTGTCCCATCTTCACCTATTGATACATGCCTATCGACTAGAACTTTGTGAGCAAAGTGAGAAAAGAAGAACGATGAAAAAGGGAGAGAACAAAATTTTGAAAAGCTCATATGATGGGGTGGTCCTGACAATTTCTTTTATGTAATCTTCATGTTCAAGAGTTGAATCTTCATGATATTATATCAATTTACCGAGAACTTGGCAGCGTTCTTCATGGAATGGAAGTCTTAGGACGGAAAAAACAATATTTGGAATCTGCTCTAGCGAGTTCACTAGAAGGCAACGTGAGTTTGTGAGTTTGTTGTCATCGCATAATTTAATCTTTGCTTGGATTTCATATAGAAGATCTTCGCTTAGACTTCACACTTCATGCATACACCAACCAAACCCCAACATAAATTCTAAAGGTTCAATTTAATAGCCAATGGGGTTTCACCCCATTAACTTGAAACAATATTTAACAACCCCAAGGGGTATGAGTGCTAGATGAATTTCCTAGATAGTGCCCACATGGTTTTGACGTTTTAGCAAAGGATGGACCAACAGTTATGCTTTCTTGCTACAATATGTATTTCATAAAGAGTATCATTTAGTAGTTTCAGACAGAATAATCTGTAAACTCCATATTTCGGCAATATCTAAACTCAAATGGATTCACATATTATCCCATGTTCCAAATATCATGGGTAAGTATCAAGTTTTTGCAAAGGAAACAAATAATGCAACATTCTATCTATATGTCAGGATGAATTAATGCCATTCTAAAAATGGTCTTTCTGCCTAGGCGAGGAGGCCACCATGTTGACCTGAGATGCTTTCTCTTGATGCATGAAATGGCCAGCATCTTCAATCACAATGGTATCCTGGAGGTTTACAACAGCTTTAGAAAAATCTCCACCATGTATAAATTCCTTTGCCCCTGGAAAGCTGTAGACTACATCACGATCACCAGTGATAAACATGGCCTTTAGTTCAAATTTAATACTCATTCCACAAAAATATTAACTACAACGTAGCGGGCTGAGTATTTCTTACAAATCAATCGCTCGATAATAATTTAGTGGGCCAGTAAAACCAGTCTTTCAATACAGATCTGAATAGAACTTAACATCATTTTCTGTGAACCATGATGTCAGTTCTGGCTCTGGAACGGCCCCTATTCCAGACATTACAATGTTATGCGTGTTTAAGAATATGATATTAAACACCGATTTTAGATCCCTGGATGGAATCAAGGAAAAAAAGGCATCAACAGAAGAACCACGAAAAGAAACTCACTCATGCCTGCCTTGGCGTTAACTAAGGTGGCCTCAACCAAATCTCCCGTCTGTTTGCTCTCGGAGTTGGTAATATCCTAAGATCAGGTCTTCAAAACCATAGATTCATACAAAAAGTCCATTTTTCCCAGAACTTCATAAATTTATACAGTTGCTGTGCTAAACCTCCTCCGGATCCCTGAACCGCAGAGTTCGAATTTCTTAGTGTCCACCCTGGCCAGATGACGGAATGCTCTGTTCCTCTCCAAATATGCTCTGTTTTCAGCAACTGAAGAATCCAACTTTGGAGCCCACAAATAGCGACTTGGTAGTATCGAATTTCTCAGTGTCCACCCAGCGAAACCCCTCGGTAATCTGTTCCGCCTTTGTGTATTTCGATTCTTGAAACATCCATCAGTCCGCTAACCCTAGGCGGCTTTCGATTTTTACTGTGGCTCAACATACGCCCCATCCTACGCTTTTATACCAACAAAAAGAACAATCGAGAAGGTTCGACACTGATCCGGAACTCTCAAGGCATGGACCCTCCAGAAGCTTCGACGCCGGTCCTGCCATGTGAATGGAGTTTCCAGAAAACTCCATACTCTTCTTAGAATTTTTGGGCCTTACACGTGTACATTTTAAAGCTAGACCAGGTCTAGATGTCAACTTCTGACAGGTTTAATCTCCTCCCCAATATTTTGCAGGCCTACACGTGTACAACACTAACCAAAAATATAAACTTCCGTAACAATAGCGCTTACCTCCAAGCTGCACCCTTATCCTCCATATTACAATTATATATTAGAGATAATATTAAACCATGTCAATTCTTTCCTTGTTAGAAATCTTTAAGGACTATATCTTGCACTTGTCAAACTAGAAATGACAGATCTTGATGTTGAGAGGTTCGAGTCGATCCTATGCCACAATCAATAGCTTGTGTATTTATCAATGTCACTATGTCGAAGGTTTTCTCATCATTCCCTCTATCATCCAAAGCAAGTGTTCTACCACCAGTGGCTTTTGTGTACTAAGGTTGAAGAAATTATTTATATGATGGTGCCCCCAACCACTCTACTATCAGTTGCAATGCGAAGGTGGTAAAGTTACGTTGCTCCCACCCTCTACCATAGTGTTCTACATCGTTCGACTTGCTCTCTTATGCAAATAAAACCTTTTCTTACTTCTTAGTGAGGAGACATTCGTTGCATGCATCGATGTAGGTCAGCCTATAAACAAGTTGTGACGCTCCCCGAAACTATATGGTGGTCCCCGCTGTATAATTATGGGGAATCTCCTTTCCCAACGACATCTATCACCAAGAAAGGTTGTTATGCCTAAATAAAGTTGCAGACCATTGTTCGTAATTGTGCATGCATATTAATATTAGGCATAATGGATGCTTTATAATGGTCGCATGTCCCTAGTCTAACTTAAGACGGAGTGGTGCACCATGGCCGGACAGACTAGAGGCGCAACTAATTATAAATGCTGGATTTAGTTGCGTGGTTGCCTAAGTGCATTATGAAAATAATGCATAGGAAGGGCAATGCCTTAATGGGTTAAACAATCCATGAAATAAAGGTGAACATATGTAATGGTCATAAAACCATTGCTTTATTATGTAAGCACCCATAAATCGAGGCTGCTGGAACGTGGTGGAACCACAAACCTGTAACAGAATGAATTGCTAGGTTGACGGGCATAAACGCCTGGATCGGCCCTGATTGCTGGTCTTTGCCACACAGCTCGCCATGCGACCACCGCTTTTAGTTGGGGTAGCAACCAAGCAATGAAATCCGGAGCCGTCGGCCGATTTTGGATCCGGCACAGATCACCGCCTTTGTTGGGGATGCCACGGTCTAGCCACGATTGGCGTGCTCTCGGATCGGGGGGTTCTAGACGGCGTCTTGTTTAGACATGGCGGGTGTGTCCGCCTTGGCGATGCTATGGTGCGTGTGGTGGATTCTATATGTGTGTTCTTGCAACGTCGATCATTGCTTCGTGTTGACACTATCGGATAACTCTTATGCATGTTACTAACACGCAAGCTTGTGCGGTGCTTGATAGTCAGAGCATGCGTGTGTATAGGTATCTTATGTTGTCAACTTGTTATCCGATAATGCCTTTCATGTATATAGCCTCGTGGGAGGCGTGATTTGTTCCATTACTCGATGATTTGATGTGAATACAAATCGAAATTTTTGGTACTAAATTTTTGGTTCAGAATAAAGGGTATCGAGCCTAAGTTGCGGCTTGGACCTTGAGTAGTTGAGATGGAGCGCGCCGAGACTAGTGCAGTGCACATCTTGTCAGCGTGAGCAGGCGCTTACTCTTATGGAGGAGGAACCCGATGTAACGAGGGCTAGGCCGCTCGCGTCTGTGAAACCCGGAAGAACCCGAGACCATGCACGGGGGGCGAAGTGCTTGCTAGAGTGCAAAGAGCCTCAAAGGCGGTATTGGATACTCAGACTGCTATGAGAACTGTATTGGAGACCCTTGCTGGCACGAATGGCCTAGGGAAGTCTGCGGAGAAGGGGAAGTCTCCGGCAGTTGTGGTGGTGGACCCAGATGTACCTGGTGCTAGTGCTGCTGTGGAGCAGTCACTGAAGAGTTCCGGATTGAGCAAGGAGGACATCCGCAGTCTCGAGCGCACAAAGATCCCAGATTGGGATGGGAAAGACACTGTTGAGGAGGCGATGGCTTGGATTGACAAGCTTGAGACCTTCTTTGAAGCTACCAATAAAGGTGATAAGGCGCGGTTGTTTATTGCGCAGATGCCGCTGAAATCGGACGCCTATAGTTGGTGGAATGGTCCTACCATGAAGAAGGAGGTGAATACCTGGTCTGATTTCAAAAAGTACTTTATTGGGGAGTATGCACCTCAGCATGATGCTCGTGATGCGCTTGAGAAGTTGCGCTACTGTAAGCAGACAAGTTCTCTTAGTGCTTATATCAATAAGGTACGGGGTTATATCCACAGGGTTGGAGACTTGTCCGAGACTCGGCAGGTTGATTTCTTCTTAGGTGGTCTATCCAGTGTTGCTCTCAAGAAGCAGATAATCGGGTTGAAGCCCGAGGATTTTGAGAGAGCAACGATGTTGGCTCGTCAGCTTGGGGAAGAGGATGAGTCTTCAAAAGGACGTCCCGGAAATTCTCAAAGAAGAAAAACAGGTTTTCCAAGAAGAAAAAGTCTGAAAAGTCTGAGCGGCCTAAGTCTAAGTCTGCAGGTGGAGAGTCCAAGAAGCGTAAAGCGGACTCTAAGTCCGGTGGTCCCAGGAAGGGGATTTTCTGCTATAGATATGGGGAGCCTGGGCACATTAGTCGTGAATGCTCTCAGCCACAGAACAAGAAAGCTGATAACAAGAAAGCAAACGTGACTAAAAAGGCTGAAGAAGTATTGGAATCTAAGACGGTTTCAGCCATTGCCATGGAAGAGCTGTGCGCGCTGGATAAGCCCGCAAGCAAGGACATCATGGATATGTTTGCTGGATGGGTTATTAGATTCTTGGGTAGAATCATGGGCCGAAACGTTGTTGTGTTACTGGATTGTGGCTCTTCTGACATGTTTATATCTTCTAAGTTGGTGGAAGAACTGCACCTACCTTGTGTAAAGACTAATACGTACAAGGTAGATGGGCCTTTTGTGAATGATTCTCAGGTGGAGGATCGTAAAGCTATTGGGGTGCCCTTGTGTATTCAAGGATACCAGGAAAATCTTGACTTTGACCTCTTGGATGTTGGCCGGTATGATGTGGTGCTGGGGATAACATGGTTGCAGCGGGTTAAGCCTACTGCAATAGATTGGAACACTCACCAGGTGACGCTGAAGCACGATGGGCGTGAGATCTATCTGCAGGGGAGTCCTTTGACGGGAGCTTCCAAGATCGTGTCGTCGCTTCAGGTCAAGAAACTGGTACATAAATCTTCCAATCAATATTTTCTTCTATTTATTGATGAATGTTATCCTGCTGTTGAGTGTTGTCATATGAGTGCTGATAGTGAGGTCATAGAGAATTCAAAAGGCCAGAGAGAATTGCAGGATCTGTTGTATGAATTTCAGGATGCGTTCCCTGTCTTCCACCCAGTAGAGAGATTGAGCATGAGATTGATTTAGAGCTTGGATCCAAATCTGTGTTTCGTAGCCCTTATAGATTGTCCATATTGGAACAAGAGGAGGTAAAGAAGTAGGTTCATGAGCTGTTAGCCAAAGGGTTTGTGAGACCTAGCAAATCCCCTTATGGTGCTCCTGTCATTCTAGTCAAGAAAAAGGACGGATCAATGCGGATGTGCATTGATTATCGTGCCTTGAATAAGATCACGATCAAGAATAGGTACCCTTTGCCTGGGATTGATGAGATTATGGATAGATTAACAGGAGCTAAGTATTTTTCTAAGTTGGATTTGCGCAGTGGTTATCACCAAATAAGAGTGAAGGAGTCAGATGTACATAAGACTGCCTTCAGGACCACCTTTGGTCATTTTGAATTTTTGGTGATGCCTTTTGGACTAACGAATGCTCCTGCTACTCTTTCCAGAATGATGAATGAGGTTTTTGCAGGATGTCTTGATACTTTTGTGGAAGTATTTTTAGATGATATCCTGGTGTATAGCAAAACCTTGGATGAGCATTTGAATAATTTGTGTTCTGTGCTAATTCTGCTCAGACAGCATAAGTTGTATGCAAAAATGTCAAAGTGTGAATTTTTGAAAGCACAGGTGGAATATTTGGGCCACATTGTATCTGCTGAAGGTGTAGCTGTGGATCCCAAGAAGACGGAGGCAATTCAGTCTTGGCCTGTGCCAAAGAATGTATCTGAGTTGCATAGTTTCTTGGGATTGGCCAGTTATTATCGCAGATTTCTCTGGAAGTTTGCCAAGATTGCAGCTGCTTTGATTATGTTGTTGAAAACTAATGTCCAGTGGCAATGGACGGTGAAGCAGCAGCAGGCAATGGATATGCTGAAGAGGTTGCTGACCTCAGCGCCTATTCTGTTGATTCCAGACATGAGTAAACCTTATGAGGTTTGCACGGATGCATGTGGTTATGCCATTGGTGCTGTTCTCATGCAGGATGGTAGGGTGGTGGCGTATAAAAGTTGCTAACTCAATGCTGCTGAGAAGAACTATTCCACCTATGAGCAGGAGTTACTGGCAGTGGTTCACGCGCTCAAAGTCTGGAAACATTATCTCCGCAATAAGTGCGAGTTTGTGGTCTACACTGATCATAAATCGTTAAAATTCCTGCAAAGCCAGGCCGACGTAAGTCCAAGGCAAGCTAGATGGTTAAACTTTCTTTCTCAATTCCATTTTCATGTTGAACATCTTCCCGGGAAAAAGAATCCTGTTGCTGATGCTCTTTCTAGGATTCGGGAGGTAAATTTGATGGTTCAATGTGAAATTGCATTGGTGTCACAGATTAAGCAAGCATATGACTTGGATGCCCATATTTTGAGTATGCAGCATCTATCCAAGTTACCTGATGCTTGGGATATCCAGGATGGACTCTGGTATCATAAGGGACGCATTTATGTCCCTGCTGTGGACACTTTGAGAAAGCAGGTATTGAGCGAATTTCATGATGCACCCTATGCTGGGCATGGGGGTGAATGGAAAACTTATGAATCACTCAAAAGAATGTTTTATTGGCCTAGCTTGAAAGAGGATATGCAGGAATATGTGAAAGTTTGTGAGACTTGTCAGCAGGTTAAAGCGAGTCGAGGCAAGACTCCAGGGCTTTTGCAACCTCTGCCTGTGCCAGAGGAGAGGTGGAGTGAAATCTCTATGGATTTCATTGTGAAGTTGCCTCGTACTGTGCATCACTATACTCAGATACTTGTCATTGTGGATAGGTTGACGAAGTATGCATGCTTTATACCTCTGACAAAGAATGCTGATGGCTTGGCGGTGGCCAAGGCGTATATGCA
The DNA here is from genome assembly GCA_021234155.1 of Isoetes taiwanensis. NCBI lineage: Eukaryota > Viridiplantae > Streptophyta > Lycopodiopsida > Isoetales > Isoetaceae > Isoetes > Isoetes taiwanensis. Next base: position 14,623,433 of record JAJEKV010000033.1, on the reverse strand, counting down.
GCATGTATTTCCTATTTTTGGATTACCCAAAGCTATTGTAAGCGATCGAGATGTGAAATTCACTGGGAATTTCTGGCGTGAATTGTTCTCTGCGTTAAAATGCACTCTTCAGTTCTCTAGTGGAGATCATCCGGAAACGGATAGGCAAACTAAGAGAATCAGATTCTGGAGGATATGCTGAGATCTTATGTGGCCACTCAGCAATCCAGATGGAAGGACTATTTGCCAATTGTGGAGTTTGCTTACAATAATGGGTTCCAACAGAGCATCAAGACTAGCCCGTTTGTGGCTATGTTTGGGAGAAATCCCAGAGGACCTGTCACAAGGCACCCAAAAATAAAACTATTACAGGTTTTTTCCTTGGTTATACATAAAAAGCCGTTCAAAGAAACCAATGCATCTTTGTGGGTTGATATCATTAAAAACATTACATGGCTAAAGTATATGGTTTCTTTAGATGCTTTAATAAAGTGGTATTTTGACTAAGTAATTATCAATGGTTTAATTATGGTGCTCAATTATATGGTTTTCTAACATGTTTATTTACCATTGTTTCATATCATGGTTCATGTGTATGGTTCTTAATATGATATAAGGTAGTGGTAATGAGACTCGTTTTAATATGGTGTTATGTAATGTGGTTCTTAAAGTGTTATGATAAGTTTATATGGTTCTCATTATGTTAAAAGTGACAGAAGCTAGAAGCTGCATGTGTTTAATGGTCTAAAACCTTTCCTTTTGTGCATGCAAACCATATAGGGTTTTTAGTAAAACGTTACCCATTTTGTGCGTGCAAAACATCTAGGGTTTATAGTAGAATGCTACCCATTTCGTAAATGCAAATCATATAGGGTTTTTAGTGGAATGCTAGTGTGGTTAAAGTTAGAGAACACTAGTGATTTATGACCAAAGAATTTTAAGTTAATTTATTAATACAGTATCACTTTTTCTCATCATAGCATGATGTGGTTCTTGTGCTAGCTATGCAGGGGGTTCATAGTAAGCTGCTTCTAGTTAACATATTAAAGCATGAATAGTCTTTACTATTGGTAATTACAGGAAAAATGAATAGTTTTTACTATTGGTAATTACAGGAAATTTTTTCGGATGTGACATCAAATGGTAATAAATGAAAGGAGCTCCAAGGATTCGAACCTTGGTTAAACCATTATCCACACTTATTCAAATAGATAAATAGAGCCTAGTAACCCTTAAGAAGCCACTTCAAAAATCACTTTCAGCTTTCAACCTTTCCAGCAAACATTAAAAAAACTACTATGCTACTTCAATCTGAAACTAGCTACTACCAGAAATCCAATTTCAGTTTTCACCATTCGTGAAACTCTGAATCCCATAACTTGCATCCACTGCCCCTAAGTCCAACTGAAATCCTACTATAGAGGAAACAAGGGCAAGATCACAGGTACAACAGTGTGAAAGAAAGATAATGATCTCTTTACTGTGCCACAGCTTATTGACACACAACAGCTAAATATATAAAGGGATTTGATAACAATTATTGCTAAGTTAAAAGGAAAAAATTGGTCATATAAATATCATGATCCATCCATTTGATTCTTGAACATCTCGATGCAGGGTATTTCATCCCAAAGGGTCTGCCAGCTCATAAGGATGTGAGTATGGTTCTAGTCTTTATCTGAAGCCTCTTGCCCGATTAAAAGAGAAATTTATATCTCCTTGATCATGCCCTGCAGGAAGGGCACCAGAAATACGAAAATTCGAGTTGGAAGAATGCCATTTAGAACAGGGAATCCAAAGCGGGAGCTAGCAACCATGTAGAAATCAGCAGGACTTTGATTCGTAGCAACAATAACCGAATACGTCTGGGAGATTTTTAAAGTCCTAAAGAAAACCTAATGATGGAAGCTTACAGATATACCAAGCTATTCATTGGGATATTAATTGCTAACAGACATGCCAAAAGCAAGATTCTCAAAAGCCACGCATGGAAGGGATGCTTGTTTGTGGAACTTTTAAGTTCCATTATTTCATTCATAAAGCAACAAATGCTAAATATCAAATGGAATTAATAACATTATTTACCTCAAGAATAGCATTGATGCTAAGACATCATTCTCTTCAAGCTCCTTCTGCCTCAAATACGTAGCTCCAAGAGGAGCTGGTCCTTGATAGCTGTTCAAAAAGCCATTCACAATGACTCTACAGAACTTGAGCATTCTGACTCTAAAACTAAATCTGCATGAAAGCATCTCACTATCATTTCGCTGAATTTTCCACCCAAACTGCTCAAGAGGACGTTTTCTATTCTTAACAACTTCATAATCCCATGATTGTTCCGATGCTTATGAAGGCAATGCTAATGGCAATGGACGTGATGATGCTATTCTCTTGTTGTGGGCAGGGACTGGTGTCCTTCTTTGCATTATTGTTCTCTAGAAGGCCTTTGACTCTACAATTGAAAATAAGTTTGAAACTGCAAATGCATTTTCACTGGGGGAACTTAGAAGTTGAACAAAGATGGGTACAACTATCACTACACATGTATGCTCAGATTTTTGTTCCTGATGCTATAATGCTAAGAACCAAGGCTGTTTCAAACTGCAAGGGTCATAAAATATAAATTCTAAGTAGGTGAACAGTTTGTAACTAAACTTTCTCAACAATAATGCAAACCTGAAGATGTGGGAAATTACTACGGGTAAGGAATTGGACAAAGCGTAGCACCACTCCAGCACCAATTACTTCCTCCGTGGGAGGGCTTCTTTCTGATGTACACAACACGTTATCAGAAGTGGCATTCCCATCTTTCTGTCTGCAATTAAAACCATTGGCAGTCACCAAACATTTAAAGGTTTGGGCATTTAAATAGAAAACAAAGATGTCTGGTTCAGGTGTAGAGAATACACGCTTTTACCAACCGCGCCTTATAGCTTTTAATCAGATGCAAATAAAATAACAAACCAAGATAAAACATTAACTGTGATCTAAATACACTTATCTAGAACTTTACCTAAACTGTTCCAAAGATCGGTTTCGCTACATTTGCAATAGATGTTTGGAAGCAGATAAGCTGCAAAAAAGAACAAAGAAATTGTGAGTCACACTATGCAGAGTATTCCATTCATAGACCCATTTGAACATCTCGATGCAGGGTATTTCATCCCAAAGGGTCTGCCAGCTTATAAGGATGTGAGTATGGTTCTAGTCTTTACCTGATGCCTCTTGCTCGATTAAAAGAGAAATTTACATCTCCTTGATCATGCCCTGCAGGAAGGGCGCCAGAAATACGGAAATTCGAGTTGGAAGAATGCCATTTAGAACAGGGACTCCAAAGCGGGAGCTAGCAACCATGTAAAAATCAGCAGGACTTTACTAGTGCACGAAAGTCTAGCCGTCGGTGCCGCTTTTTTGCTTTGTTCTTTAACCTAACCTAAACCTAACGTAAAGGTTTATCTTTTTCATTTTGTTCTGTTTTATTCATCGAAATAAGTTAAAAATATAAAAGTATTTCACTATAACAATGGGCTCTTGGAAAATTCCACAAATAAAATAGGTTTGTTTATAACCCACTGATTTTCCTTTTCATGGCTAAAATTCATACCGCCCCACATCCATCTAAATTGTTGTCAGCATGTCGGACAAAGGTTTTATAACCTTTGTATTTCCCGAACAAAAGTTCGCCATAGCTAGAAGAGGAGAAAGGCAAAAAAAGAAATGTTTGTCACTAAAGAGAGGACATGTTTAGATCCAAAAAATACCAAGATGGGAAAGCTTACTAGTTTGTTAAAGCTCGGCAGACCCTTGCTAGATGTGTTGATTCATAACTATGAAGGAAGGAAAAAATGGAGCCTAGAGATAGCCATGACCAAAGCTCAAATTTGTAATGGCGCATAAAGCAAATAGTTGTGTCAAGAGTTGCAAATGTTAGATCAAACTGTCGAGGGAGCAAAATGAGAGGCTAGAACCCATTGTATAGTGTCAAATCTTTTCTGAAACTTAAGCCACACAAATGTAAGTATCCACAGTGATGAGAATGAGTTCAAAATGGTGAGAAAGACTGAAGAAGCAATCACATTTACTTGTCCAAAGCTTTGTCCATCACCATAATTTGTCACTCGCCCTCTAAGCTTTTGTCCACAAAATACACGCTAAGAGTTGCCATAAATGGAACCAAATAGTGAGATTAATGGAGACGTAGTACAAAGATACCATCTATTTTTGTGAACTTAAGCCGTACTTTGATAGCATGTTGAAATCCGATGCCATGGTGCATCGCATGATCTCGTATCATGGGTATGTTTCCCCTTTTTACCCATGGCCATGACCATGCAGAGCTTCAGAACAACATGCAAATGCCCAAGGGAAAAGGGGGGATTGCGTGGTCATGCAAGAAAGCCAAGAGTATCATCGTCGCTGGAACTATAGATCTCCGCTGGTCTCAAAGCTTTGGCTACCATGGCTATGGTGTGAAAGGAGCCCTAACAGTACTCATGCTCAGTCTTCTGCATTTTTCTAGCTGGATGAAATGTATTTTGCAGAAAAAGAAGAAGTAGTGCTCAAGTGTGAGATTCTAACAATTTGTATATGTTGTTAGTAAGGTCAGCAATAGTGTTAAATGGCATTAGCAATTATTACCCTTTAAAATATTATACAGAAGTAGATTACTTTTCGGGTAGGACAATGATTGAATAAATGACGTGACTAAATATTCTCTCTGACTTGGAAAAGGAATTAATAGCAAGAATGATACATTTGGTCTTCTTGTTGTTACTTTATGTGAAACATTTCGGGGAAGGGGGCAAGGTGCATTGAGTACAGTAAGAAGCAAGATGGCCTTGATTTGGAGCATCACCTTGGAAAAGTGGTAAACCTCAACATATTTGGATTTGCAATAACTTTTCGTCATTGAGCATAATATGTGGATTTTGCAGGAGACTTGTTATTTTATGTCGCGAGAGAAAGCGTGGTGAAGGAAGATCAGGCACAGACAAGATATCTAGGTGCCACTTGATATAGGAGGACTAAGTGCCATAGGTGGCAAGGGATGTGGACCACCCATTTGGGAAGGGCCTTAGAAACATTTATGTTAGAAAAAAAGCGTAGTGCCCTCCCTCTAGCACCCTGATGCATCTAGGACTGCAGTGAACGAGCGAACGAAGCTTCTTTATACTTGTTTCATTTATTTGTATCTTGGGGTGGAGATTTGTTCGGCTTGTCATGTTATGATTACTTGCTTCAAATGGTTTATGGAGCTATGTTATTTCTTGTTCATGCATAGGTCCGTAATGCAGAATCATTATATTGATCCATTAAGGGATCGTTAAGTGTTTAAAAACTTTCTATCTAGCCCCTTATGGAGCCATGTTTTGGAATAAGGTCTTGTGCCATTTTTCTTTTGGTTGTCCCTTTTGTTTTTTAAAAGACAAAGAATTCTCATTTATAAGTGAACTTTTACAAAGCCCTGTAGCAGGTAGACACCTCTTGAACATGTTTGAAGAAGAGGTAGCTACAAAGCCCATTTGTAGTCAAATATGTAGGTGACATCTTATGGTTGTAGCTTGATGAAAGTTTCCCGGACTAACATTCGAAGAGAAGCATCAACCTCAATATCTATAGCCGTCTGACAGCGGTTAATTATGACATTTGTTTTTTGGGTGCCTTACGAGTAACCACTATGAATAGTCACACCATTTTAGGTGAGAACTATGAATATCACCATGATAATTAAATCGGTATTGAAAACCATGCTACAAACCACAATCATATTATAACATGTAGTGTTATAATAGAAAACTAGCATGAGTAACTGTCCAGGCATTTAAATTGGTATAAAACCATGCTATAAACTGTTTCTTTCTTTCTTTCTTTCTAAGCTATGCGACAATAGAAAACCAACATAAACAACCATTGCCATATTAAACAAATGGTGTTGAAAACCATGATACAAAGCACTGTAGATTTAATAAACCATGCTATGTTAGAAAACCAACATGAATGACCACCATTGATGCTAGAAACAATGTAATAAACCAATATTAGTTTTAATAAACCATGCTATAACAGAATAACCACACACTGGTTATGAAAACCACTATGTTATGTGGTTTTTTTTAAGAATAATTTTTTTTGCATAAAAAACCACATCTATAGTGGTTTTTTAGTGGTTTATCATAATGGTTAAACTTTTGGGTGCCTTGTGTGTATCGCTTGGTTTTGAAGGGCTGAAAACTGATGCTGCTATAAGTATGCTTGAAGGCATGGATGTGACACTTGGGTTGTGTCGATTGCATATGAGACAGGCCCAGGATCGGGCAAGGGCACGTGCCAATTTGTCAAGAGCCCCGATCGAGCTGCATGAGGGTCAGATGGTGTACCTTCGTGTGGTCTTCCCTGCAAATCTGAAAAGAAAAGCAATATTGCCATTGCTTGCAGGAAAGAAACCAAAGCTCTCCCCAAGATACAGTGGTCCTTACAAGATTTTGAAGAAATATAGTGATGTTGCCTTTAAGTTGCAACTCCCACCGAATGTGGACATTCATCCAGTTTTCCATGTGAGCCAGTTGCGACCAGCTCTCGGGAAAGCTGCGAATGTTATGCCTTCACAGGAACACATGGTGGAGTTGGATAGAATTCCTACCCCTGAAAGAATATTGAATTCCCGGATAGTGCGGATCTGCCAAAAAGACCAGATGGAATTTCTGGTGAAATGGAAACATAGACCTGTCTCAGAGGCGACATGGGAGAGTCGTCGTTTCATGACTCAATATCCGGATGTTATGACTCAATGGTTTGGAGCCAATTCTTGAGGACAAGAACCGGGAGTAATGTTATGCCTAAATAAAGTTGCAGACCATTGTTCGTAATTGTGCATGCATATTAATATTAGGCATAATGGATGTTTTATAATGGTGGCATGTCCCTAGTCTAGCTTAAGACGGAGTGGTGCACCATGGCCGGACAGACTAGGGGCGCAACTAATTATAAATGCTGGATTTAGTTGCGTGGTTGCCTAAGTGCATTATGAAAATAATGCATAGGAAGGGCAATGCCTTAATGGGTTAAACAACCCATGAAATAAAGGTGAACATATGTAATGGTCATAAAACCATTGCTTTATTATGTAAGCACCCATAAATCGGGGCTGCTGGAACGTGGTGGAACCACAAACCTGTAACAGAATGAATTGCTGGGTTGACGGGCAGAAACGCCTGGATCAGCCCTGATTGCTGGTCTTTGCCACCTGGCTCTGCCATGCAGCCCTGCCGGAAGTTGGGGTCGCGGCCAAGCAATGAAATCCAGGAGCTGTCAGGCCGGATACCGGCAGGATCACCTGCCTTATTGGGGTGATGCCACGTGGTCTAGCCACGATTGGCAGGCTCTCGGATCAGGGGGGTTCTAGACAACGTACTGTCTAGATATAGCGGGGTGTGTCTGCTTGGCAGATGCTATGGTGCGTGTGGTGGATTCCATATGTGTGTTCTTGCAGTCCGTCAGTCATTGGTGTTGACACTAGATAACTCTTATGCATGTTACTAACACGTGGAAGCTTGTGCAGGTTGTTTGATAGCTGGCGGAGCATGCGTGTGTATAGTTATCTTATGTTGTCAACTTGTTATCTGTATACGTGGCTTTCATATATATAGCCTCGTGGGAGGCAGTACTTGTTCTGTGTACTCTGATGGTTTGATGTGAATACAAATCGAAATTTTTGGTACTAAAATTTTGGTTCGTAACAAAGGCCCTCCATCTGACTCAGGCCACTTGGGGTATTATGGGTTTGACCGACTGTCAAGGCCTCTGGCTAATACCAGATGGATTCATGACAATGGTGTTGGATGGCATAAACATTGGCTAGGGTAGCCCACTACATTTGCCCCTCTTGTGCACACTTTGCAAATAGCCTAAAACATGCTGAGCGTTGGCGATAGTCTTTCGGAGACGTGATCTCAAGGATTCACACTATAGAGTCACTCTAGCTTGCATCTCCCCAGTCCGATGGTCTGATGAGGCAGGAACGACACAAGTCTCGTCCAAGAGAACAATGGGATTATGGGTGAACTAGAGGATTGGGATCACCCGTCCTCATCCGACTTAACCCCCAAATCTACTGGACTGGCTTCATCTTATCCAGGGGGTGCCAGACCTATACTCGGCCTACACGCAATGCTACAATAGATATGAAAGTCGTAATCTTTTTTCTGCTTCATATCGATCAATAGGTTTAAATATAATCAATTTAGAATGTTCTTTTCCTTTCTAAAATAATTTATCATCAACAAGTTTCTTATGGAACCCACTGGTTTAATGGAATTCTCTAATCAACAACTCCTTATATAGCTTTGAATCTTCTCATATCATTTGTTTGGACAACAGAATCTATCAAGGATGACATTATGCTTCCTCATAGTGTTTGTATTTTTACTCATTTCTAATCAAATGGTTTAAACCAGTATGTATAGTTCTCTGTAAGGTATATTACTCTTGCTTTATCATCGTGTTTGTACTTAGCCATTTGCAAACAAATAGTTGAAACAATATGTATAATCCTCCTTAAAGTATGTTATGCTTGCTTATTATATTACCCAAGGCTGGCCAATATATATTCCAATAATAGCAAGAAGATGATTGAGAATGAACCACATCTCTTAAGAAAAATGATGCACAAACAACTTGCAATTCTCAATAGCAATTGCATTTGTTAATTCTTGCAGATGAAATTATGGGCGGTGGACATGAGTATCATACTAAAGAGGAATACTCTAGCTTCAACAGAAGATAGGATAACACTAATAGAAGTACAAAAAAAATAGAAAGAAGAAGAATTTAGCATGCAAAGATAAATCAAGCAAATAAAGAATTGGAAGAATCTTGAGAGAAAAAAAGGATTTTTATAAGAAGCAATGGAAAACTATGAAACGTGGTGATAACAAACTTTTAAATAAAGGTTTACAGATAAGTGATGTTGACAAAAATCAACACCAGAGGAATTAAGATTATTGAGCCTAATGGAAGTATCACTCTTCTGAGCTCTATTTTATCCAGCACTCATATCTACATCTCATATGTATTAATTGATGAAAGACAATCTTATCAAGAGATGCATCCGAGATTTCATTTGGTCTAGTATGCATTGCATCAATTGGAAGGAGCTAGCTCATGACAAAGATCAAGGCAGTCTAGGTTACAAATCTTTATTCTTGCAAGCACAAGCTCTGGGTGCTAAGTATGTATGGAAAGCAATCACTGGATACAACTCCTCTGCAATAGACTTTATAAAATTCTAGCTAAAAAAGAGTAAGCTATTTAATAGATCGAATGATCAACGTGCTTTACCCTCTCTCTCTCTCTCTCTCTCTCTCTCTCTCTCTCTCTCTCTCTCTCTCTCTCTCTCTCTCTCTCTCTCTCTCTCTCTCTCTCTCTCTCTCTCTCTCTCTCTCTCTCTCTCTCTCTCTCTATCTCTCTCTCTCTCTCTCTCTCTCTCTCTCTCTCTCTCTCTCTCTCTCTCTCTCTCTCTCTCTCTCTCTCTCTCTCACAGCAGTGGGCGATGGGTCTCCTGTTGGGGCCGATGTGACACCAGCTGACGTTGGAGGTAAGAAGAAAGGCAAGATCGATGCTGCAGGGGCTGTTGTGGCTGATGCCAAGGGGGTTTCCAAGCCGGGAGTTCATGTGAAGAAAAGGGAGAAGGCAGCAAAATCAGATACCTCTGGAGCTTCTGAAGATGGGGACGGGTTTGACACCGAGGCCGATGATGAGGACATCAACGAGCAAGGGTTCCAGAAGAGATTTCAGAAAGAAATGATGGAGATGCTGGCGGATAATATGAAGAAAATGCTCAGGGATTTCAAGAAGGAATTCATGCGTGAATTTATGGGATCGGTTATGCAAGACATGATCAAAGAGGTAAGAAGTTCCTTGGCAAATGATTTTCAATTGGCATTAGAGCAGAATAAACAGGAGAATGCATTGGCTCTGCAAAAATTGAGAGGTGAATTGGATGTCGTTAAATCTGAAATTCAAGAAGAGGTGGAAGAGGAATCAAGGGAGGAAGATTCAGCCATAGCGGAGCTGTCCCAAAAGCTGACAGGTTACATGGAGGAGCAAGATAGGAAGAACCGGGCACTAAATTTGAGATTGGTTGGATTGCCAGAGACAGACCATGAAAAAACAAAGGCAGTGGTGGTGCATTTCCTCCAGGATAAGCTGAAACTTGATGATACAGGCGTAGTGGACGCATTCAGAGTGGGAAAACCAGCAGGGTGGAATAGACATGTGGTGGTTAGATTCCGTGACAAGGAATGCAGATGAAATGCTCTTAAGAACAGGACAGCCCTTAAAGGGGAAAGTGTTTGGATAAACGAAGATCTAACCAAAGAACAACTTGGTGTCAGGAGGAAGAAATTAAGAAATTTAAAGAAGCAAAGAGCCAGAACCAGCAAGTTTCTTGGAAGAGAGGAAAAGTGATCATTGGCAACTAGGTAGGTGAGACCATCAGGATCGGAGTGTGGAATATCAACATGTTGACGGAATCAAAAATAAGCAGCATGTCTGAGGTTCTCAGATATTTGTGGAGACTTGGAAACATGAGCAATACGCTTTGCCCGATGTACCTGGTTTCTGTGAAGTAATCTCTGTGTGGAATGAGATAGGGACGAGCTATAGAGGTAATGGAGGAATTGCATATTTTGTGAGGGAACAATTTGTTCACTTGGTAAGAGGCGTAAGGGCCAGTGATACTAAGCAGTATTTCTGGGTAGAAATATTGGGACAAAGAAAGGTGTATCTGGCAGGATGCTATTATTCCCCATTGCAAAAGAAGGCTTATGATACAGGTGCCATTGATAGAGCAGACCCTCTTTTTCAGTTAGAGCAAGATATTGTTGAATTCACAGAACGAGGTGATGTGATATTAGTAGGTGATTTTAATGGAAGGACGGCCAATAGGCAAGCATCAGTATTGAATAATGATGGGGATCCCCTGTGGATGGAGGAGATGGATGTGGAAGAGCTGAAGTTAGCAGGTTGGGCCAGAGAATCAGATGATAAGGCATGCGCTACTCATATGGGTAAACTGTTATTGGAAATGTGTAGCGGATTAGAATTGAGAATTCTTAATGGATTGCATAGATTTCCAAGATCAGGGAAGTGTACCTGTAGAGGGGAAAGTGTCATAGATTATGTCATTGGAGGGGAAAGGGTTTCACAGAGAGTTGCACACTTAACGGTATGGGAGCAGCAGCCGGAATCGGATCATGTCCCGGTATCGTTCCACCTGGAGGTAGGCAGTGTATCCAGTCCAGATAAAGGAAGCATGCAGAAGCACTACGTGAAGGTAGATAAGAAAAAAAAAGATATGTATAAAAAAATATGTGAAGCAAGGATGTTAAAGTGGGAAAATATAGCACAGGCGGCAGAATTAGATAAGGAAATTACACAGCTTATCCTTGGAGCAGCGGAAAAAAGTTTTACTCATAAACGAAAAGAAAAGGGGATGCCTTGTAATAGCTGGTATGATAGTGCATGTAAGAATAAGCGCAGGGAATACTCGATGGCAGTAGCAGGGGACAAACAGCAGAAAAGGAAAGAATATGTTGCTCTCATCAGAAATAAAAAGAGACAATTTCTGAGAGAGAGTCAAGTAAAGCATGTACATGATTTGATTCGGAAACCAAAAAACTTTTGGAATAGACTGAAAAGGAGAGGGACAGATACTCCAAACTTTGATGCCAAGGATTTGCTCCAACACGTTAGGGAATTATATCAACTGGAAGGGTTTGAATTACAGGTAGCGATAGAACAAGCAAAGATCGAACCTTTTATCACAATTGAGGATGTTTCAAAAGGGGTTGCAAAGCTCGCTAATGGCAAGGCAGCAGATGCATATGGTATTGTAGTAGAGATGTTGAAGTGGGCTGGAGACCAGCTGATAGAACATATCACGAGACTATTTAACATGGTATTGTGTGAGGGTTTTCCTGCAACTTGGCAGGTCAATAGGATTGTGCCAGTTTTTAAAAGTGGTGATAAATCTGAAATTAGCAATTACAGGACAATCCTGATATCCAGCGTATTTTCTAAGCTTTTTGCATCTGTGCTAGAGAGAAAGATTGTTAAATGGGTGGAAGAGAATGATTTGAGAGCTAAAGGGCAAGCGGGTTTCCGGCAGAAGCACTCTACTGTTGATCACCTGGTGACTCTCAGGGTTGCGATGGAGGCGGTGAGGTAAGAAAAAACCTATATATCTTGCATTCATTGATTTCAGTAAAGCTTTTGATATGGTTCCTAGAGAACGTCTGTGGAAAAGAATGGAAAAGCTAAATATTCCAGTGGAATATAGAGATGCAACCAGGCTGATTTATGAAAAAGTGTTAGTGGAGCTGTCTTTTCCTTTTAAGGATGCATGTAATGATAGGGTGGTGAGCAATGTGGGTGTCAAACAGGGTTGCCCTTTGTCTCCCACTCTTTTTGGGCTGTTTATTGATGGGCTAGAAGAATGGATTGTGCAGCAGGGTGGTCCAGGAACGCTTATTGCAGGATATATGCTGGCTCTGCTACTTTATGCGGATGATGTAGTGCTGATGTCAAGGGAAAAAGCAGGGCTCTGACATCTTGATATACTGGCTAATTTCTCCGACTCAATGGGGATGAAAGTGAATTTGGCCAAGTCTAAGACTATGGTGGTGGGCTCAAAGAAGAATTGTGATCTCTATTATAAGGGTGAAAAGCTGGAATCCACGGATACATATAAATATTTGGGACTAGTGCTTGATAAGAACTTCAGATGGAATAGATGCATAGAGCAGAGAATCAATGGAGGTCTTAAGTCCCTTTATGCTATGCAGAGGAGCTGTGGTAAGGCACATGTTTTGAATATGCACATGAAGAAGATGTTATATAAAGTCTTGGTTCAATCTGGTTCTCTACGGATGTGAAGTGTGGGGCCCTGCTGCCAAAGATGTTTGTGGAGAAGAGTGGAGAAGGTTCAAAGAGATTTCGGTACAAAACTTGGGGTAAAAACCAAACTCGTGACGAGATGATGATGATGGCGGAGTGTGGCATGATTCCTTTGGAAGGGGAAGCTCTTATTCAGACATTGATCTATGTTAATAAGGTGAAAGGTTTAGAAGATACTAGATTGCCCTATCTAGCTATGAGGGAAAGTGAAGGAAAGGGATGGTACAGGAATATTAAAGAATGGTTGCTGAAATGGAATCTAAAACTTGAGGACTGCCCATCCACGGAAATAAGGGGATGGGTGATTACGGGCATACGTGCAGAGTTGTGGAAAAATCCTAAAGTCAAGATGGAAGCATACCGAAATAACATGAACCCCCTATTACGCCGGCGCATTATCCGAGAAGTGATGTATCCGCATCGAACGCAAGGGGAGATCTCGCGCATACGCTTGAGTTCTCATCATTTGAGCATAGAGGAAGGTCGATGGAAGAACATACCAAGGGATAGGCGCCTATGCAGGGTGTGTGGTCAAGATGAGGTCGAGGATGAGGTGCATACCATTCTGTTATGTCCAGCGTATGAAGTCTTGAGGCGAAGATATGGGATACAAGGCACATTAGCAGACGTGTTTGGCTTACCCCCTTCCATTCTGGGTGGTTTTATCATAGATGTTTTAAAAATTAGGAGAACTTATATTGATAGTATAGATGCACTTTTACAAGATGATGAAGATAAGATAGAATTGAGAGATATAGCCGATGATGCTTTCAACTGTGGAAGCTCATTTGATGAATGGTTTGATGTAGAAGATAATTTGAACGTCTGATAGACCTGATGGTCTCAGTAGGCGTAATAATAAAACATTTCATTTCATCTCTCTCTCTCTCTCTCTCTCTCTCTCTCTCTCTCTCTCTCTCTCTCTCTCTCTCTCTCTCTCTCTCTCTCTCTCTCTCTCTCTCTCTCTCTCTCTCTCTCTCTCTCTCTCTCTCTCTCTCTCTCTCTCTCTCTCTGTGGCGCTTGTGATGGCAAAACCTAAAAAAGATGTGGAGAAGTCTGGTGGTCCCAGGAGTGCTTCTGCTACTGTAGCTGCGTCCAAATCAGATGTGAGCCCCAAGGAAGGAAAGAATGATAAAAAATCTGGAAAACTTAGGTCTGCAGGGTCTAATCGATCGAAAAAAGCATGTGTCTGGCTGGAAAACATGGGTCCGCAGGGCGGAATCGAGGTGTCCGGCCGGGCCGAGTCCGGCTGGTCTGTGGAGTCGAAGATGAAGACGCCGCACGAGAGCCGCCGGATGTCTGGATTGCCCAAACAAACGGAATGCTAAAAGCCCGTGGTCACGTGAAATGGATCGTGAGGCCAAAGCAGGTGGGCTCGTTGCAGCAGCTAAAAATAAAAATAAAAAGGCAACATGCTCTATTGCAGGTAGACAGACCGAGACTGCAGCTGGTGTTGAACTCTGTGGTAGCCCTGGTTCCTACATTGTCATGGCATCCTCCTTAGGATCCGCCGGTTTAATCTGAAATGGCCTGCTAAAAACCAACCGTAAGTGGTGAATACAAAGACTAAAGCGTAATTTGTTTGCGCCTATTGAACATATGAGAGAAGCAAAGGGACGGCCTCAGGCGCACAAAGGAAGATTTCCATGGAGCAAGCGGTTCAAGGTATGATGAATGATTTGAAAAACTTTCTTCTTGCTCATGTACAATCTGGAATAAATAGATGTCAAACACATATGCTTAATGAGCTTGAGCAATTTAAAGCACTGATGCGATCCGAGTTTGAGCAATTTAAGCATGTTATGAGTAATAAAGCTCCAGAAGCTGCAAGCAGGCCGCATGATATCTATGAAATTAAAGATCAGTTTGAAGCATACAGGGAAGAACAAGAAAAGAAAGCATATGATGTATCGGAAATTAAAAATCAGTTTGAAGCCTACATGGAAGAACAAGAAAAGAAGGCAAGGGCACTGAATATTCGTATACTTGGCATGTCGGAGGTTGCTAAAGAGAATACTAAGCAAGTGGTTGAAAATTTCCTTGAAGAGAAATTGCAGATTGAGAATGCAGGAATCATGGAAGCCTTTCGTATTGGAAAAGAGAATAATAATGGTAGGCATATTATTGTGAAATTCAGTAACCGGGAAAACAAATTGCAAGTGCTTAGGAAACGTGCAAGCTTGAAAGGTACTTCAGTGTTCATCAATGAGGATCTAACTAAAGCGCAGTTGGAAGAGCATAAAGTGCAGATACAAATAATGAAAGAAGCAAAACAGAATGGGCAAAGGGTGTGCTGGCGACGAGGTAAGATAATGGTAGATACTGCTGAGGCATAGGTAGTCGAGACCACCAGGATCAGGGTCATGTGCTGGAATATTGACTCCATTAGTCAGTTTAAAATAGATGTAATTAGCTTTAGAGACTGCTGCATTTCGATTTGTTGGAGCAGAAGCAGGTGAAGCTCGCCATAGCCATGAAACTGAAAAGCCGTAGTTTTTCTAAAAAGACAGGCCATAGCCAATATTTCTAAAGCCGTAGTTTTTCTAAAAAGACAGGCCATAGCCGATATTTCTGAATCTCCCCATTGCCATTCTTCCTCAAACTAAGCATTTCGACTACACAAAACTCATTCATCAAAGGACAAAAGGCATTTTAGAACAATATACAAAAGATTTCCGCCCAGCTGTAAGCAGCTCTGTCTTATGTAGTAAGGGAAACTACTTATCTCGAAAATTCTCTCGATAAAATCCCTCAGCGGCGCTGCGGCTTCGCCGCCTGGGCGCCGCCTCGGGAAAGGAGGGAATACTTAACCCTCTCGGTGTAGAGTTGCTCAGATCTTCTCCAGCGACTGAAGCTGTGTGTAATGCCAAGCTTAGCGTTGAGAAGTTTGTGATTCAGATTTCGAAGATCTGAAGTTGATGATGTTTACAGCATTATCCGCTGCTTCATCACAGCGTCCCCATTTTTTACTTGGCCTTGCAAAAAAGGCGCCGCTGAGACAGCGGGGGATATGTTACACGTGGTAAAATGTACAAAATTTTACAGTAATTTCAAGGTAGTGTTTATTACGTTCTTTTTTTGGGTAAGGGCAGAGATTGTTCCTTTGTCCAATTTGCCATGATCATATTCAAAGACAGCACAATTCCACCTGGGAAAGCTGCTCGTGCACTTCATGATTTTACACATGCAATTTTTTAAAACCTTTTCCGAATTGCCATACACAAACCTCAAAACAAACAGAATTTTGTTAGACTCAAAACTCAAATGTCTTTCACAGTTGGGACTGCTAACTCTATTTATATGGAGTTACATTCTCCCTGGACTGCATGGACGTCTTCCAGGACTGCATGGCCTTTGATGTGTAGGGTCTCCAATAAGAGATCTTCCACTTGAGAAAAAGTAAAGGAACTGTTCCCATGTTATGGCACCCATTCCTGCAAAACCAAAATCATCAAGGATCACGCTGGAACCAAATGTAGCTTCATATGGAAGTCTAAAAAATTACCAGTATTGTCGATTCTATTAAACACACTTTCAAATGATTCTCGGCGTCCATCTTGGTTTTTAGCTCGTGATAATTGCATAAATGCAGCTATCTGCCAATTTTAACAAAATCGTTAAATAGGTTACTTCATGTACAATCTAATAAATGCGATACATTACATCTTTATCACGCTTCATTGCTCCCATTAGGTCTCTCTTGGTAATCCGCCTGCAGATTTATCAAGAATACTAGGATGAGGCTTCAACACAGAAGAAAGAAAGCCATGGAGATGGGACAATACATTACCCTGTGCCATCACGATCAATCTTATGGAACATATCAAGTAATCTTTGATATTCCTTTACAGAAATACCAGCAGCGGCTGCCAAAGTACGAATATAGGCAAAGTCTCTTGCATTCTGGCTCGACTTTTTTACTGCTGCAAATGATGCACTTAAATGCTCCAATGCCCTGGGCCAAAACATACACAGACATAAAGGAACTGTTGATAACATCATGATACGAAAGTCATGAATAATAAACGTACTTCCATCTTCAGTTTTCCAATATGAAATTACTATGATAGAAGAGTCATGTTTTAACACACATTCACAGACAGGGCGACCTATAAACAATGTAACCAAAACCATGGAGTTGAGTTTATTATTGCCTTCAAAAGTTCAACTGCTTCGTGAAGGTTTTATAATGCTTGTTGATGAATATAGAACTATTATGCATCTTATTGAGGGATCATTGAGTTTGAAATGCACTTTGCTTCTTCATACCTTTTTAGGACATGAGTTAACCACAAATCTACATTATTATTGCCAGGAATCTTAACTACCAGGCCTCCATAACCTAGAAAGGAAGAAAATTATAATACCTGGTATGGTAAGAAAGAGCACTATGTAGGTACTGCTCAATCAATTGCTGCAATAGTGCAAATGGACGTTTACATCAGAGTCAAAACATAAAAACGTAATGAATCTATATTGAATGAATTTAAAACCTACCATACACGTTTCCTTATGGTACCATCTCTTATGGCTTAACAGGGAAACACAGATAGCTAGGCCATCAACCCTGACCCAAAAACTAAAGTCCATGTCGGCAACTAGAGAATTCTTTGGTTTAAACGCATCCTTCATTAAAATTTCTTACAGTAACTCCAATGGATGATAACCTATTTATTAAGTTGTACAACATAAGAAAATTACATGTAGAAATGCAGATGTTAAGAGTGAGCAGACCTAACCTGGTATGGTTCAAATGGATCACCTACATCACCTTGCCAACGAGGTTGCCAGCCAAACTTCATGATAGGCTTACATTCAGACAGTCTTGGGTCTTGACATTGGCCTGGCCCTTGCATAGGAAAGGAATGCTGAGGGGGCATTTGTACTTGCTTTGGTATCACTCCTTTGGAACCATAAAGCAACAAAGAAGCTTCTAATGCAGCCTTGTTTCTCTGCACCTGTCATGAGGTGATTCAAGATCAAAACTATGGATGGTTAATCTAGAAGGCATAACTAACTTCAGGTTCAATGCTATAGGCATGACTAACTTGCCATGAAAGAACGCATTTCTTCAACTGCTAAGATTGCCTCAGCTGTACCAAGAAGACTATTTATTTGATCTTCTGTTGTAATGTCAATGCACACTTAGATGAGTCACTTTGCTTTTCAATAATGATGTGTTATTAACCTCCGTAGATGCAAATTCGAAATATCCTAATGCCTCGATAACATATTTTATAAAAGTTCAAAGCATATAATTATGTGATGTGTTATTAACCTCCGTAGATGCCAATTCGAAATATCCTAATGCCTCAATAACATATTTTATAAAAGTTCAAAGCATATAATTATGATAAACATAATTCACAATACTTACGATTACATTGATAAGAATCTACATCTCCAGGGTGATTTAGTCCCTGCTCAAGTTGGGCACATGCATGAATTGCCTTTGAAAGATCCACATCAGCACACTTTTGTCCTGTGACAAATGAAGGCAACAGATTAATGGTGATTCTTGGCACACAACAACGTGTCATTCAAATACGACTAGCACATGTTGACATGTCTACATGGCATCATTGCCATTACTACTTGAGACTTGATGATTAAAAGATATACAATTTTGCCCTTACGCTTGACTTCTCGTGCCCATTGACGGATAGCAATGCGAAGTGAACGCACATGGCTGCTACGCTGAAACTGTGGATCCCGCCATACTGCACAATCAGCAACAAGCGCTCTTCCCAACTCCTCACATGCCATCACTAATTCCAAAGTTCACTGTTAAATAAACAGCTATCAAAATTAACACAGAATGAATATATACTGGTGGAGAAAGAGATAAGGCAGATATATGCTATTAACACATCTGCTGGGCACAAGATAATAATTTGTACCTCATAAATAAGAGGATTCAGAGCGGGTTCAACGCGAACACTAAACCTAAAATACAAGTAGAAAATGCTTTTATTGTGCAGTTATTGAAACAAAGTTAGTAAATAGGATTCATTATAAATGATTCAAAACAGAAGAAAGAAATGCAGGAGTAAAATGTAAGCATATGTGTGTAAAAGCTCAAAAGGCACAAATAGTAGTTGTAATGTAGATGATTAACTATGATGAACAGCTATTAAAAAGCAATTGCTAGGAAAACAAATAGAAAATGCTTTGATTTTGTTGCCAGTGCAAATAATTGATTTGTTGCTCTAGTTCAGAATGTAGAGGATGAATGAAGAGATTTATACAAAAGAATAACCAAGTCTAACAGGATTTTATAGCCATAAAAGTATGTCACAACCAATAAAAGATGCTTTGCTTCTGCTTAAGAAATACTGGGGAGGGATAGAATAATGGGGAGAGGAGCAAGAGTAGGCTGAAGGTCATCCATTGAAGAATCATTCGATGCATATAGAAGTAGGCCTAAGCGCCCTGATAGTATGAGCAAAAAGGTAAAGCAAAGCTGAAGGACAAATCGTATACCTGGCCGTATAAGAAATATCACTGCCATCAAACGCAGAGTGCAAGAGTTTAGACCGCTGGAATGGTTTAGATCGCCGGAATGGCTTCCTAAGGAAAATCCTTCACCACATCTCGTAAACAGAATCTGAAGCTGAAGAACCTGCGTACAAAAATGTTAGTCTGGTAACAAAAGAAATATTTATCAAATCTAATAGAGCTCAAGGAGACTCTGCCATTTGCAGAGCGTAAGCTTCACCAGAACTGCGCATACAGATCCTCTTGCATAAGGATTTGCAGACGAATCCTCACCGGATGTGCAGACGATTTGCTCTTAGGCATGCAGACCAGGCCAACATGGAAGAGCCGGAAAATGCATGAGCATGCAAGGAGCGGAGGTGCTTACAGTTTCGGATGCCGTAGAATATTTTGCCAAAGGAATTTTTTGCCATAGTTTCTGACCGGCGGTTACACAGGATTGGATTTAAGTTAGGAGCCGTTACAGTCTTCATGTGCTCCATTGATACCATCACTCACGTCCGGGGTTAGGTTTCCACCATTTTTTTAGTTTATAATTATTAAAGGCCCGTCTGTTGTATACAAGAATGTTTGTTTTGCCGAGATTCTGGCGGCATTTGACATGCCTAGTATCTGGGCAAAACAAACATTCTTGAAAAACACTCTTGAAACTTGAAACGTGATAGCAACTTATGTTGCATTCTGTGGGCAGCAAGAATTCCGGAATCAAAGGTAAAATAGGGGTAAAAGCTTCAGAATCACAGGTAAAAATATCGGAATGAGGGGTAGAAGGGTTGAATGTAAGGTAAATGCTCTAGAATGAGATGTAAATTAGCCAGAATGTGATGTAAATCCATCGCTCTGAGCTGCCGCTGTTGATCCGTCATTTTTGCACTGTCGCTGTTGAGCTGGGGAGGAATTCAAGAAGAGAAACTATGCCACGTGGCGTTGTATGATTGGCGGATAGGGCAGAATGCAACCTAAGTTGTTATTACGGCTGTATCCTAAGGTGGAGATATGAATCCCTCTTTGTCTTTCTTACAATTATTTTTTTAAAAAGAAACCATGGGCAAACCCTAGGTGAGCTTGTAGTGTTACAGGAATATGCTTCGAATATATGGTATGAATGGCATAGATTGATGTGTTGAAAGGAATAAGAAGAGAATATTCCAAATAAAGGGAGAGAGATAGTAGGAAAAAAAAGATTCCATTTTCCCATTTTCTTTCCAAATCAGGCGCCTGAATATGCCGGGAACTACGAGATTACATTGCACCAGTCTACTGTGCCTTTAATCTGATGACGAGCAGTGTGAGTGCATTTGCAGCCTACGTCCTTCAATTCAGCGGTGGACCACCTCCTCCGCCTGAGTGCAGGACATCTTCTTCTAGGGTCTCCAGCATTATAAGGTATTTTTCTGCATCTTGATGCAAAGCAAGGCAGGCAGCTTGCAGATCAGAAATTACGCATTTAAGCCAGTGTCAAAGAACCTTTAGCTCAAAGTCTGTCCTCTGAAGGTGAGAACAAAGGAATTGTAAATGGCACTGGCATGCCCTTGATGACGGTCATCTTTGGATAGCTTGCAAATGCATTTGGTCGACATTGTCACGACATGGACAAATTGGTTCACAGACGATTGAGGTACGCTTTCTTTTAAACTACCAAGCTTATTGCTCTGTCAATTGTCATATTTATATAAATGTAAATGTATTGATCAAGCCATTTAGGCCCCCAGGCCTCTATGGCAAAAAGATACATATTATCTTTGTTCAAGGCAGTCATTCTAAGGCATAAGTAGACTTAAAGTCATTCATCAATTCAAACAAACTCACTATATCTTTCCTTTCTTTCCTGATATTTATAGTAGCAACTCCATGATCTCGACCTCTCCAATTGTGGCTTAGCCTATATGTGATTCCTGTTTATAGGTAGCTATGAGATTTGTCTATTTGAATGTACTTACTTCAGTCGGTTCCTTTTTTTTGTTAGCATATTATACCATTACAGTAAAAATAGATTTTTTCATTCTTGCATAAGAACATGTTAGAAGGGTTCAGGCTGACCAAAGTAGATGGCTTTTTGTTTTGACATGAGAGAACTAAAATGTGAATGCACCTTATCATGCTGGGTGCTTTTATCTTTATATAGATGTTGCATATTGGATCTGCTCAGGCGAGCGCTTAACAGCTCGCATTCGAAAATTATATTTGAAGGCCTTTCTCCATCAAGATGTGGAATTCTTTGACATCTTCCTTATGCAGGAATTAGCAATGGCAGAATAGTCTGCTGGGATGGCCCTGAAAGGGCTGGATTGAGTTTGTTGTTACTTCGGCTAATAGATATGGCGTTAGCATGCATTTTAAAGAGATGTATACTAGATGGTGCATTTAGATAGATTTGAGGCTGATTTCTGGATGTTTGAACGGGAATGAAAATTATGTACTAGATAATGCATGGAGACTATGATGGACGTGAAGAGAGGAAGAATCGTGCAGTTGAAATGCAATGCAGTAAGACCAAGGCACTACCTAGTCTAATGATGTTGCACCACAACAACATAGACTAGAGAACATATGGTCATAAATATTCTAGAGCAACCATACCATTGAGTGCTATATTACGCCAAGAATAGAGATGCATGTCAAATTTTACAAAATTGGTCTAGCATTATCCTTGCGCCCAATCTCAACAAACGGTGAGATGTGTACAGATAACATAAATAAAGCTGTCATGCGATGAGATTGTACACTCTCGTCTCGTCGAAAGTGGTGAATTTGGGTTGTCGCTCTAAACTAATGTGCATTTTGATCCATAAGCCACATTTACGAAAGTTTACAAACTAACTAACCTTGGCCTAATAATATGAAGCCTACGATTTAATGCACAAACTTTGCTCTTTCTCCGAGGCAAACTCTTGAAGTTATATCTATTTTCTAAACAATTGCAAACATATATTGTGATCACAACGAAGTTCAAATGCAAAAGGATACTCACTTTTTATGTTTGGCGACTTGCCTTCATTGGGTTCTACTTTGGGAGCATATTAAGGGCTATATTT
This sequence comes from Isoetes taiwanensis, assembly GCA_021234155.1. Lineage (NCBI taxonomy): Eukaryota > Viridiplantae > Streptophyta > Lycopodiopsida > Isoetales > Isoetaceae > Isoetes > Isoetes taiwanensis. The sequence goes on along the minus strand of JAJEKV010000033.1, from coordinate 14,600,967 downwards.
GACACCCAACATTTTGTATTACCGTTCACACTGGCTATGAATTGATATACCAAGGCTCATTTCAAACATTCATTGAACTAATGTACCAATACCTTGTGAAAAATGCATAAGGAGGTTTATTGGACTTGCCAGAGCTTCCTAGAAGGTTTTTCTTGCCTTCATTTGTTAGTGTTGATTCTTGATGTATACTAATAATTGGCATCCACTCATTTGGTTGCTAAATGTGAAGGCCTTATGCTTCATCTTAGCACCAATGTTCCCTTGTAATCATTATTTGCATGTCATTAACATGCATATGTGGTATCATGTTATGGCTCCCCCAGGGCTAATATCTACTTGATTGTCTAGTTAATTATGCAATCACCTAGTTCCTTAGATGAAACAAAACTATAATAAACATTGTTTTAGTATTACCCAAGCTCTCTCACGGATTAACATCACCTTTTTGGTGCATCTTACACATACATTCAAGGGGGCAATAGCAAAATATATTGTGTTAGAATCAATGGGCATTAAAAATGACTCAATTGCTTAGAACTTATGGTAAAGTTTATGATCTACTATCAAGATCACGATTGTTGAACATACCAAGACACCATTGATGAATAATTATAGAGAGCTTGTCGTATATGCTTGTAGAAGGTATATTCATAACTCGCCATAATAGAAAACTAGTTAGCATATATTAACTAATAAAACTATTTAACATCCTATAATGCATAATATTTATTGAAGTGATTTATGAATAACCACTACTATACAAACTAAATTGGTATTGAAACTCATGCTATCCTAACATATATAATTTAATTTAATTTATAATTTATATCTAATGCTCGCTTGGGCCTCGAGGGGCCATGGAGCACATGAACATCTTGTTTACAATTTGAGTAAAAAGGAACGGTGTGCATCCACCGTCCTTATGAAAGGTCCTAAATGTGCTGGTGACAAAACCCACAATGAATATAGATCTGTCACATGAATATCAAAATTGTCCCTTATATGTGCATATCCTGTGCATTGTAAGAACACATGGTGTTCATCCTCAACTTCCCCAGAATTGCATACCTTGCATAGTCTGTCTTCTATTGGTGTTCTCGCCCACCTTCCTGTTTCTATTGCCAGCTTGTGAGAACTTGTTCGGTATCTCGCAATCAATTGTCTAAACCCTTTAGGTATTTAGACAGTGTGATTTTTTGTTTGAAAAAATACGTTCCTAATATTTCCGTCGCTGAGACGGGCTCTCCAGTTGACACGTTAGTTTTTGGGCCATTTTTGTTTTTTTCTTTTTCCTCTATTTTCTTTGTCCTACACGTGGGTGGGCGATGGAATTATTACTTTGCTTTGAAGCAAAGCCCGGACCTATTCCGGCGATTCAATCGACAACGCATAGCCACCGCCATAGCGCCGAATCTTACAGATCGTAGCGGAGCTGTTGGCGGTGATGCCAAATCCGTACACGCAAGAGTCGCTAGAGCTTTGTTGTGCTTGGAAGCAGGGGATTGCAGAAGGTTTGCCTGGATGCTGCATTTCCGCGCAATGCAAATCCATCAGGCACAAAATCATCAAGCAAAACAGGTAAAAACTTCTTCTGAAGAGGAAACCAGGGTATTCCATTTCCGGCAGATGAAATGGGGTATACAGAGGTCTGCAGGCGCTAGAGTCAATGGTAAGCTCTTTAAGAAAATACGAAATATCCAGCTGATTCTTTGAGTCCATTTCTGGTTTAGAAGAAGGCAAGAGGATGGGTCGTTTGCAGAGTAAACACTTCGATTTTTTTCAAAGATGAAGCGAATAGATTCAGATTCAGATTTATATAGCCTGCATTGTTGGAAAGCTAAAGAGATGCAATAGAAACAGCTTACCATGACCGTTGTAGCAGAGCCATCACTGCATTGGCGGTAAGACTGGAAATGATCAGGGCGGGTACCATGGTGGCAGCAAATCGTCCGGTCGAGATTTTCGGCACAGCCATAACTGAGGCAGCTGTTAGTAGTCCGGATGTGCTGTATGTATGAACCCTAAACTCAATTTTGGCTTCGGCTACTTTCTCTGAACGGCCCTAGTGCCCACCATCAAATCATGGCTCACATATGTAGAGCAGATAAAACTCAGAAGATATGTAATATTAACTGGGTGGAACAATTAGCTATGTGTATTTATCTGCGTTGAAGACGAGGGTACCACATGTCTAAGAGCTTTTCGACTGCTTCAATCAGGTAGATAGGAAGATGGGTTTAGTTTTTTTTTAACACCTTTGCCGGGTTTGCAGCTCCATAGTCCTGGGATGGCTTTTCTTCTGGCATGTTACCACTCCTTGCTTTTTCTTCTGGCATATTACCATTTGTTGCATTTTTTTCTGGCATAGCAAGGTATGGCTCTTGCTTTTTCCTTTTTTTTTTCTTTCATCTCTTCACTGATCTATTTAAAATGCAGGGGATTCGTTGAATGGCATCAGGAACTAAGGAGGAAAGGGCCCATCTCTGTAAGAATAGACTAATAACTTGAAGCAAGCCCTTAAAAAACTATTTGCATGGCCGGTCTTTTCTAAAAGATCTTTGGGTTCTAATTAAAGGGGTATGGATTTGCATGGATATTGCCAATGCTAGATTCGACAATGAGGGCAGTGGCTTAGCAGTAAACAGAGCAAAATATTCTAGGGGTCCCCTCCATGACGGCAACGTCAAGCAAAGTAGGTGTGCATTCTTGGCTATGATCCAATGCAAAGCTGCCATGTGGCTGTCATTCTTTTCAAGAATAGGAAATGGCTCATCATTCTTGAGGCAACCTGCCAGATCCGGTCGTTGCATCTTCATCGCTGTTCTTTTCTTCATCGATGTTCTTTGCTTGACGTCGTGGAAGGCGAACAAGTCGCCTATTCACGGCTGGCGGGGGAGCGCTACCTGCGGCCACCCGGTCGCGCTGGCCGGGTCTGCTGCGGTAGCCCCGCCTCTCCTCGCTGCCGTGAATAGGCTCCTTGTTAGCCTTCCACATAACATAAGCCCATTTATAAGTATCGGTCCATTCATCCCTCCACTTTTTAGCAACTTTCTTTTTCTTTCGGGGCTGCCCCAATCCGATTGCACTTCCCTTGCTAATCTGGGAATGATCCTGGCAGGAATCCTCAGGCGGAGATACAACAATAGAAGCCATGCCCAAGGCATGGGCTGCCTTCTACGTGTTCAATTTCAAGGTCAATTTCTTCCACCCCAACTTTCATTTCACGGACTGTTTGGGCCAGCTGAGTTCCGGGCCTGCCCTATCCAAGCAAATCCATTTCTGATTCTGACATACCTGCACTGTCGCAACCATGCTGCAGATTTGCAAAAAAACTTCCTGAAGCTGAACCCAGGAGCCTGCTGGTGGCGCTGCTGCTACCATTCATTGCCTTTCATTTTTCGGTTTGAACTTCTGCTCTGCATATGCTTTCGTTGTCGTACAACTTTTCCACGCTAATTCCGTGCACAAAAGTGCAGGCTGATAACCGGGAACAGCTTTTTGAATCTCTAACTTTTGCTATGTTTTCCATAAGCGTGGTTGGCAAGATTCTATTCCGAGATCCCCCCTCGTGGTGTATGTGCAAGATTGGGCGCCGTCTTCGGATTTCTTTTATGTGCAAACAAGAGTCTCCTCTTAAATAGTGAGGGAAACCCCGAGTTCGTTCATCGCTTTTCAGGAGAACGGATATGTATTACTAAATCTACATTTGTGTGTAATTTGTAACAGATTACTGCATCCTGCCATAGGCATAACGGAACTTGGCATGGCTGCTGCCTCAAATGCAAAATGTTGATTTGATGGCCTCTGGAGGAAGCCACATGGCTGACATGGTCAAATTGGCCCTCCTTGGGTCTTAACAGGCCCTGGACTCTATTACAAACCTCCTGGATTTGCGCAGTGTAAATTGAGACAAGCAATTGTTTTTGTGCCATGTTACTAGTTTAATGAATTTATTTAACATAGCTTTGAGGAAACATTTTTTATAGCATTGGCCATCTCTGCATGATATTAAGAGGAACTTCCACCGCCTCTTGATATCAACTTGCTTGAAGAGAAGAGCTGACAGAATTGCAGTTACTGTAAAACTACAGGTAGATAAAAGTGTTGTGGCATTCATAGTTCCCAATAATCTTCATGATTTAAAATCCATTTCTATCAGAATAGAGTTAAGGCAAACAAGGAAAATATTGCTAAGACAATGCATCAGTTGCATCACATGATACTCTTAAGGATATTTACTGTTCAAGTCATGCATTGTTATTTGTTCTAGAAATAGAAGTGGATTATTCCAAGCATTCTGTACACATGGTCACATCACAAGAGTTCAAATTAGGTAGAACCTTGAAAACCTCAAGATCGATACCACTTAAACGTATGAAAGAAGGTCAACCTTATGAAGATACCAATCCACAAAGCATTTCATCAACATGCTTCATCACATATATAACCGCATTTATAAATCACTTATATATGCATCAACACAAAAGGATTGCTCATCAAGCTCATTTACATTCTAGATCTATGTCCCCAAAAGTAGCAATTGTCTCCTTATCTGGGATTCTCTGCAATAGAAATTGCAGTTTAATATTGAAACAAAATACTTCGCTTGAAGCACTATATCATCATGCATCTAGATTGTGAGAAGTGAATTTAAATTGCTCAAGATTTATATAGTTGGTTGAACAAAATGATGACATAGGCATATTCTCAAAATTCTAGCGACAGCTTGAGCCTGGATTAAATTTTTAGGCTTCAAACTTACATCAAATTCGACATCCACACCATTATAAATTTGTGTGATGTTTGTCAGATTACACTATACGTTAATAGTGGGTCCAACCTCACAGGTTTGGAACCAAAGAAATGTTCGCGGCGGCCTTGGCCGCCGCGATAAATTTCTTGTAAAATATAATTGACTTTTAATAAACAATTATGCAATAGAAAACCAACATCAATAACTAGTAACTAGTAGATATTTAAATTGGCAGTGAAAACCACCCTGTAAAACTACATTAATTTAATAAACCATTCTCCAAAAAGAAAATCAATGTGGATAATTATCGTGAAATGAAATTAGCATTGAAAGCCTATACTACAAACCATTACCAACTTAATAACCCATGTTGTATCAATAAACAAGCATAAAAACCATGCCAGAAACTATCACCAATCCTAATAAACCATATCACAACTGAAACCAACCTGAATAACTGTATAATACTTATAAAAACCACTATATTGTGTGGTTTTTATTAAGATTATTTTTGTTTGCATAAATAACTACATCTATAGTGGTTTCTTAGTGGTTAATTATAGCAGTTAAATTTTCGGATGCCTTGTGCATCATAGCCAGCCTTTGTTCATCTGAATCTTCCTGATTATTCAAATCCGGCACTATCAATTTTTTCTCTCTTGTAGAGGCTTTCCTTCCAGTTGGATTGGATTTTCGGCACTGGTAAATCGAATATGCTTGTATTTCATTTTTTTTCTGCATTTTCTGGTCAACATGCTACAGTTTGTACACAACAGATGCCACAATGATGAAGAGACTTGCAAGTTGACTAACATGTTCCATGAATCAAATCTTAGGATTCAACGAAGCACTGTTGAACGGAAATCCAATCCAACTGGAAGAAAACCACTACAAGAGAAAAAAAATTGATAGTGCTGGATTTGAATAATCAGGAAGGATCAGATGAACAAAGATTGGCTATGGTGGTCGGTTACAGGAACAGTCTATGGTGTTGAAACTATCATTCGATCACAGTTATTAAATGTTCATATCTATGATGCCTCTTGCTAATGTGGAAAACCACCATTTAGATTATTTAGGGTTCTAATTAGGGCTGCACACATGACAATGTCATCTTCGTTAGCAACACCAGGTTCCTATAACCGACCACCATAGCCCGCCTTTGTTCATCTGATTCTTCTTGATTATTCAGATCCGGCACTATCAATTTTTTCTCTCTTGTAGTAGTTTTTCTTCCAGTTGGATTGGATTTCTGTCACTGATAAACTCGAATATACTTGTATTTCGTTTTTTTTTTTGCATTTTCTGATCAACATGCTATAGCTTGTACACAACAGATGCCACAATGATGAAGAGACCGGAAGAGCATTTCACAATGATGAAGATACATTTGTCCTTGTTAATGAATGTAAGGAATTGTATGGTTTTATTGCCAGCTTTTCTAACGCTAAGTAGAAGCTAGTTGTTTCATGCATAAGCAGATAGGCAAGTGAATGTGAATGCTGTTTCAGACATTGTAACAGATCCCCTATTATGAATATGGCAACACTTGTTGGTGATCAAGCTGAAAGGTAATGCTTCTCTTGCATGCCAACATGTTCCATTCTAGCAATAGAGAGTTGTCGTTTGTTTCCTTCATTTTCACAGTAATAAATGCATTGTTATATTTTTCTTTAACAATCTACTTTTTCATAGTAATAACTGCATTGTTATATTTTTGTTTAACAATCTACTTGCTGATGTGGAAAACCGCCATTTATATTATTTAGGGTTCTAATTAAGATTGCGCGCGCGATGATGAAAGCTTCGTTAGGAATACCATAGATGATTCCTGTAACCGACCACCATAGCCAGCCTTTTTTCATCTGATCCTTCCTGATTATTCAAATCTGGCACTATCAATTTTTTCTCTCTTGTAGTGGTTTTTCTTCCAGTTGGACTGGATTTCTGTCACTGGTAAACTCAAATAGCTTGTATTTCGTTTTTTTTTTTTCTGCATTTTCTGATCAACATGCTACAGCTTGTACACAACAGATGCCACAATGATGAAGAGACAAGAACAACATTTCACAATGATGAAGATACATTTGTCCTTATTAATGAATGTAAGGAATTGTATGGCTTTGTTGCCAGCTTTTGTAATGCTAAGTAGACAGTAGTTGTTTCATGCATACGCAGATGGGCAAGTTAATGTGAATGATGTTTCAGACATTGTAACAGTCCTCCCTATTATGAATGTGGCAATGCTTGCTAGTGACCAAGCTGAAAGGTAATGCTTCTCTTGCATGCCAACATGTTCCATTCCAGCACTAAAAAGTTGTCGTTTGTTTCCTTCATTTTCACATTAATAACTGCATTGTTGATCAACACCATAGCCAGCCTTCCTAACATTCAAGTTGTAATATAAATTCCTTTCATGAGCCATTGTATTTAACAGGGTAAAATTTGTGATCCAGATGAACCACACCTTTACAAGCTGGATAACCTATTTATCGTTAGAACCCGTACACAACAGATGCCACAATGATGAAGAGACAAGAAGAGTATTTCACAATGATGAAGATACATTTGTCCTTGTTAATGAATGTAAGGAATTGTATGGCTTTGTTGCCAGCTTTTGTAATGCTAAGTAGAAGGTAGTTGTGCATAAGCAGATGGGCAAGTGAATGTGAATGATGTTTCAGACATTGTAATAGCCCTCCCTATTATGATTGTGGTAACACTTGCTAGTGATCAAGCTGAAAGGTAATGCTTCTCTTGCATGCCAACATGTTCCATTCCAGCACTAGAGAGTTGTCTTTGTTTCCTTCATTTTCACAGTAATAATTGCATTATTATATTTTTCTTCAACAATCTACTTTTTCATAGTAATAACTGCATTATTATATTTTTCTTTAACAATCTACTTTTTCACAGTAATAACTGCATTGTTATATTTTTCTTTAACAATTTCTTGCTGATGTGGAAAACCGTCATTTAGATTATTTAGGGTTCTAATTAGGGCTGCACACACGACGATGAAAGCTTTGTTAGCAACACCAATCTTTTGTAATGCTGAGTAGAAGGTAGTTGTTTCATGCATAAACAGATATGAATGTTGTTTCAGACATTATAACAGTCCTCCCTATTATGAATGTGGCAACACTTGCTGGTGATCAGGCCTTCATTATTATGCAAATACAAACTGTAACCACATTATTATGCAACTCTTCTCATGCTCCTTCATCCCATTCCCATACCTCATATGTGCCCCACAATGTAAATTCATTTTCTGAAACCAATTCTAAATCGTTCCGCTATCCTCCAAACCTTACATAACAGAAATTCCCATTCTCTCTCGTGATATATCAAAGCAATAATAAATTAATCTAATCCATCCTGTCTTCCTCTTCTTCAATATTGTAATATGAGAAACCAAAAAAATACAGTTTGGGAATTGCATTCCCACAAATTGAATATTACCAAAACCACAAATCCAAAGGTAATAATTTAAAACTTGCACGGGAGCACCAGAAACTAGGATATCTGCCATTTCGTTACAAAAGATCAAGCATTTGCATGCAATAAACATACTTTGGAGAAAAAGGAAGTAGCGGCGAAGACTGTAGATGCCATATTTAAAACTGTAACTATGGATGCCATTTACATAGGCTTTAATATGGATGCCATTCTTATCCGTCCATGGGCCATTTTTTTGGCCACCTTTTTATTGCCTTGTGTCTGACCATTTGTCTGACCATTTTCTATCCTTTGCCTCTGTCCACAAAAGTTTGGAGCACATAAATTAAGCTTAGATAGAAATCATTACCTATGTTATGGGGATGGATTTTAAAGGATCCGGATTTGAAGCCACATGCCACCAAACAAAGAAGGAGGGGCAGCCAACATAGCATGCCATCACTTACATTTGCTTGACAATAAATAGGTGATCGCTTGCAAAAAAAAAAGTTAGTTTAGCAATTGACCAAGAAGTCATCCCAAGCGAAATCGAGGAAATTATCTGTTCTTGCACATGGCCATCAAAATTGCAGCTCTCGTTGATGGCCATCGAAGCAGAAGCCGGAGAGCTAGGAGGCCCCGGAAGACGGATCTGCCATAGCTAGAGCAGAGCAAGGAACTATAGACCCATGACGTCACATGTTAACATCAGTTTTTTTTTTCCAGGTGTCAATCCAACAGAAGCAAGTTTACTACATTGTTAGCAATGTTCACATTCACTCAGCTACAAATGTCCTAACAAATTGTATGGCGATCACAATCATGATCCTAATTGTTAAATACGTCATTCGAATTGCACCAGTTCGTTCTCTATAGTGAACCTATGATGATGAATCTTCATCATATGGTTATGGTGGTCGTTACATACGATTAGATGCCTTTGAATATGGATGGATTCAACTGGAACATATTATGAATACCATATTGAGTCATCTGTTGTGGTTCGTACAATTCGAATGGTTCATTGAGGTGATAGCAAAACATGGAGCTCTAAATTAGCATTACAGATATTGTCACTCCACAATGTAATTAATCTACCATACTTCAGAACAGCCAAGTGACAATGTGGAATGCTAATGAACACCAGCATTGTTCCATTGTGGATGCCTGAATGTGGCAGAAATTTGTGGTCGATTCCAGTATAAATGATGATGACATATGGATTGGATTATCACTTGTTAGACAATGATCCATGACATTGGCTATTTATATTGTCCCATACAAACATTTACTTGCATTTCCACATTGTAACCGCAAGGAAACCATTCGATTATAGCTATTAAATGTTCATATCTATGGTGCCTCTTGCTGATGTGAAAAACTGTCATTTAGATTATTTAGTGTTCTAATTAGGGCTGCGCACACGATGATGAAAGCTGTGTTAGCAACACCATAGACAGTTCCTGTAACCGAGCACCATAGCCAGCCTTTATTCATCTGATCCTTCCTGATTATATAAATCCGGATATGAACCTATTCGATAACCATATGCTCGTATTTCGTTTTTTTTTCTGCATTTTCCTTTTTCCTGTAACCGACCACCATAGCCCCCCTTTGTTCATCTGATTCCTCTTTGATTATTCAAATCTGGTACTATCAATTTTTTCTCTCTTGTAGTGGTTTTCCTTCAGTTGGATTGGATTCCCGTCACTGGTAAACTCGAATATGCTTGTATTTCGTTTTCTTTTCTGCATTTTCTGATCAACATGCTATAGCTTGTACACAACAGATGCCACAATGATGAAGAGACAAGAAGAGCATTTCACAATGATGAACATACATTTATCCTTGTTAATGAATGTAAGGAATTGTATGGCTTTGTTGCCAGCTTTTGTAATGCTAAGTAGAAGGTAGTTGCATGAAATATTGACACTTTTTATCAATTTACTCAGGAGATATGTGGCAACAGATGATGAAGCATATTCACATTCAAGAAGCATTACAAATGCCACCAGAAAATGTTGATTTATATTTTTACATGCTGATAATATAAATAATCTAAATGATGACATTTCCAACTCATCAATTTACTACCATAGGTATTCATGTCATATCCACATGAATATGTATAATGAAAATGACTAACAGTCTTGTAGTGGATTTTTACAAAAGCTTTGTTGCCAGCTTTTCTAATGGTAAGTAGAAGGTAGTTGTTTCATGCATAAGCAAATGGGCAAGTGAATGTGAATGATATTTCAGACATTGTAACAGTCCTCCCTATTATGATTGTGGCAACACTTGCTGGTGATCAAGCTGAAAGGTAATGCTTCTCTTGCATGCCAACATGTTCCATTCCAGCACTAGAGAGTTGTCGTTTGTTTCCTTCATTTTCACAGTAATAACTGCATTGTTATATTTGTATTTAATAGTCTACTTTTTCACAGTAATAACTGCATTGTTATATTTTTCTTTAACAATCCACTTGCTGATGTAGAAAACCGCCATTTAGATTATTTAGGGTCCTAATTAGGGCTGTGCACACGACGATGAAAGCTTCATTAGCAACACCATAGACGGTTCCTGTAATCGACCACCATAGACAGCCTTTGTTCATCTGATCCTTCCTGATTATTCAAATACGGCACTATCAATTTTTTCTCTCTTGTAGTAGTTTTTCTTCCAGTTGGATTGGATTTCCGTCACTGGTAAACTTGAATATGCTTGTATTTCGTTTTTTTTTTTTCTGAATTTTCTGACCAACATGCTACAGCTTGTGCACAACAGATGCCACAATGATGAAGAGACAAGAAGAGCATTTCACAATGATGAAGATACATTTGTCCTTGTTAATGAATTTAAGGAATTGTATGGCTTTGTTGACAGCTTTTGTAATGCTAAGTAGAAGGTAGTCATGCATAAGCAAATGGGCAAGTGAATGTGAATGCTGGTTCAGACACCAGGAATCAATTATGGCTATCACTTGCTAGACAATGATCTATGACATTGGCTATTTACATTGTCCCATACAAGCATTTACTTGCACGTTGTAATCGCAAGGAAACCATTCGATCATAGTTATTAAATGTTCATATCTATGATGCCTCTTGCTGATGTGGAAAACCGCTATTTATATTATTTAGGGTTCTAATTAGGGCTGCACATACGACGATGAAAGCTTCGTTAGCAACACCATAGACGGTTCATGTAACCGACCACCATAGCCAGCCTTTGTTCATCTGATCCTGAGACGGACCCAGCCCCCTTGGCCTGGGCCGTCCGCCGCGTTATGACACTCTACACTTAATCCGAGATAATCTAACAACCATGGCACGAGAGCACGACCAAAACGTCTAGATCACATTCATAAGATTCTCAAAATACACAGAGTTTAAGATCACACAGATTACAAGTTCATATCATCACATGGATACCAAGCAAAATATAGTTCAAGACTTATACACAAGATAAGCTGCTGCATGTCCAAACAAAACTACAGATGTCTGCACCACAAAATATAACACATCACTCAGACGCCCCGTCCGAGGTGACTGAAGAGGACCCTGTTGAACCGGACTCTCCTGAGGGTTCCTCTTCAGACTCTCTATCCAGGAGGTCAACCTGCGGTTGCCTCTCCTCATAATATATCTGCCTGAAGAGGTTAATCGGCATGTTATAAATTTCATGTTTCGACACAAGTTCCGGCGCATCATAGGTCTCTCGGAACCACCACGTCACAAAGGAGTCTAGGTGTAACGTGATGCTCGGCTCACCCGGACGTGCCATCTTTAATCACATACAGCAAGCAAGCAGGGGTTAGTCCACAGGGACTAAGTGGGGAACATTAGGGTAGGGAAACAACAAGTACACGCAACATGAGATATCAATACATGACCACAGTTACTCACCTCGCTCCATAATCCTGCAAAAGGGTTAGAGAAGTAATCTCAAGCAGTTCTCAAATCTAAATGCATTACAATATGCCTAGGATCTCCGATCCAGACCAACGTTCCCCTTGGGTCGCGACCCCAAGGAGACAAATTCCAATCCTTGTACGTACAGGCCGTCAACAAGGGGGCTCTCCCCTTGGCCTCATCCGTCTAGCCGTCTCCCTCTGGCCACGGATGCGGAGTCACACGGCCGCCCCACCCCTCCGAAGATGGGCGTTCAATGCAAAATGTCCCTAAGTCCTTTACATAGCAGGCTCGACAATATCCATAGCACATACAAAGCAACATACAATACAACGTTCATGCCCCACATTCCTAAAGGTTAACTAAATAGCATAATACCAAAAATATAGCTCAAGTGCAAGGGGACCCAACATAGTCACAACCCATAATTATTCTACAGAAATTTTAGGGACCTTGAAATTTCGGCCCAGATCAACAGGTTTTTAAGAATCGAAATCTTCTATCGATTTCTGCTGAGCAGCAGTGAGCAGCGGCACTGCCGGAAACGCAAATTTCAAGCTCCCTAAAAATTTCGTTGAAGAATTTTCATGACCAAAAATTTAGGCTCAAAATTTTACGGCGACCGACGCGGCGTGGCGGGGATTCGTCATTACCGCCACCGCCACGCCAAGTCGGCGGCGCCGAAAAAATTTCTTCGCGAAATTTTTTGGTCATGAAAATTACTCCTTCCTAACAAGAGTTCAATAAGGTCTATCGCTCTATATACCCCAGACCCCTAAGGGAGGTCTCACCAAGTAAGTGGGCTATGAAGGTGAAAAACCTTAGACACTAATTATTACATTACAAGGACCAACCCTTAGACATGTAGAGGCCATGGGGATACCGGACCCCGGTATCTCACTTACATAAAACACACGACTAACGAACTGCGGGAGAGCTGATAGTGATCAGGATACAGACCCACCGGATGTCTCAAGACTCTGCTCAGGTAAATCTCTGGAGACTCAGCCAGCAACTAAGGCACAAGGCCAACAGGCAGATAGAGCAGTAGCGACAGAAAAGCTTGCAACGGCAAGGCTCCAATCGGTGGGTTACAGAAAACCCAGAGTTGTAAAATGGAATTGAATTGGTAGCCCAGGGCATAAGCTCGGCCGATTTCCAGCATGAATGAGTAGGATTTACAAGAGTAAGGCTGATACAAAGCATGGACTATAGGAATCCAAGCTACAGGACTCAATTGCCGGATGGCACAGAACTCAGAAGCAGAATTGACTCGGCTTTTTATTCCAGCTATATTCTCAATTTACACTCAAGCTAAGGAGACCGACTGGCAAGCAAAACAGATGCGTCTAGAAAAGACCAGGTTGGGCCGAAAACCTTATCTGGGTCGAATTTATACATCAGGGAACTGGAGTTTAGATACCATGGAACCGGCTTCACTAACCCAGCTGTCTACATGCCAGGTTCTAAGCTGGAGTTGGATTCAAGAGAGATTAAAAGGGCTCCAAGACTCCGACAAGAACTTGTTCTTTTCTAGTTATGATGTTTTTCTTAATTTCGGCTTCCTTCTAGAACTGTAACAGGGAAGGAATTCAAGCTCAAATCCCCACCTCGTAGTTCACGGTCTCAGTTTCTTTTTGTGTTTACTTTCGGCTTGACTCTCGTTGCTTCGTTTCCAGCTCCTTTCTCCGGCGTTGGCTCGCTTCAAGCTCCTTCTACTGGTTTCGTTCTTATCTAACAAAGGCCCTATATATATTTGAGCCACATGGCAAAAACCCACTTGGCAATGTCCTATTGGTCTAAATTACTCCCATGGCTTAAATCTTTTATTTCTGCTTGGCTAAGTGCGGAAACCACAGTTGGCGATCTGTCATAATGTGTCCGAAATTGCAAAGCGTATAGTTATACCATAAGATTTGGCAATGGTTAAGGGTTGTATTGGTATGGGAAACCGTATGATGCTGACGGTGGCAACATAGATTCCAAACCCTGGAATCATGGGCGGGCATTTTGGAGCTCCCGAGCGCTGGTTGGGCGCAGGTGTTGGTGTCGCCTTGGGCTTCTGCAGGGATGGCGGAGCTCCTGGTGATGTGGCCGCTCATATGCTTTGTTTCTTTTCTGGTTTGGGTGGATAAGCTGGGTCGCGGGGCGTTGGCGGGAGCCGGAAGTGCATTGAAGAAGACAGAGGTAAGGTTCTTGGTTCTTGCTTTTGCTGCATCGCTTTTGCTTGTTATCTGCTATGTCGATGAAGAGGGCAGCCAGAAAGGCTCAGAGTGGTCGCTCCTCGGCCCCTCGCCTTACAGAGCCATGTCTTGAATTCCAATTCGGAGTGAGAGGCCGGGATTTGTTTGCTGGGTCGATTGGAACCTCGATAGATGTGGAGTGTGACTCTAGGTTTGTCCGGCCGGGATGTCCCCGTGAGTTTCTCTGATGGGCTTGTTGGTTTTGTGATAGGAGGTGTGTTCTTTGGAGTCTGTAGCTATGGAAAGGGGTGCTACTTGACCACCACACCCGCCAGTCAGTTTTAGAGGGCGTTCAAAACCCCCTGGGGCCATGAATGATGCCATTAAGAAGGAATTTAACCGTGTAGTAAGCCTCCCGGTGTTATCCCAGGTCCAGAAAGCCTTGAAGAATACCCGCCTTCACTGTTTTGAAGGTATGGTTGGTTATTGTATGAAAGATTTTGGAAAGGTCCACTATGTCTGTCACCTTCATAATATCAGTGAGGATTGCATCGAGAAAGGTAAGGATTTATACCTGAGATGGGGAGCTGGTGACACCAAGAACTTAGTTGTGCTTGATAATAAGAATTTGCTTAATCGTGCTGCCCATTATGTCAACTATCATGGCAACCGTAAGATGACTGCTAGCCTCCTGTTTACGTTGGCCAGAATGATCCGTTCTGGTAAGTTTACACTATCCAGTTCTTGGATCATACCTTCCAATACTGCTCACATTAACGAGCACCGTGTCCGGGCAGCATGGAGGGTGCTCCTAAATCCTTCTCAATGCATGCCCTCCGACATGAGAACTATTTTGTTTGGGCTTGGGTTCGTGCCTGTAGAGCGAAATGGTGCTGGGAGGAGAAGGTACTGGGATGATAGCATCCCTGAGGATGAGCAGGACTTTAATTTCCAGGATGTTTGTGATCAATCTTATAGTCATGACAGTGATGATGTGGTTGTTTTGGAGCCTGGTGTGGATTTCATCCCCGTGCACAGGGGTGATTGCACCATGGCTGTTGGGTGATCTATTTGTTGGTTTCGAGTGTACAGTTTTGTCTTTCTTTTCATGGCTTTGTTTGGTTCTTAGTTGCAGGTAGTGATGGACACTGATGGAGAGCTTATTCTTTGGGGTGGAAACGACCTCCTCTTTATCGCGTTACTGATTCCTTTATTTCCTCTAGAGTTGAAGCTTCACATCCAGATCCGATCATGTTTTTGCCTGAGCCTGAGGCTGTTTTCTCTCGCTCAAGAATTTGTTAGTAGCATCATCGTGTGGGGAACGGCGCGCCATAGGATTGCGGCGTCCTTGCGCTTGCTTAGGAGGCAGCTGAATGGGTTCTATGCTTCGATCCAGAATGCTATATCTGCTGTAGAATGGGATCAATTGGGTGTACCTGTGTCTGAGCTTCATGTGTTGCGCTCTCATATGAGCTTGGCTAGAGTCTTGCTCGTGCAAGAGATTCGGCGGTTGGATGAACTGATTAGGCATCGCAGAGTGGCGCCCATGAACTGATCTGTTTTCATGTCTTTGTCTATGTTTTTGTGTGGCCTGGAAGAACTGATTATGCTTTTATGTAAATGAGAAACCTGTTTATTTTCTGAATATGTTGCAGCTTGGTCTTCTTTGGCAGGTATGATGTTGACACGTGTTCATTCTTTTGCATGGGGCTGCTGTGTAAATCGAGTTTTAGGGTGGCTGTTTAGATATTGAAATAATCTTTTGATACTAACTTCTTTTGTTTGTTAGTGGGCTTCGGCCCCTAGGTATACTAGGCATCTCTCCTTTGAGATGCCTAGTATGCCTGGATGAGCGTGGGATCTGCTACTGGGGTTCGACTCCCCAGGCTCATCATTGTCTATTTTCAATGTTTAATGTTGTTGTTTGGCTGCTAAGTAGAGAGCATGATATTTTTCCAATGGTTAGGGCTAAGTCAACCAAGATAGGTGGGCCCCATCGTTGACCCCATCTTGACTTGTGTTTGAGGGTTACAAATTCGTCCCAGGGCATATGTTGTGGCATATGCCAACATCCAATGGCCTTAAAAAAATTTAATACACCCAGACATAATGCTCGATTAGGCATTCTCCTAATCAGAAGGGTGTGCCGAATTTGGCATGACATCCCTTGGCACAAATCACGAGCCTCGCTCCCCTATTTCATGGTGCTCACCCTTTTAACATGGAATATATTAATGGTCTAAATACCCTTAGCTAACGCATCTTTTATAATCTTAAATATCACTATCCTAGGAAATAACACTAAGCCACAAGGGTCGTTACAGATCCTTCCTGATTATTCAAATTCGGCACTATCAATTTTTTCTCTCTTGTAGCGGTTTTCCTTCCAGTTGGATTGGATTTCCGTCACTGGTAAACTTGAATATGCTTGTATTTCATTTTTTTTCTGCATTTTCTAATCAACATGCTACAGCTTGTATACAACAGATGCCACAATGATGAAGAGACAAGAATGAAAAATGTTGGCATGTACCTTCCAATTGATCACCAGCAAGTGTTGCTACATTCATAAGAAAGAGGATTGTTACAATGTCTGAAACAACATTTGCATTCACTTGCCCATCTGCTTAAGCATGAAACGACTACCTTTTACTTAGCATTACAAAAGCTGGTAACAAAGCCATACAATTCCTTACATTCATTAACAAGGACAAATATATCTTCATCATTGTGAAATGCTCTTTTTGTCATCAAATTCATTTCCATATTTATACATCTATTGGCATGCGGCATTACATAATTGTATGGCTTTGTTGCCAGCTTTTGTAATGCGAAGCAGAAGGTAGTTGTTTCATGCATAAGCAGATGGGCAGGTGAATGTGAATGCTGTTTCACCCTATTATAAATGTGGCAACACTTGCTGGTGATCAAGCTGAAAGGTAATGCTTCTCTTGCATGCCAACATGTTCCATTCCAGCACTAGAGAGTTGTCGTTTGTTTCCTTCATTTTCACGGTAATAGCTGCATTGTTATATTTTTCTTTAACAATCTACTTTTTCATAGTAATAACAACATTCTTATATTTTTCTTTAACAATCTACTTGCTGATGTGGAAAACTGCCATTTAGATTATTTAAGGTTCTAATTAGGGTTGCGCACATGACGATGAAAGCGTCGTTAGCAATACTGTAGACGGTTCCTGTAACGGACCACCATAGCCAGCCTTTATTCATCTAATCCGTCCTAATTATTCAAATCCGGCACTATCAATTTTATCTCTCTGTAGTGGTTTTCCTTCCAGTTGGATTGGATTACCGTCACTGGTAAACTCGAATATACTTGTATTTCTTTTCTTTTCTTTTTTTCCATTTTCGGATCAACATACTACAGCTTGTACAACAAATGCCACAATGATAGTGCAATGATGCTTCATCCTATCTATCTATCTATCTATCTATCTATCTATCTATCTATCTATCTATCTATCTATCTATCTATCTATCTATCTATCTATCTATCTATCTATCTATCTATCTATCTATCTATCTATCTATCTATCTATCTATCTATCTATCTATCTATCTATCTATCTATCTATCTGTATCAGTCATATAGTATATGAATCAACAATTTGTGTCCATAAGACAATTGAATTTCTCGTATTATGCAAGTGATGTTGTTACAGATCTTGTAACCGACAAATATTTGGTTACAGAAAATTCCACTAGAGAGTTGTCGTTTGTTTCATTCATTGCTATGGAAATAATTGCAAGATAGAAAAAAATCCTTTACTACAAATTTTGCTATTTCAAATGTATGCATTGATCAGAAAATGTAACTTGCATTTTTGTATTTTATCAGCATATGAATTCCTGATATGATAGGAAAACCACTACAAGAGAGAAAATTTTGATAGTGTCGGATTTGAATAATCAGGAAGGATCAGATGAACAAAGGCTGGCTTGGTCGGTTACAAGAATTGTCTATGGTGTTGCTAACGAAGCTTTCATCGTCGTAGTTATTGTATAATTGCATCTTATATTACATCACATTAGCATCAATGATAATTTCAAATCTATGCATTTACTTGGCAGATATATTCTTTATAAATTGACATTTTTATATGACAATTGTGACACTTTTATAATACACTTTCAGACATTTGTTCGTGCAAATACAACATCTACAAATGCTAAAATTTTTGAACTGGAACAGATGAATGTAATAATAAAAGTGTTGGAAATTTATACCATAGAATAAATAACTAATTCTTACCATTTGCATAATCCTACTTAGATATCCACTGGAATGAAGATATTAGCTATCGTGATCAAGTTCCAACCGCATATGCTTATCATTAGATATTTACCACATCACCAGTTTACGAGATGGCTGTTACCACCTGAACAATATCTAGAACTATATCCAGATGATCAGATGAAACTACTGATACAATTTCAGCAGATTGTTACAGATACGGTTCCTTCGTTAGATACATAGAAGGATCTACTAGCAGATAGCTTTCATTGTAGGTTTCTGTATTGAAAGCCTTAAATGATCAATTAGGGCTTGTTGATCATTCGTATGGGCTGTGGAGTAGCTGATGCTTTGTTATATAGGTTGGTTCTGATGTATCTGGTTGATCCAAATTTCCAGTCATCCAGTTTGTTCCATTCCAGCACTAGAGAGTTGTTGTTTATTTCCTTCATTTTCACAGTAATAATTGCATTGTTATATTTTTCTTTAACAACCTACTTTTTCATAGTAATAACTGCATTGTTATATTTTTCTTTATCAATCTACTTGCTGATGTGGAAAACCGCCATTTAGATCATTTAGGGTTCTAATTAGGGCTGCGCACACGATGATGAAAGCTTTGTTAGCAACACAATAGACGGTTCCTGTAACTGACCACCATAGCCAGCCTTTATTCGTATGATCCTTCCTGATTATTTAAATCCAGCACTATCAATTTTTTCTCTCTTATAGTCGTTTTTCCTTCCAGTTGGATTGGATTTCTGTCACTGGTAAACTCGAATATGCTTGTATTTCGTTTTTTTTTTCTGCATTTTCTGATTAACATGCTACAGCTTGTACACAAGATGCCACAATGATGAAGAGACAAGAAGAGCATTTCACAATGATGAAGATACATTTGTCCTTGTTAATGAATGTAAGGAATTGTATGGCTTTGTTGACGGCTTTTGTAATGCTAAGTAGAAGGTAGTTGTTTCATGCATAAGCAGATGGGCAAGTGAATGTGAATGATGTTTCAGACATTGTAACAGTCCTCTCTATTGTGAATGTGGCAACACTTGCTGGTGATCAAGCTGAAAGGTAGTGCTTCTCTTGCATAACATGTTCCATTCTTGTCTCTTCATCATTGTGGCATCTGTTATGTACAAGCTGTAGCATGTTGATCAGAAAATGCAGAAAAAAAATAAAATACAAGCATATT
This sequence comes from Isoetes taiwanensis, assembly GCA_021234155.1. Taxonomy (NCBI): domain Eukaryota; kingdom Viridiplantae; phylum Streptophyta; class Lycopodiopsida; order Isoetales; family Isoetaceae; genus Isoetes; species Isoetes taiwanensis. Next base: position 14,581,224 of record JAJEKV010000033.1, on the reverse strand, counting down.
CGAGCTTACCAGTGATGGAAATCCAATCCAACTGATAGGAAAACCACTACCAGAGAGAAAAATTTGATAGTGCCGGATTTGAATAATCAGGAAGGATCAGATGAACAAAGGCTGGCTATGGTGGTTGGTTACAGGAACCATCTATGGTACTGCTAATGAAGATGACATCGTCGTGTGCGCAGCCCTAATTAGAACCCTAAATAATCAAAATGGTGGTTTTCCACATCAGCAAGTGGCAATTCTACATCAGCGAATGATAGTTCCAACACCATAGACAGTTACTGTAACTGACCACCATAGCTAGCCTTTATTCATCTAATCCTTCCTGATTATTCAAATTCGGCCACAATGATGAAGAGACAAGAAGAGCATTTCACAATGATGAAGATATATTTGTCCTTGTTAATGAGTGTAAGGAATTGTATGGCTTTGTTGCAGCTTTTGTAATGCTAAGTAGAACGTAGTTGTTTCATGCATAAGCAGGTGGGCAAGTGAATGTGAATGTTGTTTCAGACATTGTAACAGGATGTTTAGATGAGCTTTTATGAAGGTATAACTTCCAGTTGTCAGGATCACTGTCTGTAGACGTATATGCTGTCTAATTACTCAGCTCTCTTTGCAACCAGACCTCTACGCCAAATTGTCACTTTAACTACCATGATCATATGGTGGAAGACGATTTCAAGAATATTGTTTGGTGTCAAGTATGCACATATGAAACCTTTACAAATTTTGGTAGTGCTTATTATAGGCATGTAAGCAATAACATGGACCACCGTTCCTTTAACGAGACATCATGGTAGAATTTCCAAACAGACCAGTTGGTCTTCAGTGAAGTAATTGCCGTATCTAATTTCTATGCCTAGACTCTCAAATCAATCCGTGTTATGCACTTCACTGCAACTAAGATATGCATTTGGACAGGAATTGTCAGCATTGGAGCAACTATGAATTTCAAAAGCTGGAACTGATGATAATTCTATCGGATGCCCTCTTTCAGTAAACAATTATTGGTTGTATCCCCAATCACACTAAACGACTTCTCTTATTTTCGCCATATACTAGTATTTGAACATTTTTTGGATGGTTAACAAATTTTCAAAGGCCGTACTTAAAAATATTTAATGCCTTAGAGTGACGTGGGACCATAGGCCAATATTTTTGGGCTAGAGGAAATTTGTAGAAGCATCATAGGACCATGGCATGTTGACTCCATGACTTGATTTTTGGCTAGAGCAACCATTGGGCAAACCTTGGGACCATTGTCGAGTGAGAAATTAAAGGCATGGTGGTATTCACAAGTCCATCCTTTTTAAAAAGCAAGGAAACCCAAAGGCTTAGAACCATGGTGGAGCAATAATGGTCACTTAGCTGGAACAAAGGGCTTGAAGACCAAGGTGTATAATACATGAAGGGTAAATAAAAGGAAAAGATCAGATGGGGGCAATAGGTAATGGTGTGTGGAAATGCCATTTTTACAAATCCGTGGTACAAGAACGAGGTACAAGAGTATTTGTAAAGGTAATGGTGGTTAAATTTTCATAAAGGGCATGGGTGGAAATGTAAATATTGACTAGGCAAAAATCTTTAAACACAAAACATAAGGCAAAATAAGCACAATGAAGGTGAAAGAAAATGATTAAGTTAAAAAATATAAAGGTGGGCATAGGGAACAAGTGAAACAGAAACATACAGAGGATTGAACAATGAAGAAACTTCAAAACTTCTAGAACATGCCTTTGACCAAAGGTTTGACCATAAATGTAGTACCTTTCATGAAGTTTGACCTCGAATGCTTTGTATTGGCCTTGAAGATGAGTCTCCTTTGACCTTCACATCAATGTTGCCTACTAAGCTCTTCCAAACTTTGACCCACTATCCTAGGGTGATTGACCTAGTCTTAAAGCATAGATCAACAGTTAGTATATTGTCCTTTAGGAGCAACATGTCTCATGCTATAATCATGAATGTCGTTCTAGTCTGTTTAATGATGCTTCGAAAATGCTTGTATCTTATGTTTTCACACAATAATGTTCTTACATTGTGCTCTTATCAGCATTTTCCCAAGCAGAATGCAAAATGAAGGCATTAGAACGAATGATGTTCTTGTTCGCTCATAATTTCATTTGGCATCATATCACACCAGTAATGGGAAGTTAACGTGCAATTCTTAGTTGTCCATATTATTTTTCCATATAAGAAAAAAAAACCCTTAAGAAGGTTGCCGTTGAAATTCAAATTACTACGATTAAAATTCTAACACAAACCCATTTGCTCTGCTCGTTTGGAATCATTGTGAATCACTACTAAGATTAAAAAAACCCCTGCCTCGAAAGGTTTTCAAGGGAAAAACCTTTGCAGTAATGATGATACTAGACAAGCGGAGATAATGACTACTAAGGGCTCAGTAATTGCAGACGTTTATCTAGAACCTCAAGTATGTATAATGCCAAGAACAAATGTATCTTCATCATTGTGAAATGCTCTTCTTGTCTCTTCATCATTGTGGCATCTGTTGTGTGAAGTCGGCTGTGTATTTGGTTGCATTCATAAAGTTTGATTGTCCTTACGAAATAGAGCCACATAAGCGTTTGACCCCGACAATATGCTTACATGGCGGCTAGGATTGAGCATCTTGGCATATCCCAGGGAATATCCTTCAATCTAATGGCTAAAAGTCCATAATACATGAGCTGCATCAATAATATAACATCCCATTAGAAAAGAGTTGGAAAGGATCAAAATCACAAAAGTCTCTCTCCCATTAGAAGCTTTTTCCAAAAGCTTGCATATAAGAGTTTGCTTGAAAAGATGGTGTAGCTACAAGCACTTTTTCACGTCTTGAAGCAAGGTAGGCCTATGATAAGTTATCCTCAACAAAAAGACATCTTGGAATTGCAGGCCATTCCTAACTTTTCCAACTCACATTGGCCCAAGCAAAGTGGATGGATACTTGCAGATTGTATTGATGAAGTGCTGAAGGAAGACTTGCGTGAGGAGCTACATAAATGTGATTGCTTTGCCTTCTCTGTAGACGAAGCTATTCCAAAAGACAACTCTTCATGATTGTGTATGATTGTATATTATATAAAAAAACCTTATTAGATGTGCCCGCTATACACCTACAATCAAATGCAAATGCGGAAAATATTTTTATGCTAGTCCAAAATAGCTTTAACCAAAAAAAAAAAATTTTTTTTGAAGGACGACAAGCTTTATTCACCAACTAAAAACTAGAGCAATATAAAATGCAAAGACAGGATTATAACCCCAGTGGACAAACCGATCCAACTGAGCACAACCACCTGCCTATGCAAAAGAATGAATCTGAAGGTAAGTATGCCAGATCAGTACTTTCTTCTCTTGCTCAAGAGAAGAACAATTGTAAGCCATAACAATTTTATTTTGCGCCCACTGAAGAACAATCTCATCTGCAGTATCTACGCCCTTAAAGATAAACAACCTTCTTCTCTTCCAGATTGACCATAAAAGCCAGCCACATGCGAGATGAAAAGCTCGTTTCCGTAGTTTGGGCCAAGCATCAGGATAGATAGCAAGCAAAATTTGTTGGCTAGATCGAGACGTGCCAAATAGGATCAACAACCAAGACCATGCCTCGCCGGCCGCCACACAAGAAAAACAATGCTCAATATTCTCAACCCTTTGGCTGGCATAAAGGACGAGCTCAAAAATCGATTATCCATTTTATGAACTAACTTGTTGACTCAGAGGCATCTATGGATCACTTGCCACCACAAAACTACTACTTTGGGATGAAACAACCTTTATCCCATACCCATATCCAAACACTTTTCTATTGTGGTCGAGGGACCAAGATGCCACCTATTAGATGGAGGCGGGGATTTCGAATGCAAAAGCAAACACGAAAGACACAAACCGCCTCGGGCCGGATATCCCGATGGCAACCCCATACGACTACCTCAATCGTGGACCAGAATCCCGTGGCAACAATGCAGTAATATGATTCCAGATTACTCTGTCCCATCTGTACAATAAAAACTTTGTTCTAAAGGCTTCCCATGACATGAGATGACCAGACTCATACCAGGCTGCAATAGTGCTTATACCAGCTGCTATCCATCGTCGTTTGTCTTTGGATGAACAACCACACTTAGAGGCACATTCTGCTGGGTGTCCCGCAAAGGAATCCACCAAAGATGGAGTGGACAACCAAGACATGCCTCGGGATTAATATGGAAAAGAGACCTGACAGTGTCCCAAGCAGCAAGCAATCCCTTTAGAAAGGGAGAAGCATTAGGATACAGATGCATATGATAAAGCAAAGCCCAAGGAAGGAGGGGCTTAATGGTGGCCTTATGAAATGGGAGACAATGCTGAATCGACTGCACCAACAACCTCAGGCCAGGAGAATCATCCTTAACAATGAAAATCCTCCAAATAAACTTCGATATCATCATCTTGCTTTGGAGGTGAAAATCCAACATACCAAGACCACCAGCTGCCTTAGGTCTAATGCATTTCGCCCAAGCTACCTTGACCACCGCTCCTAACTCATTTCCACCCCAAATAAAATTTTTGACGATGCGCACAATCTCCTCTATCTTACACTGCAGAGCTAATAGAGCAGACGCCATGTAGACATGAGTATTACTGGGAACACATTTAGCCACAGTGATTCTACCGGGCATGGACAGTTTAGCTGTATTCCACCAAAACAAGTGCTTTTGCAACACACTAATGATTTCATCCCAAGCATCTGAAGCAGAGACGTGAATTCCAACTGGGATACCAAGCAACTTTGTGGTATTGCCATGCAGAAGAATCTTCCATGGATAGTCCAAAATACAGGGAGGGATGGGACTGTCCAACGTCCACAAAGCTGTACATTTTTGCCACCCTACAAGAATTCCTGATGTTAAGATAAGAGAAGATAAGATAAGATGAATTTTTTACGTCCACGGGAACCCAACGGGTTATGGGATGACACATGCAAGGGCAACAGCCCATCTAAAACCTGGGGACTAGGCCCCGTCACCAAACACAAGAACCAAATATTAAAAGGCATTACGAAGATTCTCAGCCTCGGCAATTAGGAACAAAAAAGTGTCATCGGCATATTGGTTACATACCTCTTGAAAACCATCGTCCATTGGGAGGCCTTGAATAACACCATCTTGGGTAGCCACGAAGAAGAGCTGGGATAATACTTCTGCCACAATTGTGAAAAGCAAGGGTGCTAAGGGACAACCTTGCCGAATTCCTCTACCCACTACAAAAATATCAGATGGCTCGCCCTGGAAAAGGACAGTAGATCTAGCTGATGTATGGAGCTTCATGACATTCCTTGTGAATGACTCCCCAAACCCAAGTGCAAGAAGACACTTCTCCAAGAAACCCCAATCAACACTATCGTAAGCTTTAGCAAAATCAAGCTTAAGATACATTGCTCTATGACCCTATAACCGGGCCCAATATATTCCTTCATATGTAGCAGCCACGTTGTTGAGAATACAACGACGAGGGAGAAAGCCAGATTGTGTTGACGAGATAGCGTCAGCCAAGATGTCTCGGACTCTTTCTACCAATGTCTTAGCAAAGATCTTGTACACAGAGGAAAGCAATGTAATAGGTCGCCAGTCAGAAAGTCTTGGGTTCCTTGCTCTTTGGTGATATTGCAAAGAAACTTGTTTGTATAGACCTAGATGGTTGCTTTTTTATCCAAAGATGCCGAAATGGCTTCAGTGTAAAAATCCAAACAAGTTTGGCACCTTATGTGCTTAGCATCCATTGCATTGCGCACAGAATGAATTTGGCATATAAGATTGTTGATAAGTTTTATATCAAGAAGTTTGAGAATTTACTAAAGAAGAATTATACTTTCTTTCTTTTTAGGTATTATCTCTTTTATCATTTCTTCTTTCGTTTCCATGATAATGAGATTCTGATGTAGTGTAGTGCAGATTTTCGAAGTTCAAAAAGCTGGCAGCCGGTCTAACTAAAGGCAATAAGCTTTTAAAAACTGTGAGCACAAGATGGATCTCATTGTATGAGCCTGCACAATGTTTATTTCAAGAACATTCAGAGTCTATTCGCGAAGTTTGTTAATTATCATGCTAAGCGCATGCCTCACAAAAGCGCGGTTGATGAAGATGGGTGCAGAAAATTAGTTCCAATATTGCCTGTATATTTCATGCAGAAAGTGGTTTTACAAATGATCAACAATCTTTTAAAGGAAATGAGAATAAACAAGTTTTCACAATCAGCATTCAACAAGCTCTGGACCAAACATTTTTCAGATGTGAAAAGCATGCAACATAACAACTTATAAAAAGTGCAATATATGCATTGAATTGCTAAAGAAGCTCGAGAAACCGAAGCATGAGGTGGAAGGATCAGTTGTTCGTAAAGAAATGAGAATTCATGCAATGGAGCAACTGTCATGTCGATCAATATACTGGATATGGAGATGCTTATCTACAACGGAACCAGAGAATGTTCTATGCATCATTCATGACAAGATGGATCAGCAGAAGACCTGTTTGCCTTAATTTAGGGCTATACTAAAATCTGTTGCAAGATCCTTCTTATTACAGATATCGTTAGCTGGATTCATAGTTCATGGCCAGGGAACAGTGCATCATGACTATTTTACATTAGAGTTATGGGTGATGGCCCAAAATTTTATGTTGGTAGCATTGCATTTGTGCAGTTTGGAACATGGTTTTAATAAAAACCCGCTCGCCAACGTGAAAACAAACATATTCCTAGTTGAGACGACATCATCTCGATTTCCTAATACTAGGGGATGGGAGCCATAGGTGATACCGACGATATCCAGCCAAATTGTTGGTAGTCAGAGGACTTCTTTTCGGCCATCGCAACATCTCTTCAAGGCTTTCCATGATACTGCTCCTATGGAATTAGAGGATTTTACCATATAGAAAGGAGAAATGGATCAATATTTGCAATTCTTGTAAACCCAATCAGGGTAAATTTTAAGGGTCCAAAATATTCTTCTATTCAAATTAAGGTTGGCTAAACTTATTGAAAATAAAAATTCATAAATTTTTATTAGGCAAAATTCGATAAAATAAAACCCTTTAATTATCTTCCCACTTGGCTAAAATGTAAAATTTATATGATATGAAATTCTTATATTGGCGAATTTTTCTTGGTTGGTGGCTAAAATGCAACTATTTAACTTCAAATTCTGAGCATTCCTTACCACATGAACGACAACTGATTCAATATGCTTCCATTACAAAACAATAATAAAAGATTCAAAGTACAATTCATAACCTTGGAGCAAATAAGACCATTCGAGGGAACACATGTATTTATGTCAGGGTCAAATGCATCTAAGTGGCTAACTTGGTGCATAGAGCCCTATAAGATTAACAATTGCAAGAATAAAACACTACTACTTAGAGCTTAAAATGCTCACTACGTAACATTCTTCATAATCTTTAACCTAAACGACTTATAGATTCAAATTCAATATCCATCAAAGCATGATTGATATAGCTAATGACGATTTCTAAATTAAAGAGGTCCCTGAATGGATTCAGCATGGCTATTTGAATTGATCAGGGTGCATCTAATCAGCTTCAAAAAAGGCGATTTAGTATGCCATGATGTAGCCAATCTTGGCTAAACTCTAGGTGTCCAAAATTTTTTCCCTTTTGTAATGGCTAAATTATCTTTTTTCTTCAAAAAATGATCTTTATTAACTTTAGCCACAAAATTTGACTAAAGGTGTAAAAAATAGCCATTTGGCGAATTTTAGCCACTCTTTAATACCCTGAACCCAATATCGGGATAACGACTACCCAAGAACTTGCTCTTGCAACTTGACAATTGCGTTGGCCATAATAAACATAGATACTTATTTGCATACTTGTCATATCTTACATGGGTTGGAGTGTTTGAAGTGGTCTATGTTGGTTACTTAATGCTTGACCACACTTATGAAGACATAGATATAATGATTGGGCATTATATGATCAAATCGCAAAAAAATGATGACCACTTATCCAAGACTTTGGGAGCTATTAAAGCAGTGTTTTTCACCTTCTCCTATTGGTTCATTCATACAAGAAGTCCCAATTGAAAAGATTTTATAGAGGGTTATAATCATGAAGACTTTATTGGACATAATGCTATGTTGCAATTTGGGTTTTAGGTAATTAAGCCAGTAATGCAATAGAAGATGAGGGCTGGAGATCCTGTGTGAAAATCGAAAGACAAGGATGTATTAATTTGGAAAAAGGATTTGAGAGGTGACCCAATGGTGCCAAAGGGGAAAGCCTAAGGTTATGAAACCAAGAAGTGAAGGAATGTGGGCGGACTATGGAAGGCATAATGGAATGTATAAAGCATTGGAAAAAATCCTTAGCAAATAAACAAGAGAGAAGAGCATGAAGTGTAGCACTTATAAAGCATTGGAGTATAGTTCATATACTTTTGGAGAGTTTGAACACAAGCAAGAGTGTTCTTAAAGAGGGTTGGCTACCTCAAAGACGATGGAAGCTTGACCATCGTCAATTCCAACCTGATCAGCAGCCAATCCACTTGATGACAAAGGAGTTTGAAGATGGGAGGAGGAGGAGGAGGAGGAGGAGGAGTCTAAAAGGGAGCGCCCCAGGTATTATGGTGGACTTGCTCGTTATGATGCTAAGATGGATCTGATGGATAACCAATATTTGATCGTTATGCCAAATGATGAAGATACTTATTTTATTTGGTTAGGGTATACAATTTCTGGCATTTGTAGAGAAGCTAATAACCCTAAAAGAATAAGGTGCATGTGAATTGATGGTGCCCAGTAAGTGAAAAAGGAGCAAGTACTGAAAACGAGGGCTATAAAGATTGTTTCAGAAAGCATTAGGGTATGATGCATGTGATTTGCCCCAATGGGTGAAAATAAGTTTTGTGTTGATCCCATGGAACTCCAGAAAGGGCAACATAGATTCGAGAAAAGGGAACATGAAGCTTCTAATCTCTGTGAAGGGTAAAGTTCTATTGTCATTGGGCAAGATAGTCGAAAAAGAAAAATTTTGTACGAGAGTTAATTGAAGAAGGATAATAGAACTCCTAGGTGATTACTTTCATTGTTTATGAGGATAAATGTTATGAGTTACATGTACTTTACTATGTGGAATATAGGCTTGTATTTAACTAAATGTTAACTTGTAATGTGAGACATGTTAGAATTAAGATTGGTAATAAAAGTTATTTACATGCAATTCCATATGTGTTGAAATTGGGTTTATTACTATTTATACAATTCAAAATGATGGAATAATATCAAATTAAGGAAATCTTGGTTGTTGAGATCAGAAATCATGGTGCATGTATTAAAGATAAAACATGCATGAAAACTTAAGCTGGCCACTTCTTTCACAAACCTAGAAAGGCAAGAGCATAACGAACGATATGGCATACGAGGAGGCAAAGAACATAGCTTAAAATATGGTGAAAGAACAAAGAGGAAGCACAAACATTAAGGCTTTTCTATTCTATTCTATTCTATTCTCACCTTATTTATCCTGCATACATGGAAATAAGTATTGGAACTTATGCATTGATTTTTTTTTGTTGAAGGACGGCAGTCTATTATTCATGAAAAAATCAAGAAACATACAAGAGGTCTGTGAAATGGGACTCAAAACCTAGAGGACTACGAAGTCCCCTAAGCAAAACCACCCATACACAGTACATAATCAAATATCTTGTACCATCTTGAGGCGTTTAATAGCCTCATCACAATCAGCATGTTCTACCACATCAATACAATCATTACTAGACATCGTATTATCTGAACTCTGGAGATTATGACGCGCAGGGGCCTCACGACATACCTTCTTTGACCTCTTCCTTGCACGAGACCCCATCCTGGCAACCTTTTTCCAAGTGGCATGTTGCCATAACGCTCTATTACTCGGACTATTAGGACAATCATCCATAACTATCTTAGACGTATCAGGAGAAGAAGAAGTGTCACCTTGAGGAATAAAGGGAACAATAGGTGCATGTGAAGGTACAAATGCAGAACAATAGGCGATACTTAGGTGCTAGAGACAACGTCGTTGGAGCTAGACGATATCAACTTCACTCCTAGAAACATCACCTTGCGGTAAAAAGGAACAATAGATGCGAGAGGATGGAGCTAAAGACGATGCCATTGGGCCGGATGTAAATCAACTTCCATAGCCGAGGAGTGTAAAACAACCGCATAGGTTGATCATGAGTAGGTGCGTAATTAACACCATGAACTTGAACCCGAGATAAAGCGTAAGGTTTAATGAAGCTTGAGATACACGAGGGGCCTCTATGAAAGCCAAAAAAGCCTCTTTATCGAAATAAGCGAGCCAATTCGGTCCATTCAAAAGCTTAAGATCCAATTTCTTATACCAAGGACCACTTTTAACCACTATACACTCGGTAAAGGCGAATCCAATCGGCATAGAAACACAAATCCTTGGGCCATTCATGATAGAATGTGAAATATGAACCCCAAGTCCAGATGATGATAAGAACTGATGAGCCATTAAATCTGGAGGAAGATTTGATATTGAAAACCAGCAAGGCATCTTTAAAGCACTGAAACGTGCACGGTGTAAAGCCGGGGAATAATATTGGTACATTATATACTCCCCACCAATAGGATCAATCCCTCTAGACACCAAAGACTCCACTGTATCACTATTATCAAACATAATCAGGACAAAGTTTTTTGCCAATAACTTGATGGATTGAAAAGGAGAAAGTTGAAGATGCCGCAAAAGACGAGAGATAACCACACACCTAAATGCGTGAGAAATCTAAATAACCTCCATAGAAAATAGCCAAGGACCGCGACAGAAGATAAGTTCTCGGCACACTTAAGATGCGCGATGATGGTCCACCTCAACCACGGGAATACCGAGAAGCTTGCTGCAACAAATTTGACAATCGGGCCGATAAAATATGTCATCGAAGGTAATTGTTGTTGGAGCCGAAATTTCGAGCTTTGATGTATCTAAAATTGATGATAACTCTTCCTTACTCCCCTCGGACAACACCACTGCAGCAAAATGACACTCTAGCTTTTCTAGAGGCACTAGGTACATCTTCTGAGATCCATTCACTAAATCTTTGATATGAGACTTTTTTAAATGAATCGGATGATGTCCGGGCACCAAAGATGAGCTTAAAATTTGAAGTCGGCACAAAACCTTGCAGAGGAGGAAAAGCTCCTTCTAGATCTATTGCATGGGATGCAGAAACCACCATATCTCAAAAAGTGGCCGAAATTGAAGAGGCCCAATCCGGCCCCTAAGCTGTAAGAAAAAGCTAACAAAAGTGATACTGGTAGAAAGCCCTTAGAACAAGCTGTCCAACGAGCTAAAGATCATCACAAACAGAGCCCGGATCCATAAGTTACACGAAAAAGCATCAGCAGCCCTGGGCGCCAGAAGCATGGGCGCCCAGCAGATGCGGGGATTTTTCTACGACAGTAGATGCGGGGATCTTTGCATTGATTTGAGTTTGCAAAGAGGAAAACACAAAAGTCAAAGGCCTTGGAATTACCATGTCAATAATCCAGTCCAGAAGAGCACGATCCTCCTAATGGTTAGCTTGATAAGGCTATCTTACGACATCGAAAAGCTAATTCTTAGAGAGAATCGAAATATTCATGGAGAGGACATGCACGAAATATATGAGCAACATGCATTGCATGGTTGCAATCCAAAGATCGTCAATAAAAAATCGAGAAGAGACCATGGAAATCCATGATTTAGCATGGAGCCAACCAAGGAAAAAGCTAGTGCCATCAATAACATCTTCTTCGTCAAGTGAGAAAAAACTCTATTACTATTGTTGAAGTGCACACTCTAGCGAACCCTAAGGCTAGGTTCACATGTGCAGTCGTAAAATAGACCATGACATAGGTGACCGCCACTGTGTTAAAGTGTGGCTTTTTCAACCAAAAAAAAAAAAAAATTGTCCCATTTTTGCCATGTCATATTGGTGTCGCGCCACATCAAAAAATGCTGGTATATGACATTGCCACGTACCAAATTTGTGACCACCTTTTAGTTGCATGTGTATCCGCTTTTGTGCTTGGTTTGGGTGTGTGTTGAGATGCATATTGGTGGTTGTATATGGCCTTAGTGTCTTGTGATATACTTTGAGACTTGCCTTGAGATATATGATTGATGACTCGAGTATGAGATTGTTTGTTGATGTGGGTGTTTGTGATTATTTGATGACGAGGGTGTTTGATGAGTCGGCCCTCCATCTGGACGTAGTCGGAATCTTCATGACACACTTCGCACCTTTGCTTTGTGGGTTTTCTCATGACACTTGCTCCAATTCAAAGGTATAGTGCTGCCATAATTGCGGCAAGTATGTCTCATTTGATGTGCCACCAAGGGCTACACCTGCAGCAACAACAACTGGAACATCATATATCATATAGTCGATGCTTCACTCTTATTTATTTTTATTTTTTTAAGGGAACAGAACTTTTTATATTATATAATAAGAAAAGTACAGTTTTCATGCTAATAGAGGATTATTACAAGAGTAATCTCAACATCTTCATCCCCTATTTGCAGAAAATTATTAATTGCTCTAGAAGCAAATAGATATGAATGCTCTGGTAGCTAATACTCTTGAAAAGCACGTATTTCTCTATCCACGTCGTAACCAGAAATATGCATGATGACCCAAAGTAGCCAAAAAGCTCACGAAATGACAACTGTCAAAGAACTGACCTGAATAACACAAACTTGAGAAGCCCGGAGTTTGTTAATGCATCGAAGCAGCCTTGCTTAGCAGTACAAGGCCCCTAGCTCTACACTGACAAGGAAACTTAAAAACATAAAGCCCATTCTTTTAGGAGCTCATCCCTAGGTAGATTTAACAAAGATAACATCCATCAATGCTGCATTATTGGGAATGTCTCAAATTCTTCAACAAATTCTGCACAAAATTCTCAAGTTGCAATTCCAACATGGAGTCTTTTGGAACATGAAGCCCATTCTCTAGGAGCTCATCCCTAGGTAGACTTAACAAAAATAATCTCCATCACTATTGCATATTGAGAAATTCATTTCTCCCTCAAGATTGCAAATTTTGTAACTTCCCTGACAAAGAATCTTTCTGATCATCAATTCTAGAGACTGGATCTTTCTGCTAGCAAGAAAGAGTGGAAAGAAAGGGCCATAGTTAATTTTCTTTCAGAAGAACAGATTTATATATCTCCTGCTGAAAAAAGAATGCAAAATTTCATCCTTACCTATTCTTGCAGCCTTCATTCTTAACCTTATAGGTCGGCATCCAAATGGATCTACCATTTCAGCGTGTCTATTTAAGATATGGTGCAAAGCACCAAAGAACAAAACCTTGTTAGAGGATTACCTACTACAAAAATGCCGCCGAAAAGAATAGATTTGCAAAGCTTCAGCAGGTCTTTCCTTCTCTTGCTTCTGGTAAGCAAAAAATCAGGCCCTGCTAGCCTCAAAAAATACGATTTCCCTTCTCAATTCCTCTGCTGTACCAGTCGGTGAAGAGGAGGGCGGCTGCTGCCTTATCCGACCAAGAACAGTGCCATCGTGCGCCAAGATTTTCTAACTCCGAGAAACTTGAAAGCATTCTATTTTGAGTATTTGCCTTTCGCTCTTATTGTACTGTCACCATTGACGAAACTATTTCTTTCTTTCTTTTTTTTGTTCGCTCCTGCATTTAACCTAACATTCCGGTCAATCTAAAGGTTGAATCTATTTTAAGACATGCATTCACGTTGCAACAATGACCTACTTATAACGTCTATACAAAATTTCCTATCCTATGTGATGGGCTAGATAACATCCTCCCAAGAGGCATTATGGTCTAGGAAAATGGCTGAGCGGCCATGTGGGTAGGAAATCCCGAATGTGGCCGAGGAATTTCCTGCCCACATGGCCATGAGGCCATTTTGATGGGCCATAATGCCGAGGGGAGGACGTTATCGACCTTAGCGTCCTTGACCGAGTCAGTTGAGTCTGTACAGAGCACAATGCATAAGAAAACAAGAGAACTAGAATTTCAAGCATTTGAAGGCATTTGTTGCGATGAGAAAACATGGCTGCAGTTATAAACATATGCAATATTAGCAAGCATACTCCATTTACAAGCTTTGTATAGATCTTGATGCACGACATAGCTAGCATTCTTGATGTTTGTGCTTGGAAGCAAGTTTTTTTCAAGGTAGAAGGGTGTACAGAACACATGCTTCGTTGAAGAGACTAAGGACTGATTTATGAATGCTTCAGGTAATGTCACCTCTCAATGTGCCTACAGATGCTTTCCACATTGGTGTTTCGATTTGCAGCAGCTATTGAATGTATACTGGCCAACAAGACACCGCTCATATTTGATCTTGCATGCTCAATACTACATGCTATAATACTGTAGGCTCCAACCACTTTTTACTGCGAGACTTTGTTTGAAGAGACGAAGCTCTTGCCAATAAAGATGGCAGATGAAACTACTAGAGGGCAGAATGAGAGGGAAAAACGATAAAGGACTTTGCATTTTGTTTTAAAATTGTGTTGTTGAGACCTTACTCTTTTCCTCTTTAATAATTGATGTACATATCAATATTGAGTGTTCATAATCATATTATTGTCTTGCAGGGCATTCTTGCTGAGTACAGAAGTTCCTATCATGTATGAGGGTTTGGGTATGCCAAGGATGTATCTTCCTGTGAAAAGATCCTTGAGATCTTTTGTTGCATTGATTCTCTGCACAATTCTTTGGCCAGCAGTCTGGAATAATCATGGTGTCATTTATCTTTTCACATCCCTATCTTCTTTCTACAAGTTGAAATAATGTCAGTTAACGGCAGGGTCATCCATGAAAATACAATCAGAATTCAGATTCAGACAGATGTTGTAATAGGTAGCACCTTAATGGACATGTATGCCAAATGTGGAAGTCTACAGGAAGCTGACGAAGCGTTTGGTAAATTGGCAATACAAGACGTGGTCTCTTGAGGTTCAATGGTAGTAGGATATGCCCAAATGGCGAGGCTCTTTTGGCTTTACAATGCTTTGAGAAGATGCAGCAAGAGGGTATGATGCCAAATGATGCATTATTTACCCATATCCTTGTTGCCTGCAGTTATGGTGGCTTTGTAGAAGCGCATAAATACCATATCTATGATTGAAGATCATGGCATTGCACCAACTAATTTCCATTGTATTGCATTAGTAAATCCTATGCCAAGCAAGTTTTCTAAGTGCGGCAGAAATGTTTCTTAGAACTACGGTCCGAAGTGATAACATTGAAGGCTATATCATGGATTGGATATCTTTCCTTACTGCATGCAGAATGTACAGTGATGTTGAGCTTGGAAAATGTTGTTTCAATGAAATTGTAGCTTTGGACCCATGCTGCGGTGGTGCTTATGTTCTCATGTCAAATGTCTTTGCTAGTGCACTAATGCAGAAGGAGGCTTTGGAAGTAGAGGACCTTAGATTATATGTTGGTGCCTGTGACATTGGGATATATACATTAGAATTGGATGGGAAACTGAACAAGCTTGTTGCAGAGTGCGGATGAAATTCAATGTATATCAATTAATTCCACTATATCCTATTAAAAAAGCCTAATGGTTGGAAAAGAAATGCGTTGTACAAGAATTGTAAAGCATTACACGTTATGATCACAGGTCCACATCTTGAACCTTCTCTCTTTTTCCTTTTTTTCTCTCTCTCTCTTTTTTTTTTTTTTTTTTTTTGACTCACACTTGCTTTAGGATCTATGGAGCCCGTGGGCCCTTTAAAGTCACTCTATATAACATCCATCCCAAATCTTATGATTAAAGTAGTAAATTTCCCACCGATGGTGGGCTTTACATGTGATTGTTCATCTTTTGTGATCGTTTCGTGTGTTTGAAGTTTGTAAATGTTTTGACCACAATGAGAAAAATGTGAAGTAATGCGTTCACAAAATTATGTTGAAAATCTATCTATGTTTTATTATCCAAACATAGTAATGGTGCCCAGAGTTGATGGGTATTAAATATATAGAAGTTTAGGGGTTATTTCATCCCGTAGAATCTCTTTGTAGACTACATTTGGAGTGAACCTCCTATTATGTTTTAGCAGTGCTCCTTGCCTTGAGGTGTCTCAAGATGCTCCGTTGGTGCATCTTGAGAATGCGACATAGAGTTGACCATGTGTGAAGACTGGCGTTGGTAGGTAGATGCCAACGGAGGTCATGGACTGGCCTTGTAACTTGTTTATGGTCATTGAGAATGCGAGTCACACGGAGAACTGTATTCGCTTGAAGGGGAGGAGGTCGTTGTCTGATGGTTCTAAGGTTATTCTTGGTATGAGGACTCCTGTTCCTTTATAGTTGCCTGTGATTATCTTTGCATCTATGATCCTTGGGTGTGCTTTGATGACGCGAAGGCGGGTGCCGTTGCAGAGACCAGCCTTTTTGGGTTCATGTTTCTGAGTAGGATGATGATTGCGCCGTCCTTGATGTGTAGCTTATGCGGTGGCATGCCAGAAGGTGTCAAGTGGTTGATGAACTCGATTGGAAAATCCCTTGTAGCATCTTCGCCTTCTGCAATGATGGCATCTATGCTCATATATATATATGGAGTTGTCCATTCAACCTTAAGAGGACCTTATCATTGATCCTTAGCGTGTCTTCATTCTTTGGTGTTAGGATGGCCTTGTTATACGACAGGTGCATATTTGCCTCCGCAATTTCCTTGTTGAAGATGTTGTCAATCAGGTCGTCTTCGACAATGCATTCTTCGGGTATCTCCACCAAACCACAGTCGAGCCCTGGCTCATTGTTCATCTGTTCCCCATTACCAAGAGTAGTAGCCAATTTGAGAAGATTTGCTCTCCTTTTCTGACCTGCATGTTTTGCATCAGTTTGTAGGTCTTGAAGTTAGTCCACAATGGGTTGCTCTTGACACAATTCGAGATGACTTCTGTCCTTGTTGCACGCTGGACCACACGCAACTGAGATCGAAAAATCGCGTCGGTGAGCATTATCATTCCGCCAAATGGCCTGTCATCCTGGCGTATCTCACGTAAAAGCATGTCGATGGCAGTGAGTGCTTGCGTGTGTGTCATCCCAATTTCATCCCAGACCATGATGCTTGCCTTTTTAAGTAGCTCTGCTTGTTGGCTCGTTGCTCGCAGTGCAGAGGTTGCCTCTTGTGTCAAGTTGAGTGGTAACTTAAATGTCGAATAAACTGTTTGTGCTCCCTTCAAGAGGAGGCTGGCAAATCCTGTCCAAGCCACTGACACAATGCCAATCAATTCCACATTCTCTTAGTATACTGATTAGACTATTAAAGAGGAATGTGTTGCCTGTGCCTCCCGGGCCATCGACATTGATACATTGGACTTGATGATGGTTGATTGCATTGAGGATAATGTCAGTTATGTGCTTCTGCTCCTTGTTGAGTTTGGTATAGTTTTCCTGTCCTTCTTTCGACTCCTTTTCTGTATCGAAGGTCGATTTATTTGAGAGTTGCCTAGAAGGTCTAGTCGTGGTTCTGGTAGTCCAAGTTGCTGGCATGTGCAGCCGCTCATCTGGAAGATGTTGTCGATGTCCTGTAGTGTGCGGTTATAAGCTTGGTCTTGTGGCATTTGCTGTTGGTAATCTTCTGTCATGCTGTCCTTGAAGAGCTCCCATAGCCGCATTGGATCTTGTGGGTCATTGTATAGGCAAATGAATGCGAAAGTTTGGCGTAGCTGCATCGACATTTGGAAGATGCTTGCATCTTTGAGTGTCTTCTCCCATTCGGCATCGTCTTCCAGTAAGCCGAGGTCTTTGGCAGCTTCCTTGAAAGTTGAACATTAGTTTTCCGTTGATAGTGCACATGTCTTCGAAGCTCGTTGTGCCCTTGATATGTAGCAACAAGAGGCGGAAGTAGTAGCGGTCACCGTCCTTAGGGCTCACATTGTACAGACGTGTAATGAGTTTGAACTTTCCCTTCCTCTTTTTCCAAGACTTTTAGTTCGTGAACTTATAGTGCTGGGGGATTTCTGGATAAGTGTATTCACGTGCATTTGGATCATTCTTGTTGAGGTCAAACCATGCGGTTGGCATTGTTCGCTTTTGCATCTGTTGCTCTATGGCTTCTCTTTCGTGGCCTTCTTGATTGTAGACAGCTTGGTTGTTTGGCAGGTCAACAGGTAGCCTGTGTACTGTGTGGGAGTTGCCATGCATCTTGAACCTGTATAGCCTCCACATGGCTTCAAGTGCAGAGATGTATCTTGTGTCAAGGTACTGTTCCACCTCGTCCCAATTGAATGTGGATGTGGATTCCCCTGTTGGTTTTGTAGTGACCTTGATGGATGCTCGATCATGCCCCTTGTGGATGTACTTGTAGATATACTTCACGCTACCGACACTGAAGCACTGCTCTACATTGATATGTGCCTCGTACTTTTCAAGAAACCATCGATTGTGGGGAAATATCCATCTGTTGTCAATAGGCCTGTCACCCCTTATGAAGTGGCATGTATCTCGTCTTCTGTACTCTGGATAGCCGTTCGCGTTGACTCTTGTACTCTCATTAAATGGCTTTGGAAATCCCTTTGTGCATTCCTTTGTTGGATTTCCTTCTGTAACTTTCATGCAAGGAGCAGTTGGGTTGAGGGGACCGCATGGCCTTCTCTTGCAAGTTGGGGTTTTGTGGGCCCAGTATCTCAACGCTTGTGATGCTGTCAATGGCGTCGTTGTCTCGAATCTTGTCTTCTTGTTCAATAATCATGAGGAGATGGCAGTGTGGCAAGCCTCGTTTCTGGAACTCTATTGTGTACGTGTGAGCCTTCACCTTGCCTAGGATGTCATTCTCAAGGAGGTCCGTGGAAGAACCCTTTGAGCTTTGGGTAAAAGCACGAAAGGGTGTACGTACATCGTACTGAATTGAAGGACGAATTTGTGCTTTTTTGGGGTACATTTTAGATGTACATCAAGATACTATGGTTTGTCGTTTTGTGTCAGATATGCAATGATTGCAAGATCATCCCTGACATTCCCCCCGAAATTCTTGGTTAACCACCCAACCAATTCGAATGGATCCGTCCCTCCCTTTCGAAATTCCCCTTTCACGGGGCCCGAACACCAATCTAATTCGAAGCAAAACACATGCCAATTGAATCTACAAGAAATACAAATCAATTTCAATGCTTCATGGAGGGTGAGAATTCCAATGGAAGTGATGGTTCTAAGCGTAAGTATCATTGAGCATTGGCGGTGTTATGCCACAAAACAAATAAAGCGTGTTGGATTCGTTAGATTGCATCCTCGATTCTTTGGCAAACCGTCCGGATCAAAGATTAGTTTTTGTGATCGTTTGTTGCAAGATGACAGGCTTTTTCCTCGTTTTGAACACTCGTAATTGGAAATCCTTCCGGGTTATTGTTATGAAATCAATGATCGAAAACTTGAAAGATGGGCTTCAAGAAGTAAAGTCTCGCTAATAGCAAAGATAAATTGGCCGCAAAACATTCACTTTATTATCAATGATTGTTGGAAAAAAGGAGATATAAACAAGAATGTTTCTTCAAAATTGCTAAAGATACTGACCAAGAAATTTATCCAAAGCTGCAGCAAGAAGGAAGATAATGTCATTAAGTGGAGCAAATGTATGGGCTTTGGCGGGAAGGATGCCAAGATCAAATAGAATCGATGATTCAATCAAATATCGGTTAGTGAATTTTGGCTTGACAATACCAAAGTTTCACCAAAGGTTAGAGATGTCATGAAGAGGAGAACACAAGCAATACAATACCTTGATATCTCACGTTTTGCTCTTGTAATTGAATCAATTCGATTTTGGAGATTATGTTTTCTTCCAAAATTCTTTCATGACTTTCTTACGTACATTCTAGTTACTCGTTCGAAAAGACTGTTAATGAATACACATGGTTTTCATGAAATGTATTGCATTTTACATTGTTTACATTTATACATTGTTTACACAAAGAGCGTAAATCTTGCGGTGATGTGCTATTAGGTACTTTTTAGATGTACATCCATTAACACTTACATGTCCATGCAAACCGCATTTACATGTACTTGAATATCAAAATTACATCATTTTACATTTTAGTGTACTTTTCGTGTAATGAAGCCAAACAAATCGACATATGTACATTAGTTGTACTAATATTGTAACATTAATGTGATGTACTAATATTGGAACATTAATTAGATGTACACCGGATGTACATTGATGTACATTGGATGTACAAGAATGCATCGCTGGAACTCATGGCTGTATATTAGATGTCTTGATGTACATTAGATGTACATTAGATGTCTGATGTATCGATGGAACCTGTTGGATGGACATTTTATGTACATAGACCATACATTAATTGTACAATAGTATAGTTCAATACTCTTTTGGCATCCGGTTCCGGACATCATTTTGCTAACATGGTCTTTAATGGTTTTGTTATTGCGATCCGAGCTTTATCAGCAGTTTGTATATCGAATCCTCGATACCAAAATTCGCCTTAACGATTCAGTATCCAAACCTGATTGCATAAGGAAATTGAAGGAGAGAAACACATGTTGTTGTGTCAAACATGAGCAAGCGGTCTGTCTGAAAGGCCTTCAATGATATGAGGAGATCCTACATGTTAATTGCACTTGCTTGCCGCTGCAGTTGTCTCGTGCATCCCAAAGAAAACAATGGAGTATGTCAAGCAAACAAGAAGACCTTTGATAATGTTAGTATCTTGTGGAGGTCAACGGTTTGCGAAATTTGTGACGGATGAATGGCATAAACTAAAATGCATCAAAGGCGAATGTGATGAATGTGGAGTGAAGAAATTAGACATCCGTCCAAACGAGGAAGATGGAATTGAGAATGTGGACTGCAAGTATATGCATATGTCAATGAGCCATCCAAAAAGGTACATCCGAAGGCTTAGATTAGTTGATCGAATGACAAAGCATCCGTTTTGTTAAAGAACATGAAAAATCAGCTTGCTAAGTTTACGATCATAACTTTGACAAAGACACCGGGCGAGCAAAACAAGCAGTTTAAAAAGATGTGTTGAGAAACTCTGGATAATAGTGTGTTGTCCATTTGTTGACTTTGGCGAGAACTACACATTGAAACCGGGGACGTAAGTGCAATCCGAGCATTGGAATCCTGATCAAATTAGTATTTTGGTCCATATTTCAATGATGAAAATAGAAGGTAAGCTTAAAAAAACAAAGGTGCATTTCTATGTTTCATGACGTAAAGCATGACACTCATTTTGTGCAACATGGTTTTAAATTACATTTGGGGTGGCTTAAGAATAATGGAGGTGGACACATAAACCTTCATTATATGTGGTCGGATGGTTGTGCATCTCAATTCAAATCTGACGGGGCATGGTATGGAATCAGAGATACCATGTTGAAAATAAAATTCGAAAGTGATATGGAATTTCTTTGGATCCGCCATGGAAAGGCACACATGATGGCGAGGCTGGTATAGCAAAGTTGTGGCTTGAGAGCGAAAGCGAGAGAAAACAAAATGGCATGCCGCTGATGGCGGTCTGTAAACAGCTTGTGCGGTTTTAAGGGCCAAGGAATCGGATTGTGAAAGGGTGTTTTGGGAGGTTGGAAAAAGATGTGAACAAAAGCAGCAAGCATTCAATTGCAAGACTTTACACTGTACTCAGCCGGATACATTACATGGTCAACTATAAACCCAAGATCCAACAAAGTTGCTATGCACCACTCTCGTGCTTTTGTGATGCTTGCATTAACTTCAATTGGTTGAATTGTGAGAACATTAAACATTGTGGAGAATGGTCTCTAAAAGTTTGGAGCCCACGAGATCATATTGCCTCTTGTGGTGAAGCTGAAAATGATGTGGATGTTTTGTATGCGAAAGACGAGGCGGTTTAGATGACACTTTGTAGGAGTTTCGTGATGTATTTGTGTCTTTTGCACACCGCACAATGTGGAAGGTGTTTCATACTATGTTATCATGTGCACCGGGGAAAAGCATGCATTGGAAGAAGATTCAATTGTTTGACTATGGAAATGATTACTCTGGCGGCACTAGTGTCATTGAAGGACAATATTATGAACTAATCCCGGTCTGCCACAATAAGTATAAACCGCTTCCTACTAAGAATGTTTTGGTACCGCAGAAATCTGTGATTGGGGTTGAATCCCATTCAAGAAAGTAAAACACAAGTTGAAGGGGCAAGCCAAAGATTTCACTTGCCAGATGAAGTCCATGAGACATTGTTATCACAACTTCCAGCAATTGTAGATGACTTGGACTAAGTCAGATCTGTGGTACTTTCTAGAAATATTGTAATACTTTGTTCATATAAGAGATAAGAACTGAACAAATTTTCATTGTACATGACAAGGACTACTTCAATAGTGCATTAGGTACATCAATGTACATAATATGTACATCCTATGTACATCTTATGTACATCTGTTGTACATTCCAGAGATATTTGTTAAGTGTAAGTTGATTAGAATTGAACATAAGAAAGTTGAATTACATAAACATTAAAAATAGTTTCGATCCATGGCAAAGATAAGAAATGGACAGTTTTTATGTACAAATGGTTCATATATTTATATTGTGGACATAAATACAACACACCTGAAAGTGAGCATGGCTCATAATTCATGGCCTAGCTTCAAAATGTCAGTAGGAGCCTGATATCTTATGACTATTGCATCATGTCTTCCAGCCCGCCTAGAGGCTGTAGAGATATCCTCTAACGCAATGAGTCCATGCGGTTTCTATAGCTCGTGCCACCTAAGCAAACCTTTCCATCCTACATGGCCTTCATCTTCCCTGACACGTGCCTTCCCCAAAGGGTTGTGCAACAAGTGAGTTCTTTGCCAATATACATTTTGTGGTTGCTCGTTCCTCATAGTTTTCAATTTGGTCAACCTTTTCCCACAGTCCGAGAAGCAGTATAGATAGAGGCGATAATCGGTCCCCAACCCTATGTGCTTGCAGCTTGTGTTGGTTTCTATTACCTCTGGGTGCAAGAAACTCTATCTCTTAGTTTCATAATAGTCTTTTGTGTTTCCAGTCCATTCATCTACAAAGCAAATGAAGATTGACTTAATTATGTATACACACTCATAATTGTACCAATAAGAAAGACAAGTAAAAGCAGTACTCAAGTGCAATGAACAAAACTTTCATACATATATTCATAACATTTGAATGTGTACATCCGGTTTTAGTCTGTACCAACAATGGGCCACTCGAGGCCAATAACATGTGGCCGGTTTCTCCATTGCTTGCTCCATATATTGACTAAATTTAGGCGTGAGCACCCAAGTTCTTTGCCATAGTTTGCCCGGCAAAATATTTTCCACCTGCTCGATATGCTATCTGGCTGCATTAGTCATTGGATGCTCTTTTACATACACTATACCATCTTCAGCCATTTTCAATCCATTAAGCCATGGAATGAGCTCCATGACAAACAACCGTCGCCCACTAATATTGGTGTCCAAGAGAAAGGACATATGTAGCTTCCTCACGGGATTGAGTGGATTTGTATCTCTGCCATCGATCAAAATCAGTATTTCCATAGTACTCACGGGTACTCTTTCCATACCACAGCCTAATGGCTTCATAAACAACCCCTTTTGAGGTTCGGTGGGTGTTTGTGTGGCGAGTCCAACACCGCTCCCGGGTCGTAAACAAACTTCACTTTATGGAAAAAGCATCACAAATTTGATCCACAATTGGTAGAAGATTTTTAGAAGTGAGTGAAGACCAGATGGCAACATCAAACCCTTCTCTTACAAATGCAAACAAAGGATGCTAACCCCGGCTGCTGATAAAAAAAACTTGTTTCCTATATTGAATTGAAGCTCATCTTTTCACGGATCTTTTGGTATCTTGAGTTAATATTTTCATTCTTGTGCACACTCTTGCCCAACACGTAATTTAAGTCAAAGATAATGAGCTTTCTCCCTAAATTAGATGATTCACTGTCGGCAACAAAACACTTGAGAGTCTATTCACAATTTATAATTACATTTCGGATTACACAATTGAGAAAACACATTGATAATTACACAATTGTTATTTGCACAGTGTAAGTGAGCCAAATAAATTAATTTTTTCATTACTTATTGAGTACAAAGAAGCTCGGAGCATGGCTCATACAAAGCTGTAATTCACAAACAAGTCAAAGGGACTATCTACCCCCCGTAGGAACAAGCGCTTGTATATTCATCTACGCCTTCTACAATTAATGCCTCCATTAGATGATCCCTCCCTTGACTTGGCATAGGCATCGATTGAACCAAGCGGGTGTCATCTCGCATGGTGCACAAGTATTAGAGGACTATACCAACGAATAACTAATAGGAAAATAACATGTTCTACTTACAAAAATGGAGCTTGGCGTTGCATCAACCACGGCATCTATGAATTTGTGCATGTAAGCCACAATGTACATGCAAGGGTTGCTGGTACTAGTTTACGGCATTTTAGGACGAACACGAGGGAGCATCAAAGTTCTTCCTACCATGGTTTAAGCTGTTGGATCCGAGCATCATGTTATTGATCACAAACTTATGAAACACGCAAAATTGCAATGTGAGAATAAATCAAGCATAAGAAATTGCAATATGAGAATAATCAAATCATAAAACTAAAAACGAAAACTCATACTTATACGGACCACTTTAGCATCGGGTACATAGCCTTTGACAGAGAGAGGATGATCTCAGTATACTTGGGCTAGCTATAGATGGACAAGAGCTTTTCACCGGACCAGCAAGCACAAGTATTGCCAATGCCACATTTGGGCCTTGCGGTGGAACAAATATGTATTGGCATCTTGCAATCAAAATGCCATCCAGCCCTTCCTTTATATTAGTGTTACATTGCATCCCCCCCCCCCCCATTCTTGAGGAATTCACAAAATTCGGAAGGTGTCCAAATCGAACCGTAAAAACTTGTGTTTCCAATCGGATGGAAGATCTGCTACAAAGGTACCTGCACACAAATCCAGAATACATATTAATACATAAGATGAGTGACTTAGGGAATGAAATAACATAAATATGTTGAAATGCTAGCCTACCTCCCATAGACATCTACCATCTTAGAGGTCAAGTCCAGCTTCAGTAACTCTTCGTCAACATCACTTTGAAAGATAGAGGGTGCGGGGCTTAGGAGGACCAGTCCCTATAAGGAGTGAATGGAACCAACCTTTTTCCCGATCGGTTCACTAAACTGTACAAGGAAACAACAGCATTAGCAAAAGAATATATCTATTGTAATCAATTGTATATTACTCACCTTGTAAATTCATCACTTGCTTCAGCATCTTCTGTGGACTGCTGCACCTTATTTGTTATCACATCAATATTTGCTTGTAGATCCTCATCCTCTTCCTCTCTTAGGTTGGACTTCGGAAGGATCAGGATCGCCTTCTTTCACGGCCGTGGATCGTGTCCTATGTACAAAAAAAAAAATGTGGTTAATTATCATAAATCGAGATGTTTAACAAAATTAGTTCATCTTGGACATACCTCTTTCTAGGTGGTGGTGGCACTTTTTTGCCTGGAGATTTTCTTTTCGGAGGACATTTTTTTGCTGCTGGAGATTTTGCCTGTTTTTTTCCTCTTGGAGTGCCATCACCAGCATTCTTTTGCCTCCTCTTTGGAGTGGACTCAACTACCAACTCAGCTTCCTCTTGGTATCTCCTGGGGTTCCTTTGTAGCTTCTTACATGTGTCCAGGCTGGGACTGCGATGATGATCTTGAGGACGGTTTGAATCTTTCTTAGCTTCTCCAATTACTAATTTAGCACTTGGTGATGAAGGAGTTTCTGTTGCAGCAGTCATTGAAGGGTCTGCACCTGCAACTGCTTTAGCTTTCTCAAGTGCCATCCTCTCAATTTCCTCAACTTCACTTTGCCATGTTCGAGGAGGCACTGTTGCAGATTGTTCTATTACTGGCACTGTAAATGTCATTGGTGATCTGGAGTACAGATTCGGTCTGCTTATTATGCTCAGTAAAATCTGTAAAGAGAGTCGATGCAGATGGCTCAAGAACATCAGCCATTAAAGCTGCTTCTGGGATAGGAACAGCCTCATCTGCAAACAAACAAATGATCTAAATTTCAATAGACATAAAAGAACATGAAAACAGAACTAATGAGAAATATCTGGTACATTCTGCCAAGCATGTACATTTCATGTACATAAAATGTACCAAATGTAAGTAAGTACATTTAACTATAGCCAAATGTACATGTACATGTTCCTCAATGTACATAAAGGTACATCAGTGTACCTGATGTACACCGATGTACCCCGGATGTACCCGGTATCCGATTAGGGAATGTAGATCTATGCCCAAAAAAAAAAGCACATATATGTAAAAAAATGCACATACTTATGAATCCATCTCACAGATGCACTCTAAAATAAATGCATGTACATCTATTTGCAGATGTAGACTCCATTAGAGACATGTACAAGCGATACAACCTGCAAAATCAAGCTCAAAAAATAAAAGCATCAATAAACAAGCAAATATATGTCTATGTACCTCTGCTTATAGATGTACACTAAAAGTTATACATGTACAAGGAATAGCAATGCACTGAAAGCCATACATGTAGAACTATGCAGATTACAATAACAAATATGAATTAAGTGAAATATAAGTTTAAATTAGTTGAGAGCAATGCATACCTTTCACTGGCCTGAGGAAACCAAGCTGAATTGAATGCCCTCATCCCGGATGCAACCTTTTATGCAATTACGCCTTTCATGGACCAGATAACACAAGCGTAAGAGGCAATAAGCATCTCTCGCATGGAGCTAGCGACAACAAACCCGGTTTTGCCAAAGCCTTGGCCACAAATGTGTACATGAACCGAATGTGATGAACTGCTCTATAGAAGTAGCTCCTCTGAGGGTAGGGCCTCGGTGCGAGAACAATAGGTCCCGCTCTCCCCATGAAATCCAAAATCTGTGAATGCCTTTTGCTGAACCAATTCAATGCAATTAAGTTTTTCCCTTTGCTTGTTCAATTGAGATTTCATGCCTTTCAATTTCTTTAGTTGCTTCCGCAAACCAATGTCTAGCTTAGAAGAGTGCTTGCTCTTTATCATGTCTACTCATAACCAAGTCTTACAACTTGTACTTCAACACTCCAACATAACTTGATTTCCAAGCGGGATCCCGGGACAATTTGTCAAATTCTGTTTTGTCTCATCTATTTTCTCGGCAGATATCTGCGCAGATCTTCTGATAGCATATCCTTTCTACCCTCAATCCATTTGATGACCTTCAATGCATCCCTCCTTCTTTCTTCCAATGCTTCTACTTCATTCAATAGGTTAGTTTTCTCCTCCAACCCATGCTTAAGTAACGCTTTTTATTGTGTCAACATCCGATCTAGAATAACCCGGGGCTCTAATATTATCACTGCAATACGATGTCCCGCTTGATAGTTGAGGATTTTACCGTGTAGGGTCCTCCCGTAACGCCTCGAAATGAGGGTTTTGGCAAGATCTTTGGCGGTCCTAGCCACGCCCATCCAATCAACAAGCCGTCCCTTCAAGTGAAGAGCAAATGCTCGCAAAATAGGTAGAAATATAATGGTTTGTAACCCGCTCTTGCCATAAACCAATTCATAATATTTAAAAAATCATCTTTCCATGCGTTACGGATTCTCCTTCCTTGAATCCTCGTCTGTTTTTTGAGCTTCACCCCATACCTCGCTCATAACCATCTCTAGGTTGGGTATGTGGGCCTCTGCATGTTTATCACGGGTCTTTGGCTTGGATCACCTCGGAACCCAAACGTAAACTCCTTGAGGTAAAAATCCATTGCCGAAGCACTTGGATTCTTGCTTGGGCTATAGTGATGAGCAAGCACTCATCTGGGGGCGTTTTGGGGCCATAGCTAGATGAAGAATTCGTGATCGAATTCAAGCGAGAAGGCGGGGCGGATAGTGAACGAGAGGCAAACCAAGAAAGAATTTGGGAAAGAATTTCAAAATCCGATAATTGCGGGTTCAGAGTAGTGGATAGCCATTAATCATGGCAGTTACTAGCGGATCATGATGACAGTTATTCCAAAAATGTGCATTTTGTACATATGTATATGTACAAAAAGGGCTACATTTATAGACACCCTTTCATGCTTTTACCCCTTTGTGTGGAATACACGTGCAATTAAATCTGGCCTATCATGCGACTGTTGTCCAGGTAGTAGGTTGTGTTTAATCTCTACCTAATTTGGATTGAATGTAAATGTCACAAAGAGGTCTGCTTTGCCAAATCTTCGTATCAAGGCCATTGAATCCTGGTAGTTCTGTTGCATTGCTCTCGGGCTCCCATTGTATGAAGAAGGTAAGATGACCAGTTTGCCGGATTTTAAGCCTCTTTGCTCAGCCTCATGGTCTATGTAGTCAATGAGCCCTTGATATAACTCGACCCGCAACTTTCTTTGGTTTTGCTTGATCCAGTTTAGATTGTTCGCCTCCACTCTAGAGTAGATATCAACAACGAATTGTTGTGTTAGCTTGCCAGCGCAAAGCAGTGGGTTCCAAGCTCCACTCCTGAATGCGAGCCAATAATTATAAAACTGTAGCATACTCACATGCTCCTATTTCTTAGAAGATGTTGATGTGGAAGATGTTATTGCTTTCTTGATTCCTTGGCTGATGCATTCCTTGTTGAATGACCCGCAGTGGTGTCGTTCTACTTGTGTGACTTCAAGCGTCCTTGCTATTCTGTATGTGGACGGTTGAGCTCTCCATCGACGTTGATATTGTGCGAGCTCGTTCAATCTTTCTTGATGCTCTTCTTCTATTTCTGTGGCAGCTTGTTGGGCTCTCCGTTCGTACTGATATTGGGCAAGTTCGGCTAGTCTTCGTTGATGTTCTTCTTCTGTTTCTGTGGCATCTTGTTGGCCTCTCCTTTGGCATTGATATTGGGCAAGTTCAGCCAATGTTCGTTGATAATCTTCTTCTGTTTCTGTGGCAGCCTCCTGGGCTCTTTTTTGGCGCTGATATTGGGCATGTTTGGCCAATCTTTGTCGATGTTGATCTTCTGTTTCTATGGCAGTCTGTTGTAGCTTTCTTTTCTTGTAATACTTTCTTTGTTTCAACACTCGAGTTTCACGCCCAGGGGTTTCATCTACTATAAAGGTGATACGCCACGTGCGTTAATGGGGTCACCAAAAACCCTTCATATACGCCTTGTCCAACCTTCTAAATGCCCCTTCCAGTATACATATTACACTGGATTCCCCCCCAGAAAACCCCCTAGCCAAGCCCCTATCCGTATTTATACATACGGTTTAGGGTAAAAAAAAAACCATCCCATTCACTCATATGGTATATACGCCTTAAACCCCCGGGGTTTCACGTTCTTGAGCTGTCTCTGTGGCGCGCTTCTCCCTGTGCTTAATTCTCGCGGCTGCAAGCCTATTTTCTCGTTCTTTCGTCATCATGAATTATTAGCCAAGAGGATGTTAAGGTTTTAGGAATTGTTGCACCTCACGCCAAAAGGTTTAAAGGTTCGTAAAGCCTGCACAAGAACGGCAACCACTTAGGAAATATCTACGATTATCACTTTTTGTTTAGAGCTTTTACATTGGGAGGAGAAAGGCAAAAGGTATTATTGTCACTTCTTAAGTTCAAGTGGTGTCTTTATCTTCACGTTTAGCAGAAAAAGGCAGAAAACATGTGTAAAACAATTCAATCCATGTTAACTGTAGTTGCGTAGTTGCGCGTTAGTGTAGTCATTGTTGGTTATGAATCCAGGTGGCATAAGTTGAGTACATACGTCCGTGCACCATATAGTTGTTTTGTGTAAAACAATTTAGTCCCTGTTAACTGTAGTTGTGTAATTGTGCGTTGCATACATTTGTGGATGATATAGTTGTTTTGTGTAAAACAATTCAATTCATGTTAACTGTAGTTGCCTAGTTGTGCATTAGTGTAGTGATTGTTGGTTATGAATCTAGAATTTGTAATACAATGTAATAAGGTGTGAACATTTGTAATACAACCTAATAAGCTGCCTTTTGAGACATTCTAGGTTTGGCGAGATATGAAACGTCATAAGGGGTGCTACTCATCGGCTTTTGGAGTAATGCCTTATATTGAAACTAAAAAAGGGTGCTCGATGTCACCAGGCTCTAAGAGGTGTTCAGTGTATTCGAGCTCTCACCAACTCCTGCAGTAATGCATTATACTGAAACATTGGGTCTCCTTGAGGGCAAAGAGTTGGACAATAATTTGCTGCATAATTTTTTTATGGTACGTTGAATAAATGATGCCGTGGGAACAATAATCTTATATTATACAAACGTTGTAGATCCAAATGGATATAAATTCTTAAAGGCAAAGTGGTATCTACAGAGTATCTCTATAGCGACACGACCAGCTGATGGATTCACAGAGGATCTTTGCATATTATTTTTGAGAAATGTGAGGCTTCGTGGGAAGGAATGATGCAAGCTCTGCAATTGGTTATAACAAAGTGAAAACTCTGTAGCAGAGATGCTTATGTAGATCTCCTAAAACAGTGAACTATTGTGGTGTCATAAATCTTCCTAGTTTCCTCTAGAGGTAGTGCTGATTTTGCCATTGTGTTTAGAAAGATGCCATTCTTAAATGTAGTAGTCAAACATGAGCATTGATTGATTTACATGGAAGATCCATTTTGCAAACGATATGCAAATTCAAATTTTAGCCTGCTTTGTTTTTCTACTAATTAGGCATTATGATGGAGTAAACCACATTGGCCCTTCATAAATGAAGAAGAAACATTTGTAAACTTGGAGACAGGTATTGTACTTATCTTTATGGCTCTTATAATAGAAGTCAAAATTTGAGTTGCAAGACAAATTCCATAATAACTAGAGCTAATTTTGTCGTAAAGGTTGTCCTAATGTTGGAGTATTTATAGTTTAAATATGATATACAATGTTGAGAAGCAGTAGATTTTGTGTTGCCGGGTCACGGAGGGCAACCCTCCGTGCGCAGCACCTTGTTTAATTTAAAGCCCTATTTTTTCCCTTGAAAAAGAGAAGCATCTAATGAGAAGCATCTAATCAGACCGTTTTTGTAAGCTCTTTAAGGATCTGTCTTTATGACAAATATATGTTCAGAATGATTGCATTGGTTGCTTTTGGACTAGAGAAAGTAATCTGTATAGGTGTTCTTATATGGATTATCTTTACATACTGGTGCACAAATACATTTATTGTTATAGTCTATTTTAAGTGAAAAAAAAGTTTCTAATACATGGATTTTAGATTATATGATCGCTCTTGAAATGATGCTATATGCATGCACTGCTCAAAGCTCTGGGGAAGTGATCTGGATATGCTGGCTTTATAGTTGCTTGCCTTAATGGGATATGTTTATAGGTTGAAATGTTAGTTCTTCCATGTCTGCAGGGTATCCAAGAGATTTATCTCAGTTTGAAAGCATATTTGGAGACCTCTTGGCTTCTTTGAAGGAACTTGATTTGGATTCAAATATCGCTCAACATTTACCTATTGAAAATGAATCATGATTATTGGTTTGAATTTGTGCCAGAGGGGATCTATGGCAGTCAAGTGAAATGCAAGAATGGTCAGTTGAAGGCATAAGGTCTGTTCTGTTTGATGCTGAATGTTCATTAAGATTAGTTGCTGCCAAGCTCAGATTACCTATTGACATTGTTCGGAAGCCCAGGGCAATGGGTAGCCATTCCCAAACAATCTACTATTTATGAGGTAATTAACAAAATGAATGCAAAAGTAAGTCCTCCCAATGGTCTTCATTATCTCATTGAATAGATTGTGTATTCAAGTTCAATTTGATCTCATTCATTCGGTGAGGCTTCCAATTCGAAGCTCAGTAATTAAATAGTTTTTCATGCAAATGCTGGGCGAGCGAGCTGTAGGGATAATGGTCTACTATTACTCTCAAAAGGACAGTTGATGAATAGATTCAATGAAAGGAGTCTAATGATATCACTTACAATAGAGTTGCTTTTATATTTTACTATACAGGTACATGAAGAACTTGCCTTAGCCTTGCACAACATGAAAAACATGTTATACAACCCAGCAATTTCCAATATTACTGAACATCATTCCATAACTACAAACCTACTATCAACTGGAATAAAAAAATGGCATAGAAACAACCTATTGTGGGTTGTGGTGTCGTGGGTACCTGATGGGACTTAAGACACGCACTTGATAAGAGGTAGGCATCTAGATCTGCGTTGCCAGAATTTCTTCACCATAATTTTTTCATTTGAAAATATCTTTGAATGCTTTACTGTCATGTTTAGACAGTAAAATGACAGCTATGAAGTTAGCATTGTGATGCAACAGAATACTAAATTAGTAATGTTAAGTTAAAAGAAGCCATTCCACCATATTCATTTAATTCTAAAGCTCAAATAGAGAATCCCATTGCCAGATCTGTATTATGCTTATATTTGCATTTCTTAATATATGTATTATGCCTATATTTTTCAAATGCTAAAAGCGACTATATGTGGCCGTTAAAACAACTCTTGCAAAATGGATCTTCCTATGGTGGTTAGTCATGCATGTAAATCAATCAGTGCTCATGTTTGAAACTCATATTGATATGGTTTGAAACCCAAAAAACATATTGATATGATATCTATGCAGTTAGGCATTATACTTGCTTACAAATTTGCTGGGCTACTGCATTTAAGGATCGCATCTTTCTAAACACAATGGAAAAATCAGCTCTACCAATAGTTCACTGTTTTAGGAGATCTACATAAGTATCTCTGCTACAGAGTTTTCACTTTGTTATAACCAATTGCAAAGCTTGCATCATTCCTTCCCACGAAGCCTCACATTTCTCAAAAATAATATGCAGAGATCCTCTGTGAATGCATTAGTTGGCCGTGTCGCTATAGGGATATTTTGTGGATACCACCATGCAAAACATGATTGCATGCAGACAGAACAGTTGTCAAACCAACCGTATCTATTTTCACATCTGTAAAATGCATCTCTTGGAAAAGTTTAATGGATGCCCTCATCCACCATGCAAGCATGACTGCATGCAGACAGAACAGTTGTCAAACCAACCGTATCTATTTTCACATCTTTAAAATGCATCTGTTGGAAAAGTTTAATTGCTTTTTTTCCTTCACAGAATCCTGCAAGCATAGAACTCCATGAAACTACATTTTGGCTTGGCAATCTATCAAACCCTTGAAAGGCCTCTTCCATGTTTCCACATTTCATATACATATCAATAATTGCATTCCCAACAACCATATCCATGTCATGTCCTAGCTTCAAGGTGCTAGCATGTAAGCACTTCCCCAGTCCTATAGCTGCTACCATGGTGCATGCATTCAAAACACTGATGTATGTGACCTTCTCAGCTTTTGGTCCTTCCAATTGCATTTATATATTGCCTCTGTGTTGTCATCACACTGAATCTACCCACAGATCATTTTCGGAACTTCAGAAAGGGGATTTACTTCTTGGTGGCATTGGGCAAGTTGTGCTCGATTATGCTAAATGATTATAGCAAACCAATCGTTTCAAATGCTGGGACATCTATAATCATCACCAAAACTGGAAACCAACATGCAAAAGCATCTGACCGCCAAGAACACTAATGGCAATTACGGATTTAAGTAGGTCCGTAAACAAACCGTAGTAATCCAATCTTCCAGCCATTGCAAAACATAAACCGTAAGGACTCAACAAACAAAGATAATCGCAGAGCCAACCAAAGCTTAGAGTGCACAGATTCAGATTATTGTATTTGGGACTGATTTGATGTAAAGATTTGACAACCGTTTCAATTCAATCATGCAAAGTTCAAACATGGAGATGGATCTGTACCCTTACTGAAGACCTCTTAGAGCCCGGTGACATAGCACCCTTTTTTAGTTTCAATATTTCATATGTCGCCAAACCTAGAATGTCTCAAACGGCACTTTATTAGGTTGTATTCACACCATAAACCTTTGTGATGCATTCTGACAGCTAAATATCTATTCAGTTATGATGCACAGATGTCCACGCAAGCAGGCTATGAAATGAAAGAAGATTTGACCTGTTTCGACATTTTTAGCAGAACCGTAGTTCAGCTGGGCAAGCAAAAAAGGCAAGTAAAAATTCCTGTGTGTTTGATGGCATGATAAATAGCGCACATAGTCCCAACTAGAGCACTGCCACTTAAATATAGCCCATGTCCTTGCTGTTCTTAAGCCTAGACAATTGTCTCGAAGTTCTAGAATCTATTATTCCAAATTAACATCACAGATAAACTGAGTCAATGTGTCGGCAACCTATTTTGGCTTTGCATATTTATCTGCATTATCTAAAAGTGGCTACATACCATAGATTTATCTGTCATACTGTGCATGCGATTGCAGACCACATATAGATGGCTTCGGCTCCATTCTTAGATCTTTTCTGACCATATCGCAGTTTTACGATTGGTGAGCATACAGTAATCAATCAGTCTTACCTTTAAGTCTTCATCAAGCTTTCATCAATGGCAAAGGGCATCTTAGTTGCAAAAGGCAATCCATTTACATTTAGTTCTCTTACAGTGGTGTCGGCAATAGTAAAGGATGCTGCATTTCAAAAGTAATCCTCAGGTAGATCTGGCAGCCTGCCTCTGCAGTTGATCAACATGGCAAATAAGAAGATTTTGGAGATGCAAGATTGGTTACCTGATTAAGTTGTAGCCAAAAGGATGAGTTGACCAGAGCAGTTAAAATAGGCGAGATCTTTAATGGCTTTCAAGAATGTTCATTCCCATTGTTTCGTTTTCAAGGTGCTCACAATTTTTAGATGGTATTTAATCATTACAAAAATTTTATCTTTTTACCATGTTCCATGGCTACATGAGTCTAGCAAACTAGTGCACAATATGACAATGCCTAAATGGTTACAAGGGGTGGTAAAGAGAAATGTTGTATACTTAAAGCCTTTACCTTTTTAATAGTCATTTTTCTAATGGTCTCAAATGCTAATCATAGTCCCTATCTACTTTGATCTAGATAGTTTAACTATAGATAGGCGTAGGCGTTTTATCTTTTTATCTACCTTTCTCTTTGTCTTTCTCTTGCTCCCATAGTTGTGAGCACCACCATATCAAAACCGTCCATCTGCTAGCATCTTGTTACTTGGAGCTATTCACAACTTTTTATGTTTTATGCTTGCTTGGATGATGGGTGCATTCTTGGAGAGACCAGACTCGGGGCCAATAAAAATTTGGACTTTTCCAGGAATGGTTTAGATGTCAACCAGTGTATTTTCCAGCAAAATATTATTGCACGTTTGAATTTTTATTTCAAGACACATGACATAGATAAATCGACATTTAATCACGAAATTCTTCCATGAATCCCTCGTGGAAGGTCGTTAAAACGGGAAATCATATCTGGCAATTTCTGTTCTTGTGGTAAGATTGTGCATCTAATATGCCAAGTTCCAGAAACCTGCCACCACGACAGATTAGAACCAGAAAGAAACAGAAAAACATTTTGTTCCATAGATGTCTGGCACAACAACAATGCCAGTGGCATCCAAAGAAAACCGTAGAGCATAAAACATGTCCCCAACCATCCCCACTTGCAGCGGCAGCTTTCAAGGCCTTCTCGGTAATGTAAGGCGAGGAAACAAATACATTGCACCCTCAGCTTCATTGCAGCTAATCCCTTCTAATTTGTTAAACGCATTGGCCAGTAGCTGAAAGGAAAACAAGTGAAGGATCCTAGAAAGACTTTCCATTAATAATTGCTATGGCACTGAAAATTTAACCTTCGCACGCCTAGCAAGCGAGGATAAGATTGTTTCCCGTTCTTCAGCAAACAATTCATATGACTCTTCACCACCCTGATTAAGAACTTGACTGTCAGGTTATACAACATCAGTTACCTGTCATATTTGAAATATCATATATACCACACCTTTGGAAGATTCATCACAAGACTCGTAAGTATCTGTCCAGATATATTGGAGCAAAGATTGACTGATGCAACCTTATAGAGCTGCTCTTTGACATCTTTGTCAAGGCCAGTTACCTCCATATATCCACCTCTTCTCCCACATTCTCAATAGTATCCTGAGATTACAAGCTGAAACAAATTAAACGCAGCATCTAGACCAAAAGGAAGCACTGTATATCTAAAGTTCTTAGCCATCCCACCATTATTATCAAAAAGTTCATTTCTTCCAAATATATCTTTTTAATTGCGATTAAAGATCTTTGCTCGTGTTACACAAGATCTCAAAAGGCACAAGCATTCGCCCATTAGAAAGACATGCACATAAGGCTATGTTCTGTGCAAAGAGTGAGATAGTTTTACAATAGGACAACTATCAATAAAATGACATTAGCGTTTCACAAATCACTAAACTACAGAACAAAATTACCTTTTGAGACAGAATGAAAAGAAACAAGACTAAAGTCCTCTTCGGTATACCCCATGCTTCGTGCTATCTTCTTAAAAGAAATAAACTTCTTTCCTGGAGCATAAACATTCTCTTGGTAGACCTGAAGTTAAAATCATGCAGGTATTCAGGATCATTCATCAGCATTTCAAGCATCAAGGAAATGCAACTTCAGAAAACTAAGATCATTATTATTCATCATGGCACCTCATCAGCAAGTAGCAGCAGCCCTTCATTTTTGCAGAATTGCACCACATTCTTCTGGTTTTCCTCAGAGAGAACCTGAAACCGTCAACAGCTAAGTACGTTTCACAAAACTAACATATCAATTTAATGCAAACACACTCGATGCCATGAGTCGTGCAGTTGCAATTCCAACATATGCATGTCAAAACTCACTTCATACAATCATACTCAAAAACAAAAACCTTTGTGATGAAGGAGGTAAGCACCTGACCAGTTGGATTTCCAGGATTGATAACTGCTAATGCACGCACTGATATACCTTTGGCATGAGCAGATTCTAGTTGGGACTTCAGCTCCTCAATTTTTAGGGAAGAAAGATGCAATGACTGCTTACCAGAGTTCCACCATGGAGAGCTATTGATGCAGAGTAAAGTGGATATTGTGGCATCGGGCACATGATCCCATCCTTCTCTGACCTTATCAACAGCTGCATCATCATA
Organism: Isoetes taiwanensis; assembly: GCA_021234155.1. Classification (NCBI taxonomy): domain Eukaryota; kingdom Viridiplantae; phylum Streptophyta; class Lycopodiopsida; order Isoetales; family Isoetaceae; genus Isoetes; species Isoetes taiwanensis. Next base: position 14,544,098 of record JAJEKV010000033.1, on the reverse strand, counting down.
TGTACCTGAAGACAGAAATTATGTATAACTATCTAGCAATATCTTGTCAACTGCCATGATTTATGCAAATGCATTGCATATACTTAATAGTCAGGACTTAATTCTCAAGATATGTACATTATTAAAAAGGAAACAAAAAAGAAGACAGTGAAAGAGTACCATGACTTTATATGGGGAGTCTTGCTCCAGCATGCTGTTACAAATTTGAAGGTCCATGTAAATAACATACAAACTCCTTAAAGAATGAAATCAGGAACACATACATTTATCAACTTCATCCCCACCAAGATGCATAAGCTTGAAAGGAAACACACTGGAGAAGTCTGCAACGAGACACATAAGGGCAATGAATAAAATCTTTTCTTCATTTCTGTAAAAAGAATTGACAAATTTTACCAGAGAAGATTCCTTCAATTAGGACCGTCTACCATTTGATGTGCATATGCAAACCCTAAACTGATACCTCCACATGCAAATTTGGTAATCTGCTCCATAGATTATAGACTTTAGGGTTGATAGACAGATAAAACATATCAAGAAAGCGAAAGAATCCATACCTGGATGAATAAAAGGGAGCTTTCCGGCGTCCATAGCTGGGTAGCATTATAGTCACCTGTTTGGACGAGCTGAGCGGTAAAGAAAGAAGGGCAAAAATCTCCCAAATCGTCAAGAGTTGCATAGCTGAGATTAAGGGAGATGAGATTATGCCCTAGAGGGTATAAGGAAGGGATAAACATGTGCTCAACTCGCCAGAACCCTGACGGAAGGCGCGGAAGGGAGGGCAGAATCCGAGGTGCAGAAGCCATAGCCAAGTCCAGCGGATAGCGTTTGTGTAGCAGGCTGATAATGGGGCTGGATGACCGACCATTTACAGGCGGCAGCCAGTTTTTAGCAGTCATCAGCATATGCTATGTATATGCCAGCATATACTTGAATATGCCCACATACCCACATAAACGAGGGTTTGCCCCCTAGGGGCAACCCAAAAACAAAAAAGTCAAAAAAGGTTTTACGATAGGATTGCCATCTAATTACCTTTGTAATATTCCTATTAAGTGCTTCCTTTTAACAGTGACACACATTTAAAAAAATAAAGAATGGGTAGTAATATTGCACCAGAGTGCACCCTCCATGGCCACTTCTATCTTGGGCAAGGCTGGCTATCCATGATAATGATACTGCCATGGACACTTCTATCTTGGGCAAGGCTGGCTATCCATGATACTGAAATTGCAGGGCACTAAATTGCTCACATAACTGATTCCGACTTAGCCCTCTAAGGGAGATGGAAACTACTTGCATATAAACAAACTATTTTGAATTCATCCGACTTAGTTTAAGAACGTCCATTGCGGCCTCATATGTCTCATATGTTTGTTGAACTAGGTTTTAAGGTGGGTGCCTTCACATCATCCCAATTAAATTCTGATGCCACACGCAGAAAAATTAGATACTTATACACCATATGTGATTCGATTTAGCTGCTATAGTTTAACCAGCTGAATCGTTTCATTACTAAATTACCATCCAGTGAAAGCAATAAAATAAATTATGAAGCATGCTTGATCTAAAAGCACAAAGAAACATGCATGCACTTTGCTCTTACATATGTTATCCTGAAGTGTCTAATATTTAGGGCATTCCAGATGCAGTACACCTGTTTATTAAATGTTGAATAGAGGAGTCATACTACACCCTTGTAACATCTATCCGAGCCTCCATAGAGAGAGCCGGAGGAATTGATACAAAAAAATTGGATCTTCTACTTCTGTCTAGGTTGATACTTAGGGTTTTCATGCCCAATCCATAGACGCTTTTTGAATATGTTTGGTTCTTCTCTGCTACATTACAACTTAAACTGACGACGAATGATGGAAAAAAAGTTGCTTCTTAAGAATTTATACGACAATTATTGAAACAAAAAGAACTTTGCACGTTGTTGTGCTTATGATCACGGCCTCCTCTGACATCCCATTTCGACGGATGATATATAATCTTAATGCTAAAGCCAGAGGAAGTGCATGCTTAAGACCAAAAGCAGAGTTCGACAATTCTACCACGTTTCCTCAATAACCGCAATGACCCATCCGTTTAATCTAACGGGCCACAGTAAAAGTTGAGATACACAGCTAAATTAACGATCAAGATCGTGCACAAATTGTCATCTTATTTCGGTTTTAATATTATGTATCGATGGTATGGTGAAGTTGTGGTGTATTTATGGTGTTTGCGAAGGGCTTTATTGATTTTTGAAAGGAGTTAGGATTCATTCAAAGCTTGTGGATGGCACAACAATACGTGATGCTCTTTGACACATAGCCACAATACTCGATGCTCTTTGACACTTATGGATTTATGCAGGCAATACAGTGCAGCGTGCAGAGATGTACCATGGACCTAGCAATATTTATGGCCCATTGGTATAACAAGTGTAAAGTAAATGAACTATTGTACAGCATTGGTCCATCTCTAATCCTATGGATTATTATGATGCAGTTTGGATGTATGGTTGCAAAGATTTGGGTTCCAGTAAAATCGCTACATGCAAAGATAAAGTTATAACAACAAAGGTATATTCCCATTATTCATGCTAGGAACCTAAAAACTATGTGCATGCTGATCTTTTTAGAAGAATTGAGCTTGCTTTTGCAAGTTATGCCCAATTTTGTGTTGGTCATTGCATTACCTTGCATGTATTGTGATGAACTATGAGGTTGTGTAAAATAAGTGCTAATATAAACTTTGTTTTCAAGAGGCAGGAAAGAAATCTATCAAAGCTCTTGGACGTCTAGACGATTTTGCCTAGTTGATTAATGGCATGTCGGTTAGGAGCATTACACCTGAAGGTTAGAATATTTGAGGATGATCCTTGTAACTCTTGATTCGATATCGATGTGTTAACTCTGTCGATCTCATTCGTGTCGACTCTTCGTCTTAACATTCTCAAGTTGATGCTATAAGAGTGATGATGATGTTGATTGCTTTATCACTTGGAACTATTTAAGTCTCTCGACCTTCTTAACAGTTAAATCCAAATGCAGACATGTGCGGGATCTATGAAGTTGCAGTAACAGTTATTACTGATGTTACTTGGTCCACCATGGTGCCCCTTTTTGTTGCCTCTTGACCTTAAATCTATAAAGGTCATTATGATCTTTCTGCAAGGAGATAATAACGTCAAGGTTGATATAGCTATCCTGAAGTCGGAGCTGAAGAGGAAGAAGATAATTTCAGTTTGGCCATACTTCTATCTTTGAGCCATCTGGCCATGATGGCTTGTAATTCTTCTAGTCAAAGCATCCCTGCTTTGAAGTCTAGATCTAATACTGCCATAGGCCTTTATGTCTGAGATGATTGCCCTTCGTAGAAGATATCTTCGATCTCATCTCTAGGAAACTCTTAATATTCGATGAAAATCATCTTCTTGTTGGTGGCTGAGCTGTGATAATAGTTCATCGATGTAGAGCCCTTCCTCAAGACAATATGACACTTGGACAATATCATTGGCTAGAAGATGCTTCCTCCTACTATGATCACACATAAGTATTTGATGTCTATTGGCTGTTGGGTAGCCATTCTTGGCAAATCATGTGTTCATTCTTGATGTCTTATCATTTGTTCTACGATCTCTTCATTATTTATGTTCATGCTCCCCTGCTCAGGTCGTGTTCTTGACCCACTGAAGCTCCCCTCAAAAAGTATCCTCTGCTTTCGAATTCCTCGATGTGGTTGAGTAGCTCCTGTGTTGAGGGGCCAAGGGGCTGCAACAAAGGTTCACATGTTCTATTTCATCGACCTAAAGCGCATGAAACAACTAATATTACAACACACAACAATTATTTATGTCTACTGGCTCTACAGTTCCTATATTCATGCCTTGTATATAATCTACCCCAAATGACCCTCTTAGCATTTGGCACATCATTAAGAGCTGAGAAAGATAATTATCTATTGTCATGGAACGAGACTTATGTCTATGGATATACCTGGTATGTTGGGCTAGAATACCTTGGTCGAAAGGATTCTTGGCCAATTATCTATGAGATCAAATGTATGGCTGAAGACACTTGATGATGGTGCGTGTATAGCATGTGTTTGCGTGTCCTACAATTATAATTAGAACAAATTTACAACTTACAACTACAAGCATCTTTAAAGCATCAACGTGCAAGGTAAGATGTGATGTTTTGACATCTTTAAACCATCTTCAACCTTTTATCTTTGTTGCTGGGTGAGAAATATTTATGGAGGCCCCTTGAAAGATATCTATTAGAACACTCATCGCTAGAAGTCCTTGAATCACAAAGGCCTTCTTCTGATCCTTTTGGTGCTGAAGGTAAGATGAGTGTTTTAGCCATTTTATAGACTATGATAAACAATGTTACAGGTTTTGCCTATTATAAAAAAAATGCCCTCTTTTAAATGTGCAAAGTTGTTGCTTCTGTATGGATCTTGCGTCTATAATGGTAAGTAACGGCTGCATCTTTATGGTCTTTTTTGTTGATATAGCTATTTTTTTTGTCATATTAATTGCATGCTTTTCTATTGGAAGTTAACCCCAGATTCTAGAAAGAGAATAATGGACTCTATTAAGAAATCTATTTGTTTCTCTAACTTCCCTGGTTGCATCATCTATTCATTATAGCTTGATTTCTTCGACTATATGTTGATTTCTAGTATGGTATATTGCAGTTTTTTAGCTTCTAGCTTATCACGGATTAAAACTTGTGGTATGATGAATCTGTGAGGATTGGAATCCCAAGTCAATGCATTGCTTGCACAAAAATTGATGGTTTTCGGGGTTTTGTTCCCGCCATGTTTTTATGGGTAATGGAAATGGTCTATCACAGATAAGATGGTATTATGAAAAGAAACGGGTTTACTTTTAAATTATCTTCAAAAAGTGAGACATATACAACCATTTTGGGTGCAATTGTCATGCCATTTGCTACAAGTAGATCTAAAATAGGGAGACAGATGTATTATTAGTGTCTAGTTTATACAACGATATGATCTAACTGTATATTGGCCTTTTTAACAGAGTACAGGGGTCCACATATACCTCGCCTGAGGACTCATTGCACACTGTACAGGCAGAGGTTCCGCCTTCTGAGCCAGCAAGGACCACAGAGCATACACTAGCCTTGAACCTACGTATCGTAGGTATTTAGGAGACGAGTGACTCTATTGCTACAGATGAGGCAGTCCAGTTTTTTTACCCAAGTGATGCACATCCAAGCACATGGTATTGTCTCAGCCCATTGGGTTGGAGCAGTGCGGCCTGACCGTCCTCGTCACCTCCTGGTCCGCTTTCAAGATGCTCTTTCTCGGTTGCACATCTTGCGACATGGCAACCATCTAAAAGGAACCACCTTCTCTGTCCAGGAAGACCTGACCCCAGCACAGCTCTGTAGACGGAAAGAAGAATTATGTCGTGTGCGCGAGGCTCGCCTGCAGCGGAAGTGGGCCATTTATAGGGGAGGTCAAGCCATCATTCGGGATCAATGGCCATCTGACCCATGGGCATTTACTGTATAGCCATGTACTCTTTAGTTTCGCTTTGGTTTACTTTCCATTTTGTTAATATTTGTGATTTGTTGTGGGGGGCAGCCCCCGAGCTTTGTGAGGGCTCATGCCCTCTTCTTTCTGTTCTGGTCCCATAACCCGATTGGGTTCCCGTGGACGTTAAAAGATTTATCTTTATCTTTATCTTTTCATGCAGCGTGACATTACTTTGCCATGTAAGCTACCATGACATAAAAAATGCCTTTACTTTTGGCATGTAAAAGGTAAGAATTGTGGTGCCATTTAAGCAACCTAAGTGGCTTGGGTAGTAATTGGATGCTGGTGTATTTCATATTAGGAAGGAAGAAACTTTGGCAAGATTTGCAGGAGGTGGCTATTATCTATTTTGCCGCAACTGCCTGCGTTCAGGAAAAGGGAGGTGTTGCCGCTTGATTCCACTATGATGATGATCTGCTTTTGCTAGAATGAAATCGTGGAGCAAATTTGTGGAGCAAATTTGTCGATTACGATGAATGCGTGTCAAGATCTATATGCCTGATAGCTTTTTCAGGATCAAAATGTCAGGAGAATCCCCCGATAGTTATCCAGCAATTAATCGCTTCCCTAACCTCTCGCCGATGCTCAATATCACGTCCCCAGACCTACCTCCGCCAGTGGAATCTCAATTTTTAGCAGGAAGTTTGCAATCATTTCTTAAGCCATGCATTAACTGACGCTAGTGGAATCTGGGCCTGATTATTACCTAATGGACTAACAGCTTCAAAAGTAAAGAATTTAAATGCATGGAATTATCTCCATTCAATTGGTCTTTGCAACAATTAGAATATATTGAAGAAAATGGATGAGATTGTGTTTCAAATGTTAATTCTTGAAAAAGAAATTTTTACGATTCAATTTTAGTCTAATTTATTGAATGATATCTCTAGCCTTGCTTCTCTCTTCGACTCAATGCATCCCATTCAACTAAGTTATGAAACCAACAATAGAATGAAATCAATTATAGAATATGCATGCATTCCCACACACATTTGCCGATTAGACTTACATCAAAGACCCATTAAATACATGCATGCCCTCTCGTATTGCATATTGTGGACTCAGACTGTTTCAAGCATCACAAATTCTATTGGGGTTCAGGCACCTCTATGGTAGAACTTTATACTTGAGATTGAGATTTCTACTCCTAGGCTATGTTTTTATTGCTCTAGCACTTTTGCATGCCTTTCAATCAAGTTGCCCTTCTATAATCAGCTTTTCTTAATGCATCATGGTGTGTGTTTGGATTATTACATGTGGGGCAAGAAGTGTTAAATTGCAAGATCACAGTGTGTTGGATTATCACCTGTGGGGCAAGAAGTAAATTTAAATTGCAAGATTTAGATGATGTGGGAAGTGTTAGAAAAAAGTGCCAGCTTGAGTCCAGTTTATTCACTACTATTTTGGATTAAATTTCTTAAGTTTTAAACCAGCACGGTCTTTTTCAATCCTCTTAATTGAACTCATGACCTTAGGCATTGCCGTGATTCTTCTTGCATGGTTGGCACAATTATGATTCTCTTTGAATAAGCTATACTGTTTCGTCTTAGCTCTTGGATGACCTTGACCATTGTTGATGTCACTCAAGGGTCAGTCTTGAAGTCTTGCATTATCTCCTTAATTATTCGTTCAAAGGTTGTTGTTCCTCATTCGTCTTGCCTTCTAATCTTCCGGATCCTCTTGTTTGGTGGCGCCCCACGTCTCGGTTCTCCGGACACTAGTTTCTTTGGTGGTGGCCTCCTTCGAGATCTCTTGCTTCCAGTGAGGGTGATTACATCTATTCGAGGCGCCCATGAGTTTCGCAGGCTGCTTGTTCGATACGCTCCATGACAATTAAATTTTCTTTTCCTAGAATTTGCCTTACAACAGGGGAAAGCTCGAGGGTACAACCTAGAAATTTCTAAAGAATAGAGGGTACTTTTAAAGAGATTTAGCAACCACTTTTCTTAATGTGAATGTATTTATAACTAGAAGTTATTACTTATACAAGAAATTTATTGCGGCGGACAAGGTCGCCCTGAACATTTCTTTGGTTCGAAACCTATAAGGTTAGACCCACTATCAAAGTATAGTTTAATCCGACAAACATCACACAAACTCCAAAATGGTGTGAATGTCGGATTTGGTGTTAGTTCACAATTTTGTTAATTGTAAATTGCGCTAGATTATTTAACTTCTAACTTGAGCTAGTTGTAGTTGTACTATTGTAACTTTTAACTTGCAAGTTGTGCTAATTAGCATAATAGTTGTCAAAAAATGAAACCTTATCTTCTGCAGATTCCCAAGCTTGTTGAAGTAGATGACATAATGAAAGCAAACATTTTTCCTAACAAAGCTCAGATCACTATCTGCACACCATATCAGAGGCAAAAAGGAGGAATGTGACGTTCCATGTATTTATACGGGATACGTATAAATATACTAACACGTCACTAGTAAAGGTACGCCACCATGGGGTATTTTAACCTAAGGGGGTGACCTAAAAAGGATTAATTTAGCTATGCTAAATTAATCATTAAAGGATAATTGTTCAATTAACTTAATTAAGCTAATTAAATATTTAGGAAGGCGCCACCTGGCTGACTTCGATTGGCCAGCATGGGGATGCTAATTTGGGTCATCTAACTTGATCCCTATCCCATGTACCACAAATTCGACCCAGGAGAAGCGCCTCTCGGCCAAGTTCTTTGGCGCCAACTTTCTTTGAGTGTCCAATTCAGCGGGCCCCGGTTCTTTGGCGCCCAAGTCCAGGGAAGATGGAGTTACCGAACGATAATGGATCTAGCAGGAACTCAGGTGGGTGGTTAGTATAGCTTGATGCTTCTAGAGTAGCGCCCCTGTTGGGCACTTGTTGTGTTCATTTCTTACATTCTCTCGTGCTTTACACAGGGAACTAACCCTTGATTGCAAAGGTGAGTACTCTTTATCTCCGATTCTGTTCTTGCTCTTAAAGGATGGATTGATAGTTCTTTGCATATAGTACTACTCTTGAAATGGGGGAACTAAGGGGGGGTAGAGACCCCTGAGCCATGTTTAGTAGTATGCTCCTAGGTAGATCCCTGTATTTCCCATTAGTGCTGCACTGTGTGCGAGGGAGACCACCGGGTCGTAGATGCTATGGAATGGCTTAGCACCGAGAGAAGGGACGATGGTGGTGAAGTGGGGTAGGGGTCTTGCACGAACATAAAAGGCTCTTGAGAGACTCCTACTGATGGGCTAGGCATGATAGCCGGTCCGCGTAGGGGCGGGTATGGGTCCGACACTCCCCCCGGGTGCGAGAGGTGTGACCCGTATGGGGCACCCCCCGCACTTTGAGTAGATTTAGGGTGAGTAAATTCAGTGCGGATCGCGGGGTCGCTGATGCGTACGTATTCTCTAGCTCACCCATGGAACCACTGCGATCCTGGAAGGGGACACTTCCCTGACCTGCCTCGTCGGACTAGGGCTTCATGAACCCTGGAGCAGGCTCGAAGGGTGATGCCTTGAATCTGCGTCTCCGGAAGGCTATAGTGATGCCATAGCATGAATCGACCCATCTGCAAAGTGTGCACAGGAGGGGCGGATGGAGTGGACAACCCTAGCCGATGTTCTATGCCAGCCAACGCCATGTCAAGATTCGGTCTGCTGATCTCTTGAGGCCTAGCCGTCAGTCGATCCTCACTGGAGTCTGAGCCGGGGTAGAACCATGGGTTGGGGTGTTTTCTCTAGTATTTAATGTATATTCTTTGCCGTTAGTACTTGGATGGATGTGCCACCCTTCGTGGTGGTTATTTATATATGATTTATGCTGTGTGCTAACATGTATTCACGCTTCCGCGACTTAGGAGTCCCATTGAAGGCGTGGGCCGAATGACACCTCCGTGTCCTTCACTCGGGCATCTCTCTACGGATGGCTCGGGATAGACGGAGGGCCCTGCTCATGGCGAGATGGTTGCCATGGGAGGGGAAAGTCCCCTATGTATACGGCCGGGTGTCGTATATATTCAGGGAGCGTCACAGTGGTATCAGAGCATGGTTTTGGGAAACCAAACTACTGCACCGACCACATACTAACTCGTTAGATCGCTAGCTAGTGAGTGAGGATTTTTGGAGTAATTTGAGATTTGGGCAGTGTAGTAGATGTTATCATGATTAATTTAATGTGGCTCAAGTAAAATTTTGGGATGGGTACCCTAACCCTAATCGGCGGGCAGGGGGTACCCGGGTGTTGCTGGCGACGGTGGCGAGGTCAGGGTAGGGCCTGCCCGCAGCCCTAATCTGGAAAAAAAAAAAAAACCCTAACCCTAATCTGCGGGCAGGGGGTACCCGGACGCTCCTGGCGGCCGTAGCGGGGTCGGGATAGGGCCTGCCCGCAGCCCTAAAAATGCGATTCCGCCAGTTTTTATTTTTTAGGGTAAAAATTTAAATTTAAGTTAAGGGTAACATTTTTCCTTTATTCTCTTAACGCTTGTTGCTCCCTTGTGCTCCGCCTAGCTGCCATAGCCGTCGGACCTGAAGCTCTCTTCCGCCATAGCCCTTTCTGCTTGCAACCTCGTTCCTCGTCTGCCTACCCTAAGCGCCCACTCAGTGCCCAACCCTGTATGATGGAGGAACCCAAGCAAGTGTATAAGCGCTTGCCCCGCTATTCTAGATGCTCCATAGCTTCTCTAATGGCCGAACTTTTGCCACGCCCAAACCCATCGGCCGGAGCGGAAGCCAAAACCGAGGAGTTATTGGAACATTTTGCTAAGCGCTTTTATGAAGGGGCTAAGATACCATACCCGCTTTTCTGCTATAATGAGCGCTTCGTGTATAAGCTTAACGCCATGTGGGAATCCTATACCGTAATTGAGGAAGCAGATGGCGTCCAGAACTACACACGATTTTGTCCACCAGAAGGGGATGAGCAAGCTGAAGCCGAGGCCATACAGATGCAGGCCCATAAGATCCTACAAATGGCACAAGAAGCTGACCAACGATGGATTGCAACCAATGACCCTGCTGCGCAAGCTTTAGGGTACCGTTATCTTGGTAACGGGATGTGTCTCTTTAATGGTGGGTCATATACCATCCCATCCTTTTCTTATGAGGAGGAAACTAATCGTATTATTTGGGAAGCCGGGTCGCCCCCATTTTTCACCGATCAGTTCCAGCGGGCTGTTGAGCAGGACATGCAGGCCAATCCCCCACGGTATTTTCTGGAGCTTAAGCGAAGAACAGACGTTCGGATAGCCAGGGAAAAACGAGCAGAGGAGCAGGCTACACTTCAGGCACAATCACAGAGGGCAACCCACTTGGCAAAGGAGGCTGCTAAGCTCCGTGAAGATACCCTCCATGCACAGCAAGTGGAACAGGAGCGGCTTAGGAAACAAGAGCAGGAACGGAACCGTCAAGATCCGCCACCTCCGAGCAATCCTTTTCATCGCCGAAAGCGAAAGAGTACGGCCCGTAAGTCAGGTGCTCAGTACAGGGATCAGCTCAAGACTCGGGGTGGTGTCACTAAGGCTGCAGGAGACAATCGGCGGGATGAAATCATCCGAAAGGCCCGGCATCCAAGGACAGCGGGGAAAACTATTCCCGGAGCCCCGCCGCAACCAAAGAGAAAGCATCGGTTCAAGGCAGGTACGGTGGCATTGCGGGAAATACGGAAGTACCAGAAGTCCACTGAATTTCTGCTACGCAAACTTCCTTTCCAACGCCTCATCCGCGAAATTGCCCAAGAATATAAGACCGATTTACGGTTTCAAGTGCATGCAATCCTCGCGCTTCAGGAAGCGGCCGAAGCTTATCTGGTGGCCCTCTTTGGGGACGCCAATTTATGTGCTATTCATGCTAGACGTGTCACCATAATGACGAAGGATCTACAGTTAGCACGCCGGATCCGTGGGGAACGGCCGTGAGAGTATTAAGTTGTAACATGAATGTACTTTTTTGTATATCAATATATAATTAAGTCCAAGTTTTTCCTTCATAGTGTAACGATTAAATCTCTTCTTTTGCGATTCTTATTTAAGGTTCTGAATGGGACACAATAATAATCATAATAATGGTAATGAAAAAAATAAATAAATAAAACAAAAAAAAAATAATTAGCTGGCGCCTCGAACTCCATGCCTGAATATTTAAAAAAGTCACATTCACTTAGGGTTTGTCATTCTCTTAAGTCATCCTTCTCGTTTTCGCTCCTCCTTCTTCGCCTCTTCCTTCTCATGGATTATGAAGGACGTTTTGCCTGGTACATGGGAGGCGCGCAGTGGGATCCTCAGGTCCCCTACCTCTTCTAGACCCCCTCCTGCAGTGCAAGGTTGATCTTATCGACAACATGCGGGCACACCCTCATTATGATGCCTTCCTTGAGTTTTATAACGAGGAAATATTATCGCAGGCAGAACTTTTGGGCGAACCGCCTCAACCCTATCTCTACAAGGATATTTTATGGCAGATGTTTGGGGATGACCGTCACGGCGAGTCCATTCTTAGGGGCATTGTCAGACGTGCTAAGCACGGCCCCATTCTTGACCTCGGCTCTAATCAACTGCACTTTGAGGCCCAGTTTACCCTTGCCCTTATCATGGATAGGTATATTGATAGTACCGACACGGCCTTAGAGCAAGCCAAGGCTCCACTTTCCCCAGATCCTGAAGAGGATGAACAGATAAGCTATGCCGACTTTGTAAGATGGAAGAAATTGGCCGTAGAGAAGCCTTTACCTCGTAGTAAAGGCCAAGCACTTGTCGGCTTGAGTTCGCTTCCTACTATAAAGGTTGGGGATCAGGATTACTTGTTACTGAGCGATATTCAATGGGCATACCAGCATATCGCTAATAAGGGCAAGCAAAAGACGGCTCATCTCCTTTATGAGTTGGCCGAGTATTGTCAGGGTCAAAATGACTTCATCGATTATTCTCGACCCGTCTACGTGCCGGAGATACACCGACTGCACAACTATCATCCTCTTGATGTTGAGCCTATCAACACTCTGTTATCGTTACGGCAGTTAATGATTCAGAGTACTCCGTCCTCAATTCCTGAGTCGACTTTCCACGCTACGGCCCCACATGTTCCCAATATCAACGATGTCGTAGTCAAGATGGAAGACGACCCAACTATGGAGGATCTATGTGATGAAGGCCAGTACGCTCAGGAGGACAAAGATTTTGTTAAGGAAGAGGAACTGCCGCAGAACTTTGAATCTGAGTTGGCTTCCTTAACCCATCTGACTGTTGAGGGCTTGAAATGCCATATTACCTGGTTCTTCTTGTCGGCTTTTACAAGCAGGCAAGTCCTCTTCTTTGCCGCAATTGCGCCTGAAGCAGAGGCGGCTGTATGGGCACTTAGGGCACTTTCGACGACAGCCGGCCATAAGAAGTTGCCCACTAACCTGGAGCAGGTCATCCTGGTAAATCGTGATCTGGCCATTGCGGTGTTTGACCACGACATCGGCTCTTGGATGAACTTGAGTCTACTGGTTGCAGCGCCATTAGCTACAAATGTTCCTCCAGAGATAGCTTCATCAGCTGCCTCCTCAATTAACCCTAGTGTATTACTTCTGCAGCACCGACCAGAGCCTGAGTTTGATACACAAGCGCAAGATGTTGAAGGGTCGACCTCTTAGTTCTAGATTTTATCAGACAATTGTATTCAGTTTTATGTAATTTTGATTGGGCCATCATATAATCTACATACTATTTTCTTATGTTTACTTGTACTGTTGAAAACCATTGAATTGTCTTTTTCCGTCACTGCTTATCTCTCTTCTTTAGAGTTGAACTATGGGGAATTGTTCGATATTGCATATTCATTCTTGCCGTCTTGCAGACGATGAGCTCGTAGACATCGAGGAAGAAATCACCAGTCGCATACGACGGGACGATCAAGGACCTCCCGACCAGGATTATGGCCAACGGTACGGGGAGTACCCGGAGTGGGATGATGATTACGACGCAGGGGAACCCAAAGAAGAAGGAGAGCCCTATGATTCAGCTAAAGGCTTGGAAGTAATCAATATTGGGCCTTTGAGGACTTACAACAAACTCTTCGTCGAACATGGGATTACTGGGAAATGACAAGGCATGAAGCTTTTGCCGACGCCAATGATCACTTGTGGCAGATTTTCTATGCGCTAAGAAGGCTCTTTAATCTCCTTATCATTAGCCCCACGTTAGACTACCAGCCTGTTATCATCCAGGCCTGGGCTTGCTACAAGGTAGTCAGGGCTGTACGGGAGAGCGTTTCTATCTTGTACCCTTTTGCGCAGCCCTAGGCCCGGTCCCCTCAATTTTTCTATGTTTATGTGTGAGTTGAAGAATTGCCCAATGTATAATATCTATCTCTGTATTATATAACTTTAAGTTTTGTAACTACCTTCAATGTAACGATCTCCAATGTAACGACTGCTTTGACTTATAATAAAGATCTTTTCTCTTGTACTCTCTTATTTACTCTTTCTTCAGTACTATCCGAAATGATCTTATTTGTGAGACTTGATGTCACTGTAATTCTGCTTATATTTTTATGGTCAATATAGATGGTGCACGTAACACCGCCTGGCAGACACCCTCGAATGCCAGTAGACTCACACCTGAGCAAGAACTTATGTTGATAAAGAGGCAATTAGTCGAGTTACAGTCTTATGCGCTAAACGCCAATCCACCACAGCATATGCAGGAAGACGGACCGGAGTTACCTCCGTTACCACCATGTCCACCCCCACAGCAGCCACCTGCACCGGCACCAGGTGCTGTACCCGCACAAAGGAGGCACCATTCCAAACGTCGTCGAAGCCCGTCCACGGATAGTGCCACATCCTCCCGATCAGCCACCTCTGTGTCTTCAGAGTCCTCTATATCGTCTGGTGATCATCCAAAGGCCAACGACAAGGAGTACCGTAAAACGGTTGATACCGCCATCACTAGTATTTGGAAGAACAGAAAATTGGCTCAATTTGACGGGAAATCTAGAGGCGGCCTGAACGCAGAGTCTTGGTTGGACGAGATGAAGGAGTTTGGCAAATCCTATGGGATGACGGAGAAAGATACAGGAAAGGTTGCCACTACAAACCTTACAGGGGCTGCTCGTATTTGGTGGAAGGGCTATGCTAGAGCCAAGTATCTAAACAGAAGCAGATGCAAGTTTAAGAAGTTTGCCAAAGCTTTTAAGTCGCATGACGTGCCTCGTGCGCACAAATGCCAACAAATTCAAACTTTTTATAGGTTGGAGCAAAAGGGTATGTCAGTCCAGACCTACACAGATGAATTCATGCGCCTGAGGCTGTATGTGCCGGGTATGAATGAAAAGAGGGCGGTGGAAGGCTATATTGAAGGGTTGGTCCCATCAATTAAGCGAATGGTTAAGGCCATAGACCCGAAGTCAGTTGCAGAGGCTGAGGCTAAGGCATTGAGCCTTGAAGAAGACACGCCGCGAAGCCAGTACCAACGTCCAGCATCTTACTCCCAGCCACGTTTGCCACCCCAAAGGTGGACTATTTAGGCCATGTTATTTCGGCCGAAGGAATTGCTACGGATCCAGCAAAAATAGAGGCAGTTAAGGATTGGCCCATTCCTGGTAATGTGTCAGAGGTCCGAAGTTTCTTGGAATTGGCAGGATATTACCGGAAATTTGTTAAGGATTTTGCAAAAATTGCAGCACCTCTTACCGACCTTACGAAGCATGAGAAAGTCAAGGATTGGATGGAACATTGGAAAGCAAAGGTCCAGGACAGTTTTCAGAAACTTAAGGATGCTTTGACATCAACACCCGTCCTCACATTGCCGGATCCGAAAAAGGACAAGATTGCCAGTAAGATTGCTACCGGCGGAGTTCTCATGCAAGAAGAAAGGGTTATAGCCTACGATTCTAAAAAGATGAATGACACAGAACAGGCTACCCTACCCATGATCAGGAATTGTTGGCTGTCGTTCGCGCTTTGCGAATATGGAGACACTACCTTCTTGGTAGAAGATTCCACCTTGATACGGATCATCAGAGTCTCCGTTATCTATCGACCCAGCCAAATCTCAACCTCCGTCAGAGAAGATGGATGGAATTTTCGGAGGAGTATGATTTTGAGATTATGTATAAGCCTGGGAAACACAATGTGGTTGCCGATGCGTTGTCACGCCATCCCCTGGTAACGCGAACCCATTGTAATGCAATTTCCATGCTCACCAGTGAGTTTGAGAAACAGATAGAGCAGACCTTAGCCATAGATCCAGAGTTCCGAGATGTGTGGGATAGTCTGGCTAAGGAGGCACGCACAGATAAGGAACGTGAAGCTTTCCGTTCATATAAGAAAGAGGGTAATTTCTTATACCACAAAGATAAGTTGTGTGTACCTGAGACTTCAGGAATACGTAAGCTTATTCTGCATGACACACACAACAGCCCTATAGCGGGACATGCAGGTTTCATGAAAACCTATTTCAAGATCCGCTCCAGTTATTTCTGGCCTTCTATGAAGAAGGACATTGCCAGGTATATTAAGCAGTGTCAGGTGTGTCAGCAAACCAAGGCTGAGCAGTTGCGGATCCCTGGGGAATTGCAACCTCTGGATGTGCCCAATGCCAAATGGGAAGTGATAACCATGGACTTTATTGTGGGCCTTCCACGTACTCTCCGTGGTTATGATGCATTCATGGTAGTGGTCGACAAATTATCGAAGATGACTCATTTCTTGCCATGTCGTACTACGGATACATCTTTCGATACTGCTTTGCTGTTCACAAAGGAGATCTTCAGATTGCATGGAATGCCACGCGTTATAGTATCCGACAGGGATCCCAAGTTTGTAAGTGCATTCTGGAAAGATTTCTTTACCACCATCCAAACCAAGCTTGCTATGAGTACGGCATATCATCCTCAGACGGATGGTCAGACAGAACGTACAAATCGCATTATAGAAGATATGCTACGAAGTTATGTGTGGAGTAAGCAATCACAATGGGCTGACTATATTTACTTGGTCGAATTTGCCTATAATAGCATGAAATAGGAGTCTTCCAAAATGTCTCCCTTCATGATAAATTATGGTTATCAATGCCATACTCCAGACGCATGGCATAATCCCGTTTCTAAGGTGGAGGTTTCTCAAAAACTCCTCTTGGAAATGCAAGCTTTGGTTGAAGAAGTTCAGCGGTTACTTGTTGGTCGCGTCGTGAGTCGCCGGAAGAGTGTCGCGGATAAGCATAGAACCCCACGAAGTCTTTCGGGGGGGGCGAATCGGTTTGGCTCAAGATTAAGGTAAAACAAGCCAAGCTTAAGATTGGTAACTCGCAAAGAAGCTCGCACCCGATGTGGGCTGGGCCGTTCAAGATCATCGAACGTGTTGGAGAAACGAGCATATCGTTTGGATTTGCCACTCCACTTGAAGATCCACAAGGTCTTTCACGTGAGTCTTCTGAAGCAACATACCCCTGATCCAGAGGAGGTCTTGGATACCCCAACCCTCCTAGAAATGACAGAAGAGCAACTGGAGATAGTGCCTGAAACTCTTCTTGATCGAGCTTATAAACAAACCAGAAGGACTCAAATGTTGCAATACTTGGTTAAGTGGAGACACTTGCCAGTTGAGGATGCTACCTGGGTGATGAAGATAGACCTTGAGAAGCACTATCCGGACTTCATGCGGGAATCTCAAGGTCGCACCATCAACGATGCTATCAACCCCGCAGCCGGCGGTAAGCTTGAAAGATTGATTCGCCGAGAGCCATGATCTAGAGGGGTAGATGCATCGTAAATAATAATAGTTACCAATGATGAGATCACCTTCGTGTTCTCTAGGACGTGGTGGATTGTTGATGTTGACATGACCACGAATTGCTTGGAAAACATGTAGTTGATAGGCTGCGTTCATCTCGGCTATAATGGGAACTTCACCATTCCTTATGCCGCAATGAATTGCAAACCATAGACATGACAGGTTCCCTTGTAGATAGGGTTTTTCTTTTATTTATTATAGGGGGTGGTCCCTTCAACCACAATCTATTTATATTATCTGATCTCTATATGTTCTTATGTTTCGCGCTTATCCGACCGTCCATTCGAGATCCGACGGCTCACGTGGGTTTGGGACGTATCCTACGGCCCACGTGGCCTGGGAGTTTACATATAATATGTGTACCGCGGTCCTACGGTCCAGATTGATCTGATCCTGACCGTCGGTCCAAGATCCGACGGCTCACGTGGCTTGGGGACATATCCTACGGTCCACGTGGCCTGGGGAATTATATGTAATAGATCCTACGGCTCATATTGCTTTTATATGGTGAGATCTTGATCGTTGATCAAGTTGAATGCTCGTTCCTTAAGGAAAGGCTTTTAAAATTTTTTATGTTATTGGGGGGATTCGAACCCTGGTCCTCACCCCCCCAAACCCCCCACTCTAACCACTAGACCAAGCGTTAATTCTATGAAAAAATTAAATATACTTAAGGGTAATGTTGTAATTAAGATAAAATAGACTATAATATTCTAGGATGTTTTGAAAGTTTCAAAATGTTCCAGAAAGTTCTAAAATGTTCTAGAAATTTCTAGAATGTAAGGGAATCCAAGAGAATTAAAGGGAATATAAGGAAATCTCATAAATTGTAAGAGAATCTAGGAAAATATACAAGTCTAACGGAATCTCTTAAAATCTAATTGAATCTAAGGGAATCTTCATAATATCTAAGGGAATCTAAGAAAATCTTGATGAAATCTTGGAGTTTTTTTAAGATTTTGCAATGAGCGACAATAGAATATTCTAAAATGTTTCATAATAAAGGTGTACAATATAAATCTTGAAAAAAAAAATATTCTAGATGCTCAGGGCAAGCGCCTCAGTCTAAAAATAGAAAATGTTTTAAAAATATTGCACAGATCCAAAATAGATTATTTTAGAAGGTTTTAAATGCTCATGGGTAAGCACCTCAATCAAAATAGAAAATTCTAAGAGAATCTAGGAGAATCTAAGAGAATCTCAGTAGAATCGTTGGTTATCTAGAGCACTATAGGGCCTTACACCGCTAAAACTGGAACAATGCGTCGTAGGACGTATTAATTTTCTTGTATATATATACTAATATATTGACATGTGCAAGCCAGTAAGCAGTTCGTGACCTGCCCATGTATAGAGGGTTGCTAATGGCCCAACTTCTTCAGTTTAATTTTGTCTACATGTGTTGTTTTCTTTGTCACTGTGATGTTTTAAATTGGACTTCGGTCCTTAAACCTTTTTGATGATAACTCTGTGAAATGCACCTTGGCGCTTAAACTCTGATATATTTCAAACTTCAATGTACTACTGTCCAAAATAAGGAATTAAGTATACTTTCTAGTGTTTCAGTTTCTTCGGTTAACTGTCCCTGGTTAGCTAACCCCAATGCTGAGGACAACATTATTTCTAAGGGGGGGAGAATGTGACGTTCCATGTATTTATACGGGATAATTATAAATATCTTGACACGCCACTAGTAAAGGTAATCGCCACCATGGGGTATTTTAACCTAAGGGGTGACCTAAAAGGATTAATTTAGCTATGCTAAATTAATCATTAAAGGATAATTGTTCAATTAACTTAATTAAGCTAATTAAATATTTAGGAAGGCGCCACCTGGCTGACTTCAATTGGCCAGCATGGGGATGCTAATTTGGGTCATCTAACTTGACCCCTATCCCATGTACCACAAATTCGACCCGTGAGAAGCGCTTCTTGAAATGCCAAGTTCTTTGGCCCAACTTTGTTGAGTGTCCAATTCACCGAAAGGCCCCAGTTCTTTGGCGCCCAAGTCCAGGGAAGATGGAGTTACCGAACGATAATGGATCTAGCAGGAACTCAGGTGGGTGGTTAGTATAGCTTGATGTTTCTAGAGTAGCGCCCCTGTTGGGCACTTGTTGTGTTCATTTCTTCTGTTCTCTCTGTGCTTTACCTGTAGGAACTAACCCTTGATTGCAAAGGTGAGTACTCTTTATCTCTGATTTTGTTCTTGCTCTTAAAGGATGGATTGATAGTTCTTTGCATAGTACTACTCTTGAAATGGGGAATTAAGGGGGTAGAGACCCCTGAGCCATGTTTAGTAGTATGCTCCTAGGTAGATCCCTGTATTTCCCATTAGTGCGGCCTGTGTACAGGAGACCACCGGGTCGTAGATGCTATGGAATGGCTTAGCACCAGAGAAGGGACGCAGTGGTGAAGTGGGGGAGGGGTCTTGCACGAACATAAAAGGCTCCCCAAACTCCTACAAAGGGCTAGGCCCGATGGCCTGGCCACGCGTAGGGCCTGGTATGGGTCCGACACTCCCCGGGTGCGAGTTGTGACCCGCATGGGGCACCCCCTCGCACTTTGAGTAGATTTAGGGTGAGTAAGCCTGCACGGATGTGGGGGTCGCCGATGCGCACGTATTCTCTAGCTCACCCATGGAACCACCATGATCCCGAAGGGGACACTTCCCCGCCTCGTCCTGGACTAGGGCTTCATGAACCCCGGAGCGGGCTCGGCGGGTGATGCCTTGAATCGCGCCTCCTGGAAGGCTATAGTGATGCCATAGCATGAATCCACCCATCTGCAAAGTGTGCACAGGAGGGGCGGATGGAGTGGACAACCCTAGCTGATGTTCTATGCCATCCAACGCCATGTCAAGATTCGGTCTGCTGATCTCTTGAGGCCTAGCCGTCAGTCGATCCTCACTGGAGTCTGAGCCGGGATAGAACCATGGGTTGGGAACACGATTGCAAATTAAACGGGAGTGTTGCATCACTCCCGTTTCAAAGATTCCCTTTTAAAAAACACCATGTTTCTAAAATAAGCCTTTTTTGAAAGTTGTTGAGAATTTCTAGAGGTTCGCATTTTTTTCCGTGTAATTTTGGGCCATTATTAGGCGATAACTTTGTACTTATGAAACAGAAATCATACAAATAGCGAAATTTAGGCAGAGACTTGAAGAGACTGAAAGCATGAAAAAAAAGAGAGGAAAAAAAAGTAATATGTTTTTAATAAATTTTCGTACATCAATATGGAAGATTCATTGTAATAAATAATGATAGTTTTAATATGCAGTAGTCAAAGATCTACATCATAGTCCTCATCATTTTTTTTTTTGCTCTGCCTCTAGATCATTCGTGCCGTCTCTCTCCTTCCTTTGCTGAGACTTAAGTTTTGTATCCTCCTTGTCCTCTGGAATGGTAGATAAAGCTACTTCTTTAAGCTCTGCAAAGGTTGCCTCATCGTCTAGTGAGCTGGAGAATGGAGGCTGTATCTCTGAGGATGTTAGTTTAGCATAATCAGATGAAGACTTGGCCCCTAGCTCTTGATGTTCATCTGGTAAAGTAGGTAAGGCAGCCAGTCTCATCTTCACAAAATTAACAAAGATCCTTATCAATATCCACGGCTACGCTTCGCGCCCCTTCTTAAGTGCACATGCGATAGTAGTACGAGAACCGTGAGAAAGCATCAAGCACCCAATCTCACGGACGCGTGAACATGTCCGTGAGATGGTTGATGAGCTTTTGTGGTTTCGGTAGTGATTCACAATCCCGCCTTTGTGCGCTTGGGTCCCGCAATTTACGTAACAATCTTGCTGGAAACTCAAGGACGTTTGAAAAGTTTTGACAAAGGCGGTGTTGAAGTGTTCCATGGTCCTCTTCCCATCAAAACTCCAATAAGCTACATGAAGGTACTCTACCTTGCTAAGCAACCTTGGTCCTCCACCATGGTAGTTGATGTTCGCTTTGTACCTAGTGAAACATTTAAAGTGATGTGAGCAAAAACAAGAACTTACACTTCAAAACCGTATAGAAAATACTATTCCGAATACACTACGTAATCAAAGAGAAAAGTAACGTATTCGGAATAAGACTTACCGCACAAAGGTTTTCATATCCTCGCTCGAATCGGAGAACCAAAGTGGTTTTGAAAGTCGATTCTACCAAGCCGGTGCATGCTCGAATGGAAAGTAACTAAACGCCAATGTTTAGCCATTGTGATCTGCTTGATTCCATCAATAAAAGCATTAAACTCTGAAAATTTGAAGGGCTGGTCGTCGTATCTGCTGTCTTTAAGCTTAAACCCGTAGGGAAGATCAGCAATAACCAAAGTGAAGTCCTGTGGCTTAACCGTTCCGACAAGGTTCGTGCAATCACCATGAATGATTGAATATAAATTGTTTTGATTAAACATGCAGAATCTCTCGTAGTCGGATGGTTCTGGCTCAACAGTTCTTCTTTCAGCTAACGACCTCTCTTCCCGTGCTGTTCGAACCAAATGCATAAAGCCCTCGGGAAGGTCTTTGTTTTTCTTTTTGCTCTGAGGAAAAACATGACAACAACTGTAAGGAGATCGTGTGTGCGAAGACGAGGAATGTTGAGAGTACTTACCCAGCCCTCAAAATTTGGTGCATATTGCACAATGCGCTCGTCAGAAGTGGCTATAGGGTAGAGTTCCTTGCACCTTTCCCATGTCTCTACGTTTAGCTGCTCCATCAAACATGTTTGACATGTTATGACGTTCTTTTGGCTGCAAGACGTTAAGGAAACAATGAGTTAAAAAGTAAGAAACAAGGCAAAGAAGAAGAAAAACAAATAAAAGTCAAGCTAAACGTGATTCGGAATACAAACCGGTTAACCGGTGATGCTACCTCGAAACAAAATGCATTGTGTATTCCGAATACACATTGCTTCTCTCGAAGGAAGCAATGTGTATTCCGGAATACACAATACTTTTTTAGAAGAGGACATGTGTATTCCAGAATACACATGCCTTCCTTTACATGAGCAATGTGTATTCCGGAATACACATTGCTTGTCTCTAGAAAAGCATTGTGTATTCCGGAATACACAGTGCCCATGTGAAGAAAGGTATATGTATTCTGGAATACACTATCTACCCCGATGTTTTTGGGACTCTACGTCTAAAGAGTAAAGTTTGTGGCAGAGATCTTACTTGTGCAATTCCTTTGACATTTCTTCTAGGCTAAACTCCTTATCAACAACTTTTTGGAGAAGCCGCTCCAGAATCTCTGTGTCGGAGAAGCCCTGCATTTCTCGCCAGACGGTAATGGTCATTTCTTTTTTGGGCACGTCAGATGATTTTTTCTTGGCTGTCTCCTTGCCCTTGCTCTTTAACTCCCCTCGTTCGAACATTGAAAATATCTCGTCCTGGAGTTCCCAAATCTGTTCAAAAAGATTTCACGTGAGATAGTTGATTTGTTATTCTGGAATACGTTTTGTTCTTACCTTGCCATCTCTAAAAGCTAATTGGAACCAGTTATCGTGGCCAATGAGAGACTGCCTTTTATTGGCCTCGTCATATTTCAGGCAGCATTCAATGGCACACGCCTCCTTAAGCTCCAAGGAAAAACGCCGCTTCTTCAGTCCTCACCGTACTTTTCCTTGAAAATTACGTACTCCCTGTGCATGAACCGGATCTTGTCGACGAAACTCATCTTTAGTTTATATTCGTTGTCAGCATTGTGGGTGTTGGCAACGATTTTCGCTTCTTCATCGGTAAGACCACAGTAGACAGCGCAGAGGACGGAGAGGTACCTCGAGTTCTTCTTCTCTTTATAAAGTTGCCTTCTTGCCTTGAAGCTGTGGTTGCCTCCCAAGACGTAGTGAGTGTAGGTTTCTCTGCGTTTTCTCCATCATAGTCCCGGGGGTTTTGCAATCGCTCCCTCGTCCAATAAGGACAACTATTGGGGCCACATGAGCATTTGGATTGCTCCTTATTCATCTTTCGGGTTCCTCAAGTGATCGGCGAAATTTTGCGAACCCCGAAGTGGCCTTTCACCAGCCTTCATTTTTTTTCGGTGGAAGCTTCATACAAGTGACTGGCAAATAAATGACACCTTGCACAAACTTGTGCAGGTTAATCTCCTCCATTTTCTCAGATGTTTTATCAACTTTTTTTTCTTTGATAGCAACACCAGGTGCTTTGCCTTTCCCCTTCTTCTTCTTATGTGCCTCAGGAGCATCTTCTGTTGCAATCAAAGCCGTTTGCTTTTTTTTAGGCTCTTTAGCGGCAACGGTTTGCCTTTGCCGCTTTGGTGGTGGTGACGGTGGCCTTTCTTCGGACTCTGATGGACTCCCAGATGGTGATGATGCACCGCTCGGGCTCTCTGGGTTATCCTCTTCCCCTTGTTCTGACTCACTGTAGGGGAAGTCCTCGCTCGTTGTGCTTCGAACGTAGTTAATGATGGCAGAGAGCGACCTCTTGTTCAGGTAGTGAGAAACATACTTATTAAGAGGATGTGGATTTACTTTCACAACTCTAAGGTAGGATTCATCAACATGAATAAAGCCTTGGGATGTCTGAAAAGACAGTCTCCCTCCCTGACCGGACTCCCCAGCTACCTCACTGACGGCCTGGATGGTGCCCATGCAGACAAATTCCCTGTCATCGTACCTTTTGGTTCCAGGGCTCCGACAGACATGTAGGAAAGTCAGGGTACTGTACTTTCCAGAAGTACCCCTTGTAAAAAACCATTGAGTTTGGAAGTTTTCGTAGATAGCAGGCGCAACTGACTCCTCAACCCTTCTCTGTGGGTGCGGTTTCTGTGGGATTTTAAGGGGCCTCTTCTGTTGTTTCTTGCTGCCTTCTTGTCTGTGCAAATTGTGTGTAAACACGACCTTGTTAGAGAAAACAGTGGCAAATAACTATTCCAGAATACAAAATGTCTTACAAAAAGGGAAAAAAGAGGGCAAAAAGAGGACAAAAATGCCAAAAAAGCACTGCAATCTTGACAAAAAAAGTGGTCTAAACAAGCTTTAAATGCAGCAAAAACGCCTAGATTAACTAAAAAATGCATGGAAAAGTAACCTCTTAAAACCTAAAAACACGAAAGTGTATTCCTGAATACACTTTCGCCACTTTCGCCTTCGACTGAAGGCCAAAGTGTATTCGGGAATAAGAAACAGACATGCAAATGATTGTAC
Organism: Isoetes taiwanensis; assembly: GCA_021234155.1. NCBI lineage: Eukaryota > Viridiplantae > Streptophyta > Lycopodiopsida > Isoetales > Isoetaceae > Isoetes > Isoetes taiwanensis. The sequence continues at coordinate 14,519,654 of JAJEKV010000033.1, read as the reverse complement.
GTTGTACTTTCTTACTGACCTGTCCATGTTCTCTCTATGTGAATCGGAATACAGTCTCTGAATATTATAATCGAATACTGGCGCCGGGCGAATTTGAGCTCGAGACCTGAATACGAAAGGCGCCGAAATTTCCTTTTAAAGGTATCATTTTCGTCTTGCTCTTTTTCTATGTGATGCGGAATACGTTTAGCTTTACTATCCTACTCTTGTGTATTCCAGAATAGCTTTTATTTTGACTTTCACTTGATTAGTACTTTGGAACTTCTACTTGTAATCGCGTGGGCGTGTATTCGAATAAGAAAAGCTCGCGACTACGTAAAGTTTCTCAAATCTCTTTACCGTTTTGCGCTTGTTAAGATGATGAACCGCCGTGAACAAGCTTCCAACACCTTTTGTTGTCTCAAGCTCGCCTAGTTCTCGAGGACACGCTTTGGGAACAACGTCATTTCTAGTGAAGACCGGCATTCTCCGACTCCTACCTCTTTCATCGTTGTTGCTTCTCAAGACACACCGAGTCCAAAGACGCAATGGACTTCCACCACCCTTCCAACCGGCCACCAAGTCCTCAGAGAGCAAGACACCGGCATCTCCTTCCAAAGAATCACCACCAGTTCGGAGCATGTTGCCACCACCCTTTGTTCCATCCCCGACAACCTACAAGCTCCACAACAACGGGTGTTCAAGAACAAGCTACCCCCATTTATTGCTTCGCCCCTTCATCCAAACATACAAGGAACACGTAGTAAAGTAAAGAAGACCGTGAGATTCACTACAATTTCTCTCACCGTAACTTCACTACAAATGAGGAGGACGCTCGAGCAAGCACTCCTCTTCACACAACAACGGTTGTGACACATGGATTTGCAGAATTCCAGTCCGCTCTAAAGGAGATGTTTGCAAGAACTCCTTTTCAAGATGGTACAAGAAGAGCTGATGCCACAACCTCTTATGGGCCATCACCACCCTTTTTAACACCTTGTTCCCCCGCCTATTCCTGGAACAACTTCACGTGGTCTGCATTTTCCTCTACAAGCACACCGCCAGACGCAGGAAGTCACCCCCGTGAGTAGAAGTTTCATCGAAGATGTAGACACCAACGAGGAACAAAGAGATTACATGTTCTCCAAACAATCTTCAAAGAAATTCAAGGTGGATTTTGGTTTGAGGGCTTGCTCCTCTGTAAGAAGAAGAAATCTTATGGATGAACACAAAATGAGGAGACTTTTGAAAACTAAATGCTGCTCATTGGGTTGCATCGCCAGATTTAACATGGCTAAATTACGAAAGCGGTTAGAGACAACTACAGACTCCATGACATTGGCGCACCGTAATGCCTACTTAGCTTATCATGTAAGACCGCACCGCAAACACCTTCTTGCACTACATTAACCGTCAAGAAGTTTGCCGAAAATGCTTTATGGTTGTCCACCGCTTAGGGTCCACCGTAATGTCTAGAATACACAAAAGATCGGACAAAAATCCAAAGAATCGATGATCATTGTGGACCAAGAAGAGTTGTAACCATGCATGCCCTTGCTTCTTTGTGTCATGGATGGAGAAATATTTTAGAGAAACATGTGAGAAGCTATCTAACAAACAACATGTATCATTTAACCGATAACATCACCAAAAAAGATGTTTTTAATGACTACAAAGAGACTTGCACTCAGCCTTCAAAGACATCTCTTACTCACACTTCACCGTGGGAAAAGTGAATTCGGTCTTGTGAAAATTCCTAGAAAACATAGAATGTCCGCTTGCTCGAGGTGTGCGTAATTAAAGAGTCAACGAGAAACCGCAAAGACAGAGGTCGAAAGAAGTAAGCTCATGTTCTCCAATCTCTCACTTGTTTCAGAGAAAATGCTTTGACCTGATTTCTTCTACGATATTGTGCAACGTAACCTTGCGGTGACATCGTGAACAACAAGCGCAGAGAGAAGAAAGCTTGCCAAGCATAGAAAAAAGCTCTTGAACGTCCAATCGCAATACATGTCATTTGTGATTGATGGAATGGACCAAAAAAAAACAACTCTACCACATTTCTTGAACATTCCTAAAGATGTGCGGGGAATGTTTTGTTAAGGTCCACCTTGTAGGAGCTATGGTCTTCAAAGGAAGTCTAAAGTGCAAAGTATTTTTGACGATCCAAACTTGCATGGTGACCCTAACCTCACAATTACAATTCTTAACAAGGTCCCAGGCGAGCAAGAGCAATTACCACCGATGCTTTATCTCGCAACTTGACAATACTACAAGGGAGAACAAGAATCAAACACTCTTTATGCGTCTTGTGCCATGTTAGTGGAGCTAGGGATCTTTAGAAAAGTGAAGCTCGGGTTTCTTACTTGTAGGCCACACTCATGATCGATTGACCAAATGTTCAAAGAGATTTTACAGTATGCCTTTAGAAGGAAGAAGGCTTTCTGCCTTCCTTCTTTAGTTCAATTATTGAGGATTCTTACACTCCTACTCCAAAGGGTCGATCTTCTTAAAGAGACTGCTGATTTTAGAGAGTTTATTTTCTCTCAACGCTCAAACAGAGAACAAGCCGTGAACAAGTTGAATGATCTCACCTTTCAACATCATATCAAGTTCTACTTGAAGGATGGCCAAAGCTTCTTACAGGGAAGAAGTATACCACAACTAAGGACCGGAGTCCACCGTAGGGATTACGCTTCCTTAAATATATTCCGGACACTTCCTTCATAGAACGTCTTTGAGCAACTTCCTCTCAAAAATCCTAAGGAGTCCAAGCGGAAAGAAAAGTACCCCGAGTCATCCTTAAAAGCCATTGAAAATGGAATTTCCTCGAGCTTTAAGTACTTCTTAGAAGAAGATCGGATGTGGTGGAGTAATTTCTTTCTCGAACAGAAAAATTGTTGTACAAAATATAGCTCTAAGACAGTTGCAAGAACCATTTCAATGGCCTAACACCTTCCATCAACCCCAAAGACTAAGGTCCAAGCAAAGGCTACATTTGCACCTGCATAGAAAGACGAGGAGGACCGAGTCATGTACCTCGCACCAAGACGCAGAATGAGCCTCAAGGTAATATCACAGAAATTACCAAAGGTATGCTAATTGCTCTTCCGACTGAGGAGGATGACAAAGGTCGACCGTTCTGGATAGCAAAAGTGCTTGACACAGTCAAGGAGGAAGGCTTAGTCACTAAACTCAAGATTCATTGGCTTGCAACACGCTCAGAAAATGCTTTTGAAGGTAGATATGAGTTGGAAATGAGAAGCCAAGGAAAAGGGAGAAAGTCCAAGAAGGTGGGTTGTAGGGACGAGCTGAACCTTAATGACGTGACTATATTGTGCTATGATTTTAAAAAGGTGGTGACAATGCTTCACCGTCTGTTGATAGTGATGAGGAAGATAACTCATGCACTTCCTGGAGTGACAGTGAAAGAAGTGAAGGTGATGACGATGGCATAATTAAATATGAGGACGTCCTGGATCCCTCTCTCATCACTCCTCACACTTTTGCACATAATCGAAGTCTTAGAAAAAAGATCAGAATTTTGTATCTTCAAATTTTGAGAATACTAAAGTTTCAGTTACATACTTACTTCAATTTTTGTTAAATATTTTATCCTCCCAAAATTAGAGTTTCTCTCTTAAAACATACTTTAAGAACATTCTATTTGCTAAGAAAAGTGACACTTTAAAAAAGTCAATTCTTTCGTTGCAAAAAAAAATTAGTCATTTGGGGGTCAAAATAGAATTTCATGCATCTTTTTTTTTTTAACCTCGTTTTACCCCCTTTTTTGTAAAAAAATGGAATCTTTGAGGAATATTCCTTTTGCTCTCGTTTCAATGATTTGCTCCCGTTTAATACGCAACTTGTTTTCTCTAGTATTTAATGTATATTCTTTGCCGTTAGTACTTGGATGGATGTGCCACCCTTCGTGGTGGTTATTTATATATGATTTATGCTGTGTGCTAACATGTATTCACGCTTCCGTGACTTAGGAGTTCCATTGAAGGCGTGGGCCGAATGACACCTCCGTGTCCTTCACTCGGGCATCTCTCTACGGAAGGCCCGGGATAGACGGAGGGCCCTGCTCATGGCGAGATGGTTGCCATGGGAGGGGAAAGTCCCCGTATGTATACGGCCGGGTGTCCTATATATTCAGGGAGCGTCACAAGGAAGGAGGAGAAAAGTAATATGAATTGGACATGTGCTTTATGTAATTGCAGATATACAATAATAAGGCGATGACCATATTATCCAAAATACTTGAAGAGGTATCTAAAATAGATCCCCATGAAGATCGACCAAAGAAGAAAAGTAACGGTTCCTGATATAATGGCTAAATGCCGATCACAGTTTTAGATATACGCTGCAGTTGCACTCCTTATCTATTTCGCAATGAGATCTTTGAAAATGTGCAAAGATGATTGCTCCACTCTCTTAGCATAGACTCCAAAATGCCTCCTACAAATAACCGCAAAGATCTTATACATGCAAGGTACATATTTATATATAGTTGCTGAAGAATCGCGGACTTTACTTCAAAGCAAGGTAATCCCATCGTCAGAAAAGCCCATCGCTAAAGAATAGAATGAACCATTCTCTTCAAATGCTGAGTAATCGATCAAACCCTGACCGCAGAAGACTGGACCATTCTCTCTGAAAGCTAAATAATCGATCAAAGCCTGGCCACAGCAGACTTTGCTTCAAAGTAAAGCTACTACCGTAAATGCCACAAATTTTTTCAAAACACAAAAGGCCGCGCATTAGGGGATTTTTGAGATCATAAAGGGCCTTCTAAGAATCTGCTGACTAAGTTACATGAACTACCAATCGAAAAAAGCGAGGCCAGATCCGGTCGCCAAAGCGATTATAACTAACTCACTGGATCACATTTTCTAGCATAAATGTTGATAGAAAAGTCCAAATGAGCTTTTGTTTGGTGCAATAGATAGATTTCATTGAGATCTTTCCAACCTTGGGTGGTTTGCATATCTTTTAGCCCCGTAGGATCGTAAAAAAAGGGTAAAAACCATATTTTTTGGAGTTTTGACAATCATAAATGGTTAAAATATGTGCAAAGCACCTAAGCTTGGAAAGATCTCAACGAGATCCATCTATTGCACTGAACGAGAGCTCATTTGGACTTTTCTATCAATAGTTATACTAGAAAATGTGATCCAGTGAGTTAGTTATAACAGCTTTTGTTGACCGACCCTTTCAGTGCTCGATTTGATTGGTAGTTCATTTATCTTCATTTGGCTTAGTTGGCATGTTTTAAAGGCCCCTTTTTAATCTCAAAAAAACCCTAATGTCAAGCTTACTTGCAGAGGAAGGAACTCGAAGACGGTATCGGTTGCTTGCCAAGGAAGCACTTCGCTCGATTGCAGAGGAACCCTTGAACCTGCAAAGAACGACAAAGAAGAGACGATGGAAAATGAACGGTCCAGATTAGTGCCCCGGTGACAAGAATATTCTTAAAGCATCGTTGTATAGCAATTATACATGTTTAGAAAGGTGCTTTATCCCATTACTTAACTACCTTTTAAAAACTTTCCATCTCATGCCATTTTCTTTCCAAGCTTTGTGTTGAGCAATTTCTCGTTCCAATTTTTGTTTATATATCGCTAATAAAACAGTTAAAGGCATATTTATTGGATGAAAACCCGTCTACTTCTAGACCAATGCTTTAGCTCTTCATTGCTTTAAAATTCATGACCATTGAGGCAAGAAAAGGTATTTAGATTAAAGATAAGTTTTTGGCAAGCAAGTCATGGTCGCTACAATGCCTTATCGAGATAAGTGATTGAAAGAGGCAAATCAGATTGGGGGAAAAAAAAATAGCATCAAATTCAATCTTAAGGAACAACTAAACAGAAAACAAGAAAAAACACTCTCGGGCTACCGAAGGACAACCCCTCGTGCGCAGCATCTTGTTTCACATAGGCCTAGACATTACCAAAAGTATGAAAATTTTTCGAAATAGCCATAAACCCAAATTGGTTTTTAAGTCCATTAGGTTTCCAAAATGTTGTTTGGGGGTCGTGTTTACATATGATTTTGGATGGTTTGCCCATGTATTCAGTATGTCAAAATGTTATATTGTCGACTCACTAATTAGGTTCTGGTTTCCCAATGGTCGATTGGGGTTTATTGGCTTTTTTCTGGAAGGTGCAATTTTTAGAAGTGGAGTCGTGGCGATGGCCTGCCGTGCGCGCGTGGAGCGGATGGGGAAGAGCAGAGGCACTTCCGGCGAGAGGTTTGCAGTCGTCATGGAGTACCAGGTTAGTCTGCTCCTTGTTCTTCTCCATGTCGTGTTGCAGCCCGCCTACTTATGTGCTCTTGATGAGCCGCTCTTTCCGGAGTTTTTTGAAGTGGCCTTCATCGTCCGGCCTGCTTATAGCCGCATCTTGTGATTCTCGGTCTTGTTCTGCAAAGGCCTCCTTGTTCCGGCTTTGCTACTCTGCAACTTTCGGGTAACATGTTGAAGAGGGCAGCTAGATGTAGAAAACAGACCTTTGGTTCTGAGGCTAAATTTCCTTGTGTTGAGGATGCTTTCTCTATGGGGGATGGGGAGGGTACGTCCAAGGGCAGGGGTAGAGTAGAGGGTGAGGATGAGGGAACCGGCCTGTTGGATGTGATGCTTACTTTGGGTTATGCTGGGACTGATGTTTCCGTTGCCATGTTTGACAAGCTTGTGGATTTTCTCAAGACCCGCATCGCTTCTTTGCCTTTGTAGCTCTTGAAAGGGGATCGAGCTTGACCATCCGCGACCGCCGGGGGTGCTTTCGAGCACGCTTGAAGACCCCCTCGTGCAGTGAATGCTGCCATTAAGAGGTTCTTTGGGTGGGGGAGCTCAAAGGCCGGCTGGCATCCTTCTGATATGTAAAGCTCTCAAAAACACGAGAATGCATTGTTTTGAGGGCTTAGTGGGATACTGCTTGAAGGACCTTGGTAAAGTGCACTTCAAAGTGTGCTTGCACAATGTCTCTGAGAGACAAATCGAGATGGGGAAGGATCTCTACCTGCTTCATGGTGCAGGTGACCTGAAGAGTGTGGTTGTGTTGGATAACAGAAATTTGTTGCACAGGGCCCATCACTTTGTCAAATACCACGGCAGGAAGCAGGTATCTGCTTCTCTCGTGTATACTGTATGCCGGATGCTTAGGACTGGCAAGTTCATTTTGTCTAGTCAATGGATTTTGCCTACTAATTGTGCTTTTATTTCAGAACATAGGGTGAAGACAGCATGGAGGATAACTCTTAATCCTTCGCAGGCTATGCCTAGTGATGTACGATGTGTGATTTTCAATATCCCTGCAGGTATGCAACCTGTGGAGCGCATCGGCAAGGCACGTAAGAGGTATTATGATGATGTCCCAAGTCCCGGAGATGGGGATGAGAGTTTCGTGGACATTGCGGAAGACGAATTCAGGCTTGGGATGGAAGAGACCTCTAAGCAACCAAATTACATTTCTTTGGATTGTGCTGATTATACAATGGCTGTTAATTGATTCTGCAGTTTGTGTGTGATTTTGTTTGTAATGTTGTTCCATTGTTTGGCACGTTTCATTGTTTGTGTTGTGTAAGATGTTTGCTAAATTTTATACCTTGTGTTGATGCAGTGATGGAGTACTGACCTGTGATCAGGGTAGCCCTTAAGGACAAAAGTTCGCCAAAAGGCTATTTTTTAAGGATATCGAGAAATTTTGATGCTATGGTTTAGTAGGGCCCATTATAGATGGAAAAAATAAAATTAGCCAACTTTTCTACAAACAAATCTCACTCCACTTGAAAATTCGCCACATCCACTAAGCGTCATAACTATGGATTCGCCTTATTCTCTACCCTCCTTCTCGAATATTTCTTAAGGAATCGCCTAATATTCTAGGCTTTCTTCATAACCTAATCTATTCTCCATATCCATCCAGGTACATATGACAATTTTAAGAGTTATTTTTGTAGCTATTGTGTTTCAAATACTTCTAAAGATGCACTGGAAAGCATTTTTTTACAGACCTCCCTTTTAATAGATTTATTTTATCTACAAGGATAAGCCACGTTCTCATTTGCAAAGGTTAAGTTGTGGTATTGTATCATGCAAGTATAGTTATAGCGTGTTTGTGTCCTTGATTAAATATGGATGCCGGTGAATAAAATTTCACCACAGAAATTGCACTTGAAAAATAAAAACACTTAAATCTTGACAAAATAATATTGGCCATGATTCGCCTAGATTTCTATAAAAAAACATTCATGTCTAGAAAACATTCGCCAGCATAACTAATCTTGCAACTCTATTATTCGCCTGACCTTCTAAACTATGCTTAGACAAATTTGGTCTTAAGGGCAACCCTGCCTGTGATGTTTGCAGGCACATGCCTATGCCATTGTCTTGTGATGCTGAGATGGAGAATGGCCACCAAGAAGTGGCTGATTTGCCCTCGCACCTCCCCGACATAGGCCTCCCCGAGCCTGCATTGCCACAAGTCCGCCGTTGAGCCCCCCCTCAGAAAACTATGATTTCCAATGGCTTGCCACATCCTAGTATAGCATCTCGCAGATGCGCAGCATGCCCATGTGGCATCTAATTGCTCACTAGCGCTGTTAACATAAATACACTTGTCAAACCGCTGCGTACCTCGCGGCGCTTTGCCCGGATGCGCTTGGGACGCCTCTTTCATGAGCTTGAAGAGACAATTGGCACCATGGAGTGGGATGAGGTTGTTTGTTTCTACAAGAGAGAGGGCTCTTTAGAAGTCATATGAATTTGGCACCCAAGGCCGCAATTCTGAAACTCGCATATTGACAGTATATTGTTAGGATGTTGCAATTCTATTGTCATGTGTTGTCACTCTAACGATGCACAGCGGGACAGCTTGCGAGGAGAGGCACGCAGAGGCACTAAACATTACAACCAACCGATGTCAACCATTATGTTGTGGATCTTTGAACTATTTTTTGTTCATTGTTTGTTTGATGTAGTTGCATTGCATGGTGTGCATGGTGCATGAATAGTGCATTCAAAAACTTAAAAAGGTTTTTCTCAATTATTAATGCATATGCATTTGTGTGCTTGAGCACTTGCACGGGAATAGCCCCCTGCCATAATGGGGAGCCCTTTGGGGATCTCCATTATGGTTGGCGAAGCATCGTGGTGTCGGGCTTCACCGGGCGCGGGTTCAACTCCCCATGCTTCGTTATTGTTTCTCTTTGTCTGCATTGTGGGGAGGTCTCCTTATGGGTGTGCAATGGACTTGCACATTGTCGCTGCATGCATATACCGTGTCAAGGTTATTTACAAGTTGACTTGAACCATTGGATGACGTGGAAATGGGGATTTGACCCCATCTTAATTTCTGATGGACGGTTCTGGTTATTGGATTTTGGACATGCTTGGGAATATGCCCTTTTTCAATGGCTAAGATAGAGCGATTATAGGATAGAGCGATTAGGCATAGTAGAACCATAACATAGAACATAGTTGCAATACTAAAGAAAAAAACACACCACTAGGTACTACACTATATATCCAAAAAGGATCACCATAGGCAAGTCCATAACATAGAACATAGTTGCAATACTAAAGAAAAAAACACACCACTAGGTACTACACTATATATCCAAAAAGGCTCCAAGTCCAACGTGATCACCATATGCAGGATGTGCGCTCCCATCGACGGTAGAATGCCTGTTTCCGGCTGCAAGGGCATGGCTTCTTCCTCCAATAATTTCATCACAATCTGGGCACTTGGATTGCTGCATTGCTCCACCGCACTCGCCTATGGCATATATATGACCATTTGGGCATTCAAACCAATGTCCACTAGTTCCAACTTCTGCGCTTACTGCTCTAACAACCTGCATCTTAATTTGGTTCTGCGCACTTTTCATAATGTTATGTGCGTCCTTCTGATTTGCATCCTGTTGAAGAATTATTTCAGATATTGTTACTGCATCTGCAAATCGGCTGAGACCAGTACATGCAGATGCCCATTGGATTAGTGCCCTGATTGCCATGTTCCTGCTTACTGTGGAGGTCAGGGATTCCATTCGCGTCCTAGCAGGTAGAGGATTATACGTCTCTTCTTCTTCTAACTTTGGAATCACTTCTAGTTTTGATGCTAGAAAACTTTGTCTGATCACAACTCGAAGATGGCTTATTGCTTCGTAGAATCTCTGGTGCACACAGTAGATAACAGCGAGGTTGAGGTGAGCTTCTGGTAACCCTGGGTTTACCAGTATAGCCCTCTGGAAACATTCAAAAGCACCCGCGTATTCTTTCTTTTTCAACTTCTCTACACCATGTCTTGTCTCAGCATAACCATAGACCCGCCGCTTCACAAGTTCTACTTGTGCTAAGCTTTTCTTCACAATATTTGAATATCGATAGGTCCTCCTAATGGGGCACCTGCATTGAGGACTGCAGAAACAAATCTTCATACGAGAGTTGATGGAAATAAAAAACTTAGTTAGAAAAGATCTTACCAGGACTTGAGCTTTATGGCTTGGGATTCAACTGATGATGCCCCATTCATGGAAGAAGTTGACTCATCTATATCCATCCACTGATCTAGCCCACTGACTTCAAAAATGTGGCCACAATCTGTAAGCTGGATAAATCTGTCAGACAGATCGGTTTCCTCGAGTTTCATTTGTGATATTACATCTAATGTATCTGGGTCACAGATCCTGCATTTAGATGGGCATTTCTCTCCACACATGCCTATGCAGGGGTGGCCACATTTAAGCCTTTTTTTACATGGAAAGTCACATCGTGGACGCTCACATACTTGGTAACAAAGAAGATCACAGGCAAGGTGTTCGCATTCCCAAGCACATGGCTCCAGGCAAGGTATGCAAGGTTCTCCACATTTAAGGGAACATTTGGTATGCAAACATCGTTTTTGGCAATTTGCTGCACAGGGCGAGCAGGACAAGGAACATTTATCTTTGCAGTTGTGTCCACACGGAAGACCACGGCCACATTTCTCATTACATTCAATGTGATGAGTTCCTTGTTTGCATTTTCCGCATGTTCCTTTACACTTGTGTAGGCATCCTGGTAGAATTTCCTGACATGGTTTTGTACAGGAGACTACACTTGGATCTTTATGGCATGCTATTTCTATTGAATGAGAACAGGGACCTCCTTCAATACCCTTCTGTGGCAAACCGAAGTTGCAAGGTTTCGCGATGGTTCTGTGCATTGGTGACCACATGATAGAAGTTTTGAGCACATATTTCTGCAGGATGCAGCGACTGCAGGTTCTGAACATGGCACGGGACTTGTATGTCCACAGCTTGGTATCCTCTTTTCTACAAGCTCTTGACAGGGCGGACAGTCTTCTCCTCCATGGCATGGTTTCATGCACCCAGCGGACAGTTATCGAATGGCTTTAAACATCTTTTTAGACAGAACACTCTTTCATGTGTTCCTGGATGGCAACGCCTTGGACAAGCATGCCCACATTGTAGCTGGTATTCACACTGTTGGCTGCATCCACCATCTTCCACTTGTCTAAACTGTTCAGCTCTAGAAATTGCTGTTTCTACATTTTGGTGATTCTGGCAACATAATATAAGCTCTGGCCCTATGCAGCCAGTATCTTCGAGAACTTTAACCACATTTTCCCACAAGGTGCTTTTTTCCGAAAGAAGTTTGGCATTGCCAAATATGTATAAACCTTCTCTGGCCCTTGACAAGGCTACACATACACGATTTTCACTTTTAAGGAATCCAATACTGCCCATACCTTCTTTCCCTTGAGATTGGTTGTTTCTTACAAGTGATAAAAGAACTATCTTAGATTCTTCTCCTTGAAAATCATCTACACTTGATACACGTGGAAATGTAGTTGAAGTGCTTTCATCTTCAGGACGACTCCCAATCGGGGTAATTGATAAGAGGGGATGGTTCTTTAATTTGTCATGCAATCGCCTCTTAATTTCCTTTACTTGGCCTTTCTAGAATGACAATATCAGATGGCTTGTAACAACCTTGATTCAGAAGATAATTACAAAACTCAACTATAAGCTTTGCTTCTGAAACATTCACCTTGCTACCCACATCGCTGTCTTCTTTCTCTTGGGCTCTGTGATCAAAAAAGAAAAGGCTTGACTTCATTCCTTTAATATCTTCGTACTCATAAACACTAGAGTGATTTGTAAGCTCTGGATATATCCTAGCAATTAGACGTGAAATTGATGGCTTCATCCTCCTTTGGGCTAGTAGGGTTACATGCTCAATACCTCCTATAACAAGACGCTCAAATAAGGAAACATCCAACTTATGCTTGATGGAAAGCTTGTACGTCGCAATTGATGGCCGCAGCTGTTTGTGATCTCCAATGAGTATGACATGCTTGGTGGAAGGGCTCAGGCCTGCTAAGATATGGCTCTCTAAAACCTCCGCTGCTTCTTCCACTACCAGTATCTCTGGCTTAATTGATACAATAATGTCATGATATCTGGCTGCTGCAGTTGTAGTCATTCCTATAACATTAGAATTCCTTAGAATTGAGAGCTGAATTTCTCTATCTACCTCATTAAGCACTTTACAAGCGTTCTGATATTCTTTGGACAGATTTGCTAGCTCCCTTTGTGCTGCACCATGAATTTCATCTAGCCAATATTGGTGTAGTTTCTGTCTTGCCAAAGCAGGTAAGATCCAGACATCCGGAACGTCAATTATAACATGGAGAGAGTATTGCTCATCGGGATTTTCAGGTGCTTGCAAATGATTGTTCCTGTTTTTTATCTTTATACCTTTTCTTTTATGTACCTGGGTCCAACCCTCATTGTCTAGCACTTCCTCCTGAAAGTTATTCACATCATCAACACCACCTAATTCATTAGCAATGCTGCCCACGAGCCAGAATTTAACAATATTACTTCCGACAGCACCCGAGAATAGACTATTTATTTGCTCCTCTGTAGCAACACCATATAGCATGTTGCGAGCCACATATTCAGTATTCAAGACCTTCACACAAGAGTTCATTTGACCTTCTAAATTCATTTTCTTCTCTTTTGCATCCATGGCAGCTCGTACTTGAGCTGGAGGTAAATCTTTATCGTCCCTGTGCTTTTGGACAATTTTTTGCAAGTTGCAGTTTTGCAATATTTCACTCTTCCCTCTTCCTCCAATACGAATCAGTTTCTTTTCATGCTTATATAGGTTTTCTAGGAACTGATCTAGTGCATGATTAGTGTAGCAGACTACCATAATTGGGCCTGTTATGGGCCTGCAGGAAAACTCACTTTCTTTTGATTTGTCTGCCTTCAAATTTGCCAAGAGTAGCCTTACAATGAGGGAACCAATGAAAGTTTTACCTGTTCCAGGCGGTCCTTGAATAAGAGCCAGTTTTTTTGTCAAACCATGTTTGAGAGCTAGTTTCTGGCTGTTGTCTAGGCCACATGACCATGCAGGCCATGGTTGCAATAAATGGAAAATGCTTGTCCCCAGTTCATCTTCCATCTTAGGAAATGCCGATATGAAATCAAAAGCATCAGCTTTTTTACTTTGGAATAAGTAATCAGGTGCTTTTACACTTGGTTCTAATGATAATAAATGTTCCTTAAAGGGAATTGTTTCCATATCCTCTCTTTGTAGGCTTCTTAACGTATGGGAGTAGGCCTCAAAGTATGCAGCAGCAGATTCAACCATGACATATTGCCTGGTTGCTTGAAGGTCTTGTCGATTATCCGTTTCAGGAACAAGCTGGATGATCACTGTACTTTCTGACAAGGTCTTCACATCACGACTTGCAACTGTCGCCCAAATAAGTGTTTGAAATCCATCATAGGACAGACAAAGCAATGAACCAAACATTAATCTTTTGCTAGAATCCCATGAGATATCTTTATGCTTGTCTAGCCTGAAGGAAACTTTGTACTCAATCCCACTGCTGGCAAAGAACATTTCTTGAAGCTTAACATCCAAGTAAACTTTAACATCTGCACTCTGAATTCCACTTCTGTAATTTTTTATGCCATTCCTGAGGGGCTCAATGAAGTCTTCTCTAAGCAACCGGAAATGAGTCTCTAGGTACTCTATGATGGAAGAGTATCTCATCCCTATCTTGTTGATTGGTAGATGAATTTCCCCCTCTATAAAGAGCTCCTCTCGTCCTGGTATTATACTTGTTTTGCGAAACTCTTCTCCCTGCGTAAGTCATAAAGCATTTAAGTTTGCTACACTTTGATCTTAATAAGAAAAAAAGTTGAAGCTAAATGTATTAACGGTTATTACAACATGCTAGATAGGATGCCTGTGGTTGAACTTTCAAACTCGATGCAAGATAATTCTAAAAGTATTGCATTGGACGCCTAAGAAATGCCAGTGCATTTTACATATGCTGGCAAAATCATGGTTGCATATAACCTAACAATTATTTAAGGAGAAAAAATTAAAAAGAGCAGGCTGAAATACCACCCACCTGTAAGCATGTATCTGGATGTGATATTGCCAAAGAACGTTGAATCTTTTTCTTTTGTTCAAGTAACCTTGATATTTTTTCTGCCAAATCTTCTCTCTTTGAACTTTCTGGTAGCTCTTCCAGTACAGCTTTTAGAGAATGCAACGGAACTTCCTTCCATCCAGCAGAAGTACGCAGTTGCAACTCCTCTGCTAAATGAACAAAAGGTTCTACGTTCTCAGCAGTAGGATTTATGCTGCTGATATAGGAGTGCATTTTAAGTAAAAACTTAGAACCAATAAGAGCTCCATAGATTTGATTGGTTCTTTGTTTCAACATGCTTGACCTTATTTCATCCTTGACCAAAGAATCATGAGCAAGCATGCATTAGTTTGAGAAAGGTCGACTTCTCAACAACATTGTGGATGATCCGAAGGCCCAAGTTGGCACAAAGGTGCTCAATATTATCAGTGCAGATTTTTTCACCGCCGGCGGAGCCAACCTTCGATTCTGGTGTTAGAAGCTCCAGACATGGACATTTTTGCAACATCTTCAGGACTTACATTGTCTAAATCATGCAGAAACTTGCAGCGGCTACCAAGACGGCAGTCATTGGTACGAAAAAATCGACATATTTTCACTTTATCGTTGATGTTATTTCTCGCTTTTGGGTTTCGCTGTTCTCGAACCGATATAAGAAACTTGGGCACTTGATTCGATCTTCCAAAGCAAGGTGCAGCTCGTCATCAAGATGCACAGAGATTAAATCTCCGATCCATCTTCATACTTGATAGAAACATGAGAAGCCCCCAGATTTGTCTCGCAAGTCATCATAAGCCTTGATTATCAAGCTTCTGAAATCTTGCAGGCTTGCGCTTTCGTTGAAGCCTCAGAACTCGATCCGCTCCTTGAACTGGAGCTTTACTCGTCCAAATGAAGCAGATTGGGAAACATCTGCATCAAAATGGAGTGAGACGAAAGGGTCATGCGTGAAAAAACCCAAAATTTTGAACGCAGATGTACCATAGGTGGAGCCGCAGAAGACGAAGGGCTATCGACGCCACCATTCTCGCCGTAGTAAATCCTCCATTCTTGAAGTGCTTGGAATGAAATGCAAAGCTAGTTCTAGTATGGTAGTGAATGTGTGTACGGGAGAGTAGGGTGTGAGATGTTTAATAGGGTGGTAGTATTTGAAACGTGTTTATCAAACATTACGTAAAGGACCGGGTGTCCCACATTCACCGCCCCTATCCAATAGATATGTGACACGTAGTTTTTTTTTTTTTTTTGCCCGATGCGTTTTGCCACACGTATGACGCTAGAGTGGTCCAACTATCCTTTTACGTTAAAACAAAGCCCTTTTATCTCGCTTTCTGTTGTCAAGTGGGCCTCCGACGCCAAGATCGCCCATTTTTTCAACACCGAAAGCCCAGTAAAAGGGCTTTCTCTTATCCGGAAGTTATGTGACGTGACCTTGGATCCAATTTGTGCGTGACCGACTAATCTTACGATTCTACGAAGAAACAATGTATGATGAAGTGGTTGGCAAAGCCCACGCCGGGCTTGCCGCATGCCGCCTTCATCACTGCCTAAACCAAACCATCATTCAATTAAATTGGGATTATGTCTTAATTTTGGGATAAATTTTATATTGCACTTTTTTAGTAACTTTGTTAAATTCACTTTTTTAGTAACTTTGTTGCCCTTAGACTAGAATAGACGTTAACATATAATCACACACGGGAATATAAACTCACACCTTAACTTCAAATTACAAAATCATATATCATGGAACTCAAGTAGTACACAACTTTTATTAACTGTAGAAAAGATACATAGTAATCAAGCCATTTTTCCACTAGCATCCCCAAGGATATGAGAACCTTATTCCTTACATCCTGAGGTATTGTAACTCTCGCTGTTTTACTAGGAATAGTTTTTGGAGTCCACGAGTACAATACGGTTTCAATGTCTAGCCAAAGATCAGGATCACTTGGATTTCTCCTCCACCTCCTTGTCCAACAATCAATATCTTTCTTTATCTATGTGACATTACTCAACCGATGTAATCGACACCACCATTCCACGCCACACCTTATTGAAGTTAACATCACCTTCTTCTTTGCAAATATCCGAGATAGTGTATCCCAACCACACCGGATAGGTCTCTAGATCTGCCGGTTTTACTACTACAAATTGGTGGCACTCCACGCCAAGAGAAGGTTCATAACAATCCATGCCTAAATATTTTGGTCTATCCTTCTTAGGACCAACATAGTGTTTATCGATTGAGGAGGAGCATATGCCTTCACAATGCTACTAATGGTACCATCATCTTCGCCAGACCAAATAATGTTTTCCACTTACTTTTAGGGAACCACCCTTCTTTCAAATTTTCCGAGGATGTGTCTACCTCATCCAACAAGTTGATCACCTTCTTCCAATAATCTATCAATGCACGATTAGTCTCATCCGAATTAGTTTGCCAATGCTTGATGTAGTCATTGATGCCATCCTTAGTCAATCCCAATTGCTTGACTTCTTCGGGCTTGGTTTTAGAGCTTTTGGTTGACCAGAGGTATCATAGGCTTGCCATTTGCATCCCCGTACAAATTTCTGCCCCACCTCTCCACTTCTCCTCCTCAAGGTCTCATTTTCCATTGCATGATTGGAATCCCTTCTCTCACCCAAAAAGTGAATTGAAGAGGTCTAGAATGACCTTCCATGTCGAGAGCATAACCATCCACAAAACTCTTCCAATCGCACTTCTTCTATGATAGATCCTATAGGAGATGGATTTGTACATCCATGAAATATTTCCAATAGCCTCGGGAAAGTTGGTAACCGTCTCATTGCCTCAATACATGACTATATTTTCCAAACAATGCATCCACATCCTCATGAGTATGTCCCGCATTAGGAACCCCAAATTGACTCTTTTTTTCAAAAATACCCACAAATTGTTAAGTAGGATAGGAAAGAAAACATCCACCGCTCTTATTTTGACCAAAGACAATTATCTAGTTGCAAGAGGAGCTTTCTGGGCAGATCTCGAGGTTTAGCACGAGATGTTGAAGCTCCAACATGTTCATTAGGTCCATTCCTCCTAAATCTTGCCTTGCTAAACTTTTCAATACTATTAGGGGTTCCATCCAACAATGCACTATGTAGTGCCCGGCTAGTCAGTAGGATCCCAGAGGGTGACCATTGTAACCCTTCTCATAGTTTCTAAACACCTCATGATACTCCCAATGTGAAAATCTGACCATCACTCCACAACTCTAAACCTAAATGGCCATAATAAGTCCGAGAGACTCGCCCATGCAATATTGCCCCACCATTGAAATCAAGAAAGGGTATGATCTTCCACATGACTTAGGAATGTACTTGAATTGTGGAAGACAAGTCTTCTGTTGGTCCATTTTATCATGTATAATACATAGATAGTTATTAGGTTCCATTGCGTATAAGGTCCTCCACATCCAATAAGTTGATCTACATGATAGTTCATCCGGCATATGGTCCTTCATATGTTCCCTTATCTTTGCCCTTAGACTTGGTTGCACAGTCTTATCTAGTGTCTCCTTCAACTTAGCACATAAATTGCACTTGGCAAAGTTGTTTGAAGTTGCTATGGTCACATGCTTGAAATGCTTATTCCATAGCCTACTAAAACTGGCTGATATAGAGGCCACCCAAGTTCCCCCGCAATGCATTTATTTCCTCTAATATGCTCTTCTCGGGTACAATGGGATGACAATCTTTTTCAACAATAACTCTACCCCCTGCTCATCCTTCTTACTCTTATGTGGCATGTTTTCTCGCATTGAAATCCACATATCTTTCAAATATTTCCTTTGCAGCTATAGTTCTGAGGTAGGCCTTACCAGTGCCAGTGTTCCCATGCAATGCAATTTTACTACCATTTTCATGTCTCTTTTGCCAGTTGTGCCAAGAAGAGGTTGGAATTCCATGTATAGCCATCCATGCTTTTGAACATATCCACTTTCCATTCAATGGGAATCTTTTCTTCTTTGATCTTTCATCCTGAATTGCATAGCCAAATATGGTGTACATGAAATTCCTCCTGCTATCACACTTATGTTCCTGATATGTAGCTCTTGCTCCCACCAACTCCTCTATTGTGAACATTCTAACACAAGAAGCCCAACAACATTCACCTCCTCTAACCTTCATCATAGCTTTAGGAGAACAATCATAATCTGACTTGCATCTTTTGGTGGGATAATGTTTGAAAGTTGGAAGTGGCCTCTTGCTACACTGTGTGAACATTGTTGACAATGGTTCTACATCTATAGGAAACGTGTAGTTCCCCTCCAGTTGAATACTGTCCCTAGGCCATGCAACAATAGTTGGAACCGGAATTACACTGGATTGGATGTTAGGGTTAGGTTGCGCTTAGGGCGGCGGCAGGCGGCCGCCCATCTCGTGCGGAGCAAGAATCCTCAGATTTCTGCTGGAGGAGTGGTCGGAAATCATCCTTGACCACTGGCTTCTATGTTTCTGTAGTTTTTTCGTGGATTGTAGCATTCTGCTGAGCCCCAACGATTCAGACCTGTGGCAAAGGGGTTTTATTTCGAGCTCGCCTTAGCTCTGAAGAATCCTTAAGCACAAGACCCTGAGGTTAGAACAGTCGCATGTCTCCTTTCTACGTTTTAACTAGAATGGGAAGCCAATCTTGCATCGACAGGGCGTGCTTTGTTAGCTCTGTTCTTGCTACGGAGGAGCCCAAATCATAATGGTATGCTTTATTCCCTTTCTGGATGTGTGCCTTGGGCCGATTTCTTTCTCGATTTAGACCGATATGCTGCACTCATCGTAGCTTAGACGATCGCACTCATCAGAAGTAAGGATTCGCTGCACCCCACCGCAACTTAGGGGTACTAGACGGCCGCAGTCAGATAGCAAGGATCCGCCGCACTTATTGCAGCTCGATTATTCGGTTTCACCGGCGATGCTAGAGCAATACCATTTGATTGTGTTTCCGCTTTAAACATGGAAGGACATTTTCTATTCAAAGATCATGTGTTATTGCATTAGGTTTCAGCTTAGGGCAAGCAAGAACAAGAAATGTGCAAAATTAGTCCCGATGTTCACTAACGCGCATTAGATTCAGTTTTTGGGGTATATCACATTTCTTATCCGCCACGACCGGCTCAAAGCAAGATGAGTGCTTGGAATTATTCAGCCGGGCATCTAAGGTATGATTCTTGGCAAAGAGTCTATCCGGTGGTGGAGTAGTTTTGGAATATATTTAGTTTGATGTTCTTTGAGCAGTCCCTCCGTGTGGGTGAGCAAAGGAGACTTCTCAAAAATGGTGGACTTTAGCTTGAGTTCCTGTCAGGAGGTCTTTGGGTGCATGTGGCATTCTTCTATTTTGGTTTAGCCCCATTGTTATAGATGTGATGGCATGTAACTTGGATGGAGCCTAGTTCTTTCATGTTGACCCTCTTCATCCCAAAATTGAAAGGAGGTGTGGATTTCAAAGAGAGTACATCATGAAAGCAATCACCTCGAAAAGGCAAGTGATCCTAGGAGAACATTGGACGAGGCCACATGCTCTTACAAAAGCTAGCGTGTTGAATGGTGGGTTATGAGCCAGCCCGGTGGTGGGGGCTTTAGTTTACTTTTTTCATCCGGTTGGTAGAGCGTAGGGAAGAGGAAACCCATTGCAAGTGTTCATGGGCAAAGTGAAGTGAAGGTGGACCATCCCATTGGGGAGAGGCCTCCCCATCTATATCTCAAAGAAGAAGGTGAGAATAACACACTCAAGTAACGAGAAATTGGAAAAAAGCGTTTTTATTCTTCCCCAGTAGTAATTTGATATAGATAAAGTATGGGCCGAAAGTTAACGCTGAGGGATGAAGCTTCCACTTTGTTTGTTCTTGTTCAATTTGCATTTTCTGAGGCGGATCTTAAAGGGGTCTCATCTTCAGGTATATCAGGATCAGTCTGAAAGATGGATTGTTGTAATGGTGCTTCTACATTTTATTCATACCTGGGTGGATTGTGCTGAAATGTTTAGGCTATCAGGCTACTATGGAGCCAGAAATAAATGTATTTACATATTATATTATTAATAAAAACATAAAAATCTTGCCTTCAAAAAAACAATAGTTGGAACCTCTAGTTGCTTCACACAAGCTAGGCATTCTTGTTTGCCTGAACCCTTTTCCTTCCAATTGTCATATAATTTTGAGATTGCCACACCTAACCTGTCCTCCCCTAATCTTTCATCATTCACTGCATTGATAGGATCTGCCAGAACAATAATCCCTTCTTCTACTGCCTCTCTGTTGCATGCATGCAGGATCTTGACCTTTTTGTTTTTCCAATCGACCCGAGTATAAAGTACAATTTCCTTTCCTTTGGCATCATCCTTTTCATTTGAGGTCTTTTCCTTTCGCTTGCCATCATCAACATCATTTGGAGTCTTTTCCTTTCCTTTGCCATCATCAACATCATTTGAGGTATTTTCCTTTTCCTTGCCATCATGTTCATTAGTTGGGGATTTTTCCTTGCCTTGATTAGCATCATTGGGGGCTTTTTTTTAGCATTTTGCATGCCATTGACCTAGAATGCATAAAACATATAGTAAGTTAGCATATCCAAATAACCTCTCACTAACATGTTGCCTCATATATGTCTTATTCTATTTGATCATTCTATTTATATAATGGGATTCCCAAGTTATTTTCCTCAACATTATATATAAATAAAACCCTCTACTTATAACCTTCTAACTTTTATCCTATAATAACCTTAGCAACAACTTTTAAGGTTATTAATTATAGGTTAGCAGCTTTTAAGGTTAAGAAGTTTATTATAGGTTATTATAGGTTAGAAATTTTAAGGTTGGAAAGTTATTGTAGGTTAAAAGTTTTAAGGTTAGAACTAAGTTTTAAGGTTAGTTTTAAGGTCACTAACTTAACTATTAACTTGTAAACTATTAACTTATAACTTATAACTTAACTATTAACTATTAACTTATAACTATTAACAACTAACTTAACTATTAACTCATAACTTTTAAACTTTTAAAGTCACGGGTCCTTAAAACAAAAAAAAAATTTGTAATAAATTTTCGGGCAGTGATAATTGCGCCGGTACATAAATTTTGAAGGCAAGTTATTTGAATTTGAAGTGGGCCGCCAAGATCGCCCACTTTTCAACACCGAAAGCCCAAAAAAGGGCTTTCTCTTATCCGGAAGTTATGTGGACGGACCTTGATCCAATTTGTGCGTGGACCGGCTAATCTTACGATTCTCTGAAAGAAACAATGTATGATGAAGTGGTTGGCAAAGCCCACGCCGCTTTGCCTGCATGCCGGTTCATCACTTTCCTAAACCAAACCATCATTCAATTAAATTGGGATTATGTCTTAATTTTGGGATAAATTTTATATTGCACTTTTTAGTAACTTTGTTAAATTCACTTTTTTTAGTAACTTTGTTGCCCTTAGACTAGAATAGACGCTAACATATAATCACACACCTGAATATAAACTCACACCTTAACTTCAAATTACAAAATCATATATCATGGAACTCAAGTAGTACACAACTTTTATTAACCGTAGAAAAAGATACATAGTAATCAAGCCATTTTTCCACTAGCATCCCCAAGGATATGAGAACCTTATTCCTTACATCCTGAGGTATTGTAACTCTCGCTGTTTTACTAGGAATAGTTTTTGGAGTCCACGAGTACAATACGGTTTCAATGTCTAGCCAAAGATCAGGATCACTTGGATTTCTCCTCCACCTCTTTGTCCAACAATCAATATCTTTCTTTATCTAAGTGACATTACTCAACTGATGTACTGGACACCACCATTCCACGCGCACCTTATTGAAGTTAACATCACCTTCTTCTTTGCAAATATCCGAGATAGTGTATCCCAACCACACTGGATAGGTCTCTAGATCTGCTGGTTTTACTACTACAAATTGGTGGCACTCCACGTCAGTAGAAAGGTTCATAACAATCCATGCCTAAATATTTTGGTCTATCCTTCTTAGGACCAACATAGTGTTTATCGATTGAGGAGGAGCATATGCCTTCACAATGCTACTAATGGTACCATCATCTTCGCAAGGCCAGACTAATGTTTTCCACTTACTTTTAGGGAACCACCCTTCTTTCAGCTCTTCTGAGGATGTGTCTACCTCATCCAACAAGTTGATCACCTTCTTCCAATAATCTATCAATGCACGATTAGTCTCATCTGAATTAGTTTGCCAATGCTTGATGTAGTTATTGATGTCATCCTTAGTCAATCCCAATTGCTTGACTTCTTCAGTTGGTTTTAGAGCTTTTGGTTGACTAGGAGGTATCATAGGCTTGCCATTTGCATCCCTGTGCCAAATTTCTGCCCCACCTCTCCACTTCTCCTCTGAAGGTCTCATTTTCCATTGCATGATTGGAATCCCTTCTCTCACCAAAAAAGTGAATTGAAGAGGTCTAGAATGACCTTCCATGTCGAGAGCATAACCATCCATAAAACTCTTTCTATGATAGATCCTATAGGAGATGGATTTGTACATCCATGAAATATTTCCAATAGCCTGGGAAAGTTGGTAACTGTCTGCTGTCTCAATACATGACTATATTTTCCAAACAATGCATCCACATCCTCATGAGTATGTCCGGGCATTAGGAACCCCAAATTGACTCTTTCAAAAATACCCACAAATTAGTTAAGTAGGATAGGAAAGAAAACATCCACTGTTCTTATTTTGACCAAGACAATTATCTAGTTGCAAGAGGAGCTTTTCAAGGCATCATCTCGAGGTTTAGCACGAGATGTTGAAGCTCCAACATGTTCATTAGGTCCATTCCTCCTAAATCTTGCCTTGCTAAACTTTTCAATACTATTAGGGGTTCCATCCAACAATGCACTATGTAGTGCCCGGCTAGTCAGAGGATCCTGTAGGGTGACCATTGTAACCCTTCTCATAGTTTCTTAAACACCTCATGATACTCCCAATGTGAAAATCTGGACCATCACTCCACAACTCTAAACTGAAATGGCCATAATAAGTCTGAGACTGCCCATGCAATATTGCCCCAGTCATTGAAATCAAGCAAAGGGTATGATCTTCCACATGACTTAGGAATGTACTTGAATTGTGGAAGACAAGTCTTCTCATTGGTCCATTTTATCATGTATAATACATAGATAGTTATTAGGTTCCATTGCGGATAAGGTCCTCCACATCCAATAAGTTGATCTACATGATAGTTCATCCGTCATATGGTCCTTCATATGTTCCCTTTATCTTTGCCCTTAGACTTGGTTGCACAGTCTTATCTAGTGTCTCCTTCAACTTAGCACATAAATTGCACTTGGCAAAGTTGTTTGAAGTTGCTATGGTCACATGCTTGAAATGCTTATTCCATAGCCTACTAAAACTGGCTGGGATATAGAGGCCACTCCAAGTTCCCCAGCAATGCATTTATTTCCTCTAATATGCTCTTTCCGGGTACAATGGGATGACAATCTCTTTTCAACAATAACTCTACCCCTGTTCATCCTTCTTACTCTTATGTGGCATGTTTTCTCATTTGAAATCCACATATCTTTCAAATATTTCCTTTGCAGCTATAGTTCTTGAGGTAGGCCTTACCAGGCCAGTGTTCCCATGCAATGCAATTTTTTACTACCATTTTCATGTCTCTTTTTGCCAGTTGTGCCAAGAAGAGGTTGGAATTCCATGTATAGCCATCCATGCTTTTGAACACATCCACTTTCCATTCAATGGGAATCTTTTCTTCTTTGATCTTTCATCCTCAATTGCATAGCCAAATATGGTGTACATGAAATTCCTCCTGCTATCACACCCTTATGTTCCTGATATGTAGCTCTTGCTCCCACCAACTCCTCTATTGTGAACATTCTAACACAAGAAGCCCAACAACATTCACCTCCTCTAACCTTCATCATAGCTTCAGAGAACAATCATAACTGACTTGCATCTTTTGGTGGGATAATGTTTGAAAGTTGGAAGTGGCCTCTTGCTACACCGTGTGAACATTGTTGACAATGGTTCTACATCTATAGGAAACGTGTAGTTCCCCTCCGCTTGAATATCATCCCTAGGCCATGCAACAATAGTTGGAACCTCTAGTTGCTTCACACAAGCTAGGCATTCTTGTTTGCCCGAACCCTTTTCCTTCCAATTGTCATATAATTTTGAGATTGCCACACCTAACCCGTCCTCCCCTAATCTTTCATCATTCATCTTTGCATTGATAGGATCTCGCCGTAACAATAATCCCTTCTTCTCGCCTCTCTCTGCATGCATGCGGGATCTTGACCTTTTGTTTTTCCAATCGACCAGTATAAAAGTACAATTTCCTTTCCTTTGGCATCATCCTTTTCATTTGAGGTCTTTTTCCTTTCGTTTGCCATCATCAACATCATTTGGAGTCTTTTCCTTTCCTTTGCCATCATCAACATCATTTGAGGTATTTTCCTTTCCTTGCCATCATGTTCATTAGTTGGGGATTTTTCCTTGCCTTGATTAGCATCATTGGGGGCTTTTTTTTTAGCATTTTGCATGCCATCATGTTGCCTCATATATGTCTTATTCTATTTGATCATTCTATTTATATAATGGGATTCCCCAAGTTATTTTCCTCAACATTATATATAAATAAAACCCTCTACTTATAACCTTCTAACTTTTATCCTATAATAACCTTAGCAACAACTTTTAAGGTTATTAATTATAGGTTAGCAGTTTTAAGGTTAAGAAGTTTATTATAGGTTATTATAGGTTAGAAATTTTAAGGTTGGAAAGTTATTGTAGGTTAAAAGTTTTAAGGTTAGAACTAAGTTTTAAGGTTAGTTTTAAGGTCACTAACTTAACTATTAACTTGTAAACTATTAACTTATAACTTATAACTTAACTATTAACTATTAACTTATAACTATTAACAACTAACTTAACTATTAACTCATAACTTTAAAACTTTTAAAGTCACAGTCCTTAAAACAAAAAATCTTTGTAATAAATTTTCATGGGTAAAGATAATTGCGCCGTACTTAAATTTTGAAGGCAAGAGTTATTTGAAGTGGGCCTCCATACGACGCCAAGACGCCCACTTTTCCAACACCGAAAGCCCAGTAAAAGGGCTTTCTCTTATCCGGAAGTTATGTGACGTGACCTTGGATCCAATTTGTGCGTGACCGACTAATCTTACGATTCTACGAAGAAACAATGTATGATGAAGTGGTTGGCAAAGCCCACGTCAGTTTGCCTGCATGCCAGTTCATCACTCGCCTAAACCAAACCATCATTCAATTAAATTGGGATTATGTCTTAATTTTGGGATAAATTTTATATTGCACTTTTTTAGTAACTTTGTTAAATTCACTTTTTTAGTAACTTTGTTGCCCTTAGACTAGAATAGACGTTAACATATAATCACACACGGGAATATAAACTCACACCTTAACTTCAAATTACAAAATCATATATCATGGAACTCAAGTAGTACACAACTTTTATTAACTGTAGAAAAGATACATAGTAACTGTTTTTCATTTTTCCACTAGCATCCCCAAGGATATGAGAACCTTATTCCTTACATCCTGAGGTATTGTAACTCTCGCTGTTTTACTAGGAATAGTTTTTGGAGTCCACGAGTACAATACGGTTTCAATGTCTAGCCAAAGATCAGGATCACTTGGATTTCTCCTCCACCTCCTTGTCCAACAATCTGAATATCTTTCTTTATCGGTGACATTACTCAACTGATGTACTGGACACCACCATTCCACGCGCACCTTATTGAAGTTAACATCACCTTCTTCTTTGCAAATATCCGAGATAGTGTATCCCAACCACACTGGATAGGTCTCTAGATCTGCTGGTTTTACTACTACAAATTGGTGGCACTCCACGTCAGTAGAAGGTTCATAACAATCCATGCCTAAATATTTTGGTCTATCCTTCTTAGGACCAACATAGTGTTTATCAGATTGAGGAGGAGCATATGCCTTCACAATGCTACTAATGGTACCATCATCTTCGTCAGCACCAGCTAATGTTTTCCACTTACTTTTAGGGAACCACCCTTCTTTCAGCTCTTCTGAGGATGTGTCTACCTCATCCAACAAGTTGATCACCTTCTTCCAATAATCTATCAATGCACGATTAGTCTCATCTGAATTAGTTTGCCAATGCTTGATGTAGTCATTGATGCCATCCTTAGTCAATCCCAATTGCTTGACTTCTTCAGTTGGTTTTAGAGCTTTTGGTTGACCAGGAGGTATCATAGGCTTGCCATTTGCATCCCTGTGCCAAATTTCTGCCCCACCTCTCCACTTCTCCTCTGAAGGTCTCATTTTCCATTGCATGATTGGAATCCCTTCTCTCACCCAAAAAGTGAATTGAAGAGGTCTAGAATGACCTTCCATGTCGAGAGCATAACCATCCACAAAACTCTTCCAATCAGGCACTTCTTCTATGATAGATCCTATAGGAGATGGATTTGTACATCCATGAAATATTTCCAATAGCCTGGAAAGTTGGTAACCCTTCACGTCTCAATACATGACTATATTTTCCAAACAATGCATCCACATCCTCATGAGTATGTCCGGGCATTAGGAACCCCCAAATTGACTCTTTCAAAAATACCCACAAATCATTAAGTAGGATAGGAAAGAAAACATCCACTGTTCTTATTTTGACCAAAGACAATTATCTAGTTGCAAGAGGAGCTTTAAGGCATCTCGAGGTTTAGCACGAGATGTTGAAGCTCCAACATGTTCATTAGGTCCATTCCTCCTAAATCTTGCCTTGCTAAACTTTTCAATACTATTAGGGGTTCCATCCAACAATGCACTATGTAGTGCCCGGCTAGTCAGAGGATCCTGTGGGTGACCATTGTAACCCTTCTCATAGTTTCTTAAACACCTCATGATACTCCCAATGTGAAAATCTGACCATCACTCCACAACTCTAAACCGAAATGGCCATAATAAGTCCGAGACTGCCCATGCAATATTGCCCCACCATTGAAATCTTGCAAAGGGTATGATCTTCCACATGACTTAGGAATGTACTTGAATTGTGGAAGACAAGTCTTCTGTTGGTCCATTTTATCATGTATAATACATAGATAGTTATTAGGTTCCATTGCGTATAAGGTCCTCCACATCCAATAAGTTGATCTACATGATAGTTCATCCGTCATATGGTCCTTCATATGTTCCCTTATCTTTGCCCTTAGACTTGGTTGCACAGCCTTATCTAGTGTCTCCTTCAACTTAGCACATAAATTGCACTTGGCAAAGTTGTTTGAAGTTGCTATGGTCACATGCTTGAAATGCTTATTCCATAGCCTACTAAAACTGGCTGGGATATAGAGGCCACTCCAAGTTCCCCGGCAATGCATTTATTTCCTCTAATATGCTCTTTCCTGGGTACAATGGGATGACAATCTCTTTTCAACAATAACTCTACCCCTGTTCATCCTTCTTACTCTTATGTGGCATGTTTTCTCGCATTGAAATCCACATATCTTTCAAATATTTCCTTTGCAGCTATATAGTTCTTGAGGTAGGCCTTACCAAAGCCGTTGTTCCCATGCAATGCAATTTTACTACCATTTTCATGTCTCTTTTTTGCCACCAGCCAAGAAGAGGTTGGAATTCCATGTATAGCCATCCATGCTTTTGAACACATCCACTTTCCATTCAATGGGAATCTTTTCTTCTTTGATCTTTCATCCCTAATTGCATAGCCAAATATGGTGTACATGAAATTCCTCCCCGCTATCACACTTATGTTCCCGATATGTAGCTCTTGCTCCCACCAACTCCTCTATTGTGAACATTCTAACACAAGAAGCCCAACAACATTCACCTCCTCTAACCTTCATCATAGCTTCAGAGAACAATCATAATCTGACTTGCATCTTTTGGTGGGATAATGTTTGAAAGTTGGAAGTGGCCTCTTGCTACACTGTGTGAACATTGTTGACAATGGTTCTACATCTATAGGAAACGTGTAGTTCCCCTCCAGTTGAATACCGTCCCCTAGGCCATGCAACAATAGTTGGAACCTCTAGTTGCTTCACACAAGCTAGGCATTCTTGTTTGCCTGAACCCTTTTCCTTCCAATTGTCATATAATTTTGAGATTGCCACACCTAACCTGTCCTCCCCTAATCTTTCATCATTCACTGCATTGATAGGATCTGCCAGAACAATAATCCCTTCTTCTCTGCCTCTCTGTTGCATGCATGCAGGATCTTGACCTTTTTGTTTTTCCAATCGACCCGAGTATAAAGTACAATTTCCTTTCCTTTGGCATCATCCTTTTCATTTGAGGTCTTTTCCTTTCGTTTGCCATCATCAACATCATTTGGAGTCTTTTCCTTTCCTTTGCCATCATCAACATCATTTGAGGTATTTTCCTTTCCTTGCCATCATGTTCATTAGTTGGGGATTTTTCCTTGCCTTGATTAGCATCATTGGGGGCTTTTTTTTTTTAGCATTTTGCATGCCATTGACCTAGAATGCATAAAAACATATAGTAAGTTAGCATATCCAAATAACCTCTCACTAACATGTTGCCTCATATATGTCTTATTCTATTTGATCATTCTATTTATATAATGGGATTCCCCAAGTTATTTTCCTCAACATTATATATAAATAAAACCCTCTACTTATAACCTTCTAACTTTTATCCTATAATAACCTTAGCAACAACTTTTAAGGTTATTAATTATAGGTTAGCAGTTTTAAGGTTAAGAAGTTTATTATAGGTTATTATAGGTTAGAAATTTTAAGGTTGGAAAGTTATTGTAGGTTAAAAGTTTTAAGGTTAGAACTAAGTTTTAAGGTTAGTTTTAAGGTCACTAACTTAACTATTAACTTGTAAACTATTAACTTATAACTTATAACTTAACTATTAACTATTAACTTATAACTATTAACAACTAACTTAACTATTAACTCATAACTTTTAAACTTTTAAAGTCACGGTCCTTAAAACAAAAAATCTTTGTAATAAATTTTCGCGGCAGTGATAATTGCGCGGTACGAAATTTTGAAGGCAGTTATTATTTAGTGGCCTCACGCTACGACGCCAAGATCGGCCCACTTTCCAACAATCCGAAAGCCCAAGAAAAGGGCTTTCTCTTATCCTAAGTTATGTGACGTGACCTTGGATCCAATTTGTGCGGACCGACTAATCTTACGATTCTAATGGAAGAAACAATGTATGATGAAGTGGTTGGCAAAGCCCACGCCGGTTTTGCCTCGCATGCCAGTTCATCACTTTCGCCTAAACCAAACCATCATTCAATTAAATTGGGATTATGTCTTAATTTTGGAATAAATTTTATATTGCACTTTTTAGTAACTTTGTTAAATTCACTTTTTAGTAACTTTGTTGCCCTTAGACTAGAATAGACGCAACATATAATCACACACGAAATATAAACTCACACCTTAACTTCAAATTACAAAATCATATATCATGGAACTCAAGTAGTACACAACTTTTATTAACTGTAGAAAAGATACATAGTAACTCAAGCCATTTTTCCACTAGCATCCCCAAGGATATGAGAACCTTATTCCTTACATCCTGAGGTATTGTAACTCTCGCTGTTTTACTAGGAATAGTTTTTGGAGTCCACGAGTACAATACGGTTTCAATGTCTAGCCAAAGATCAGGATCACTTGGATTTCTCCTCCACCTCTTTGTCCAACAATCAATATCTTTCTTTATCTGGTGACATTACTCAACCGATGTACCGGACACCACCATTCCACGCCAAGCACCTTATTGAAGTTAACATCACCTTCTTCTTTGCAAATATCCGAGATAGTGTATCCCAACCACACCGGATAGGTCTCTAGATCTCGCCGGTTTTACTACTACAAATTGGTGGCACTCCACGTCAAGAGAAGGTTCATAACAATCCATGCCTAAATATTTTGGTCTATCCTTCTTAGGACCAACATAGTGTTTATCGATTGAGGAGGAGCATATGCCTTCACAATGCTACTAATGGTACCATCATCTTCGCAAAGACCAGCTAATGTTTTTCCACTTACTTTTAGGGAACCACCCTTCTTTCAGCTCTTCCGAGGATGTGTCTACCTCATCCAACAAGTTGATCACCTTCTTCCAATAATCTATCAATGCACGATTAGTCTCATCTCAATTAGTTTGCCAATGCTTGATGTAGTCATTGATGCCATCCTTAGTCAATCCCAATTGCTTGACTTCTTCAGTTGGTTTTAGAGCTTTTGGTTGACCAGAGGTATCATAGGCTTGCCATTTGCATCCCCTCGTGCAAATTTCTGCCCCCACCTCTCCACTTCTCCTCCTCAAGGTCTCATTTTCCATTGCATGATTGGAATCCCTTCTCTCACCCAAAAGTGAATTGAAGAGGTCTAGAATGACCTTCCATGTCGAGAGCATAACCATCCACAAAACTCTTCCAATCGCACTTCTTCTATGATAGATCCTATAGGAGATGGATTTGTACATCCATGAAATATTTCCAATAGCCCGAAAGTTGGTAACCGTCACTGCCTCAATACATGACTATATTTTCCAAACAATGCATCCACATCCTCATGAGTATGTCCCGGGCATTAGGAACCCCAAATTGACTCTTTCAAAAATACCCACAAACCGTTAAGTAGGATAGGAAAGAAAACATCCACTGCTCTTATTTTGACCAAAGACAATTATCTAGTTGCAAGAGGAGCATTCTCAAGCAGATCTCGAGGTTTAGCACGAGATGTTGAAGCTCCAACATGTTCATTAGGTCCATTCCTCCTAAATCTTGCCTTGCTAAACTTTTCAATACTATTAGGGTTCCATCCAACAATGCACTATGTAGTGTCCGGCTAGTCAGAGGATCCTCAGGGTGACCATTGTAACCCTTCTCATAGTTTCTAAACACCTCATGATACTCCCAATGTGAAAATCTGGACCATCACTCCACAACTCTAAACCGAAATGGCCATAATAAGTCCGAGACTGCCCATGCAATATTGCCCCATCATTGAAATCAGAAAGGGTATGATCTTCCACATGACTTAGGAATGTACTTTGAATTGTGGAAGACAAGTCTTCTGTTGGTCCATTTTATCATGTATAATACATAGATAGTTATTAGGTTCCATTGCAGATAAGGTCCTCCACATCCAATAAGTTGATCTACATGATAGTTCATCTCGCCATATGGTCCTTCATATGTTCCCTTATCTTTGCCCTTAGACTTGGTTGCACAGTCTTATCTAGTGTCTCCTTCAACTTAGCACATAAATTGCACTTGGCAAAGTTGTTTGAAGTTGCTATGGTCACATGCTTGAAATGCTTATTCCATAGCCTACTAAAACTGGCTGGGATATAGAGGCCACCCAAGTTCCCGAAGCAATGCATTTATTTCCTCTAATATGCTCTTACGGGTACAATGGGATGACAATCTCTTTTCAACAATAACTCTACCCTGCTCATCCTTCTTACTCTTATGTGGCATGTTTTCTGCATTGAAATCCACATATCTTTCAAATATTTCCTTTGCAAACTATAGTTCTTGAGGTAGGCCTTACCGTGCCGGTGTTCCCATGCAATGCAATTTTACTACCATTTTCATGTCTCTTTTTTGCCGGTTGTGCCAAGAAGAGGTTGGAATTCCATGTATAGCCATCCATGCTTTTGAACACATCCACTTTCCATTCAATGGGAATCTTTTCTTCTTTGATCTTTCATCCCAATTGCATAGCCAAATATGGTGTACATGAAATTCCTCCCCGCTATCACACTTATGTTCCCCGATATGTAGCTCTTGCTCCCACCAACTCCTCTATTGTGAACATTCTAACACAAGAAGCCCAACAACATTCACCTCCTCTAACCTTCATCATAGCTTCGGAGAACAATCATAACTGACTTGCATCTTTTGGTGGGATAATGTTTGAAAGTTGGAAGTGGCCTCTTGCTACACTTGTGTGAACATTGTTGACAATGGTTCTA
Source organism: Isoetes taiwanensis (assembly GCA_021234155.1). Lineage (NCBI taxonomy): Eukaryota > Viridiplantae > Streptophyta > Lycopodiopsida > Isoetales > Isoetaceae > Isoetes > Isoetes taiwanensis. Next base: position 14,487,215 of record JAJEKV010000033.1, on the reverse strand, counting down.
CATCTATAGGAAACGTGTAGTTCCCCCAGCTTGAATACATGTCCCTAGGCCATGCAACAATAGTTGGAACCTCTAGTTGCTTCACACAAGCTAGGCATTCTTGTTTGCCCGAACCCTTTTCCTTCCAATTGTCATATAATTTTGAGATTGCCACACCTAACCTCGTCCCTCCTCCCCTAATCTTTCATCATTCACCGCATTGATAGGATCCGCGAACAATAATCCCTTCTTCTCTTTGCTCTCTGTTGCATGCATGCAGGATCTTGACCTTTTGTTTTTCCAATCGACCCTCAGTATAAAGTACAATTTCCTTTCCTTTGGCATCATCCTTTTCATTTGAGGTCTTTTTCCTTTCGCTTGCCATCATCAACATCATTTGGAGTCTTTTCCTTTCCTTTGCCATCATCAACATCATTTGAGGTATTTTCCTTTCCTTGCCATCATGTTCATTAGTTGGGGATTTTTCCTTGCCTTGATTAGCATCATTGGGGGCTTTTTTTTTAGCATTTTGCATGCCATTGACCTAGAATGCATAAAAACATATAGTAAGTTAGCATATCCAAATAACCTCTCACTAACATGTTGCCTCATATATGTCTTATTCTATTTGATCATTCTATTTATATAATGGGATTCCCCAAGTTATTTTCCTCAACATTATATATAAATAAAACCCTCTACTTATAACCTTCTAACTTTTATCCTATAATAACCTTAGCAACAACTTTTAAGGTTATTAATTATAGGTTAGCGCTTTAAGGTTAAGAAGTTTATTATAGGTTATTATAGGTTAGAAATTTTAAGGTTGGAAAGTTATTGTAGGTTAAAAGTTTTAAGGTTAGAACTAAGTTTTAAGGTTAGTTTTAAGGTCACTAACTTAACTATTAACTTGTAAACTATTAACTTATAACTTATAACTTAACTATTAACTATTAACTTATAACTATTAACAACTAACTTATTAACTATTAACTCATAACTTTTAAACTTTTAAAGTCACTGGTCCTTAAAACAAAAATCTTTGTAATAAATTTTCAACATTCTAGGCCGTGATAATTCGCGCTGATGCAAAATTTTGAAGGCGCTTATTATTTGAAGTTAGCATTCGTTTTGAACCGCTTTCTCTCACTTTAGAACTTTTCGCATTCCGTGCTAATTCAGTGTGCTTCCGCTTCGCTTCCATTCCAGACTTCCGCCGCCTTCCAATCTCGGTTTCCAAATTATTAAATTTTATCTCGCTTCTCGGCTTCTATCTCGCCTCAATCTGGACTTCTGCTTCTATCCGCTTAAACTCGACTTCTATATACTTTAAACTCGGCTTCTATCTGCTTTTTATCTGCTTTTATCTGCGTTTTCGAGCTTTTCGGCTTCTACAATCATCTGCTTTAGGGTTTTCGGCTCAAAGGTGTTTTCGGCTCAAAGGTTGTAGGCTCTGTACAATGTCTCTGGCTTTTTTGGCTTTTCGGCTCTCTACAATCTCTCTGGCTTTGAATAACAAAGTTTTCTGGTTTTTTGTTTTTGTGTTAAAGCTTCTCGGCTTCTCGGCTTCTCGGTTTGCTTCTTTTCGGCTTCTTAAGGCTCAAATCATCTGTTATTGGCTTCTCGAATCAAATTAACTTTGGTTTTCGATTTTTTGGTTTCGGCTCAAAGGCAAAGGCTCAATTCTCGGGTACAGAACACAAATAGGTTAGTATTTCCTGTTCTTTACTTAAAGTACTATATGAGCTTCAGGTTTAATCAAGGGGAGTGCTTTCTGGCTTAGACTTTTACATGCATCAGCCCTAAACTGCCCTAGCACCTTCATATATAGATCCTGCTCTATGATCTTGTTCTGTGATCTTGCCTATATGATCTGCTCTTATTCTATTTCACTAGCTCTTCCTCTATCTATTCTAATTAATGATCTAAAATAATGAAGTAAATAATGATCTATGATCTATCTGCTCTATGATCTTGCTCTATGATCTATGATCTATGATCTATCTGCTCTATGATCTATCTGCTCTATGATCTATGATCTATCTGCTCTATGATCTATCTGCTCTATGATCTTGCTTATATGATTTTGTCAGACCGCTCTTATTCTATTTCACTAGCTCTTCCTCTATCTGCTCTAAATAATGAACTAAAACAATGAACTAAATATTGAACTAAACAAGGAGTATTATTATTATATATCTGCTCTATCTGCCTTCATTCTATTCTATTATATTCTACTGCCTTCATATTCACTGGCTTCATATTTTGAATTCTGCATTATGCATTACGTTAGAATAATATGTTAGAATGGGAGAAATCGCTTGGCGATTTCTATTTTTGGGTTCCGACCTTCCACTAGGTTAATCAAAGCGCCGCCAGCGCGTTTTAGTTTGGCTTTTCTATTTCATACGGTTCTATACAAATCGCGCCAGGCGCGTGTGAAATAGATCTGTGAAAAAAACAAAGCAAACGCCCGGGCGCTTTTGAATTATGTATGTTCAGAATCGTTTTATGGGGAGAGTAATATATCATTTGCTAATTACTTAATTTCTCTCGTTCTAGTGCCATGGATTTTCCTTATGCATATACACTGGCTGCTCCTAGTTCAAATACACTGGCTGGTTCTAGTTCAAATACACTTCCCCTGGACGACCATCAACTCTGGACCCCTGTACAAGATATTACTTGATTGTGCTGTTCAAAACGTTCAAAGAGAGTTGGAGAATCCATTAGACAGTCTGTATCGGGGCCATGGGAACACTTCCATCGCATCTCTGGACATATGCGGCTCCTCATGCTCTTAGTAAGGCTCATGCCAACAAATAAGTACGAGGATTTGATTTATAGTATCAAGGATCGATACAACACTGTGGTTTGGAGACTCGACATTCGCAGGGAAGATGAGGATCCTGTCATATCAGAGTGGTTCAGGTGGGACTTTTTGCGTATTGGGCCGATGAAGTGGGCCTATGTGACATATTGTAGAGATAGAAAGAATTCGCGCCTGGCGCATTTTTTTTTAAGAAGAAATGTACATATACTTTTTGAATATGAATACAAACTTCCCTGGCGCAATTTTGCACTATACTTTTATGTCATTAGTTTATTATGTTTTTTTATATGCAATGTCGAAAACATTGAATCCTTTGATGCCCTCCAGCCAATATGACCAACCCCAAGAAACTACATATTTTCATTAATGTGTAGTTTCATGGGGTTGATATGACCACTAAAGAGCATCAAAGAATTCAAAATTCACAACATCACGAGATGTTCGATATATTCATTTTTTTTTTGAATATCCAAATATACATACCTTTTTTTTCGACGCTCTTTTGGCCATGCTACAAATGTGCCCACGCTTTCACCAACCAGTATCGCCACCGGATGTCTTCTTGGAAGAGCCTCATCTTCATAATTGCAGCTTTATAATGGAAATCTTACGTAAACCTGTTTCCAAGAGGAACACCATGACACATAGAACTTGATTCAGATCTTCGATTTTACATAAGCCTACTCCTACGCTTCAAGTTTGTTTGTTAAAAGATAGCATTCTTCTCCCATTACATCGATAAAGAACCGTAATGCATTGGAAAAAATAGAGGACTAAAAAAATAGAGAACAAGAGAATGCATTCGAATGGAATCACACCCACCATAGTTCAGCGTACATCGAATGGTATTGAAGGCGGTTCGATCGAATGGGATTGAAGGCGCTGTAGACAGATCTTGGGCACTCGATAGTCGATTGTTCTTGGGCCCGATAGTAAGAATGATCTTGGGCGCCTCGATAGTAGGTGGCCGATTAGGTGGTAGTAGATTGCCACATATCGTTTCTTTGAAATTAATAATTAATTGTTATCTTGAAATTGCACTAAAAAGAAAAACACAATTTAAATTTGTAAATGAGCTGGGATCGGGCGGTTAATTAAAGCGGTATAAATTTAAAAGGACGCTAATTTGAATTTACTTTGTAAATCGACGGCCTAGATTATGAACGATACATATAAGTTTAAACCAAAACCCCAGCCTCATATTATCCGCACTTGCGCTTCTATGGCGCTAGAGGATCCGCCGCTGCCACCGGGCGCCGGTAGAGGTGGGCTTACGACCCCAAAGCACAAATCCCAAGCCCGAGGTCACCGAACAAGCGTAAAGCACAAATCCAACAAGCGCCTCGTAATTGATCTGTTTTTTGTTTTGTAATTGATTTACGTGTTAGGTTTTTAGGATGTTTTTCTACCCGTATTTTCTCGTGGTATGTGTCTCTCGTTGTATTTTCTACCTTTTATATTGTTTTACGTCATTTCTACTGCTTTTACTACCTTGTTTTGTGTGTTTTTGTTATAATCTTCTCCCCGTACTGTGTTTTTTGTTTTGTATTCTCCATTTTGTATAATGTAGACCGCTTAATTATAGTTTCTTCTGCGACTTGTTTGTTTATACTTTTGTTCCTCAGATTCTCCGTTCTTTTGACAAGTCTTTTTGTAGCCTAGTATGTCTCTTATAATATAGAGCGCCTGTAGGGCCCCTCTTAAAAACGCTTCGGCCATTTTATAATGTAGAGCCGCCTCGATATGATTGTTTTTTGTTGTCTCTGCTACTTTTCCTGTGTACAATTTATGGTTTTGAAAGTTAGGCGTCTATCAAAACGCGCACAGCGCGATTTCATTACTCACCACATGATTGTAACTTTCAGGATCTTCTAAAAATGTGAAAAGAAAAGCAAAGCCTCTGTGGTCCAGGGACATCCGCACAGAAAAACCAAGAACGGAGGAAGATGTATCGCTTCAGATTTGGCACACGCTAGACCATTGACGATACGATTGGAATAATGAAGGCTCGTAGAGCCTCCATGTCCGAAGAAGATCTACCGTAGGGCTCAAATGGTATGTGGAGATCTTCAAGACTAGCGGAAAGACAGATCCGATTTTCATGTCTAGAGTTAAGGAAACGATCAAATGAAGAAACAAGGTATTCTCGATCACATGCGAAGAACAGGACGATTCATACTGTTCGGTATTACTTGAAGCGGGTCAGAAAAATAAAAAAGTATTGAAGAAGTTAAATTACAGAGTGCCGCCTTTAAAGAGACTGCCCTAAGAACGGATGAGGCCGCAGATAACCTCTTCAAATTTATCGGGTCGTGGTGATCCATTGACACCAAAAAATATGTGAAGGTCTCTCACCGTGAGAAGAGCAATCAAGACAAGGCCGTCCACCTAGTCTCAGATCTACAAGCTTTTAAAAGAGAAGGAAGATGCAAGTTCTAGAGCCGGGGAAACACCGGACGCTCTAGGCATTACGATATGACTAGTGATGACGACAAAGGCGAGATAGCTTAGAGGCCATGAGCAAACTCAAGAAATATGCCGACAAGTATCCACTGGCCTTAACTTCACGATCCTATCCATGTCGACCGGGCTTTTCAGTCCACGACGGCTATGTTTGTCGCAGAAGATACGACAAGCAAAGACGCAATGGAAATAGTCAACAAAGATGATAGAAAACCCGTGATTGGTGCCAATGCCTGGCAGATGTGGTGCCTTTGATATGAAGACGAAGAAGGTGTTGATATGGAATAAACTTGAAGATTTAATTGGCAACCCTCGATATTCACTTCATGATAATAGATGGCCAAATTCGGAGGAGGCGCATGAAGGTTTTGATCGGGCAAGCACAAAAACGGAAATCGCTTATTCTATAGATCGTATTCAAAAAATTGTCTGTTCCTCGGCTCAACAACAAAGCCAGCCAGAATTAGCCGAAATCAGCGCCGCTATCAATGACATGGGAAAAGACATTCCTATACAAAAGGTATTTTATTTTCCCACACATATGTTTAAATAGCGCCAAAGTGCGTTTTAATCACGGATTACAAGCGGCGCGATTTCTTCATATGACATACATGAAGAAATCGCGCCAGGCGCGTTTTTTGTAAATATGTGATTAGCGAAAACGCGCCTGGCGCGTTTTATGTTGTTATTTGTGTTGACGGATTTACAAGAAACGCGCCTGACGCGAATTCTTCATCATGAAGAAATCGCCAGCGCCGCTTTGTAAATCCGTGGTTAACGAATACGCGCCTGGCGCGTTTTATATTGTTACTTTCACGACCTGTCTATTTTTTTTTAATCTAACGGCCATATTTTGCAAATCCGGTATGTGGAGCAGCTTATGCACGCCAGAACCAATGGATCGAATATGGAAAACCAATGCCGACCAGACAAGGGCAATCTAAGAGTGCCGAATTCAAATTACTAGAAAGGACACTGTGCCAAACCATAATACAGGACAAGACCAAGGGCACTAGATCAAAGAAGAAAAAAGGGGATGCACAAGCTGGCACAGAAGAGCAAACGGTGCCAAAGGATGCCTGCAAGATTGTTTTTCTTCTTCCACTGTGTATGGGAAAAGTGGAACTAATTTTAGGACGCCTATTCGGAAAAGAAGTTGCCGTGATTCGTATGGCGTGTTTCCTCCGCAAGATACGCCTATTTTTGATATAGGTATCACGTAAATGAGAAAGGCACAAGGATTGATGATGCAAAATTAATCTCTGTTCTAGATAGTTGCATCAGAAAAGAAGTTATCTACAAGAAAACGTCTGCAGCAAAGCATTTGACATCTTTTGAAGATGCATGCGAATCGATAAAAAATATGAAAGTCCTGAAAAAAGCTGTTGGCGAAGAACTGCAAAGGCTCTCAGGAGACTTCATGTTATCAGAGATAGGCTTAATGCAAAAGTACAACGTATCTAATGATGACATTAAGAAATATGTATTTTGGTCAAAAGATTTTGTGAAGCAAAAAAGGCTTAAGAATGTGGCAACTCTTAAGGGGATTCACACGAAAGTTAAGGCCTGACCTAAAAAGAAAAGTTGCTTTGGTGAAGAAGACGGCAGAGATGAGTCTCCTTTTTTTCTATAAGGTGTCCAATCGGTTATAAGTGTGCCATACCGTGACGGGGTGAAGGGCCAACCGACATCACTCTATTTGTTCTTGATAGCCGTGGGGCACGAGATGGACACAAGATGATTACAAAGACCTTCTTCAACACATGCAAAGTGGTTTGACGATCGAGATGCATTATACTATCGCGGATAGGTTTGCCACACCGACATGTCCCACGATATGCACTAGTCTCCGCAAATGATGTCGAATGCATTAAAGTGATGAGGCAAGCAATGATAGATGAAAACAAAGATAGTGAGTTTAGTACCGAAAAGTAAGATCTCACATGTGCTAGTCCTTATGATAGCCATTATGGATGATAAAGAATATGAAAGACTCAAGGGGAAACCAGAAGGTGAGAAGATTGCTTGGCGATTGGCTATCAGCTAGATGAACCCCTATTGAAAAATGTTTTTATGTCGAATCCAATGTCAAGACAAAGGGAAAGGGATTGCAGATGTGGATGTGGACTTTGAAGAGGACGAAGAGGAAGAGGAAGAAGAAAACCTGGTCGACCCCGGCCCTTAATTCACCAATCAAGTATGAGCTACTGACGGCGCATAAGGGGAGGCTGAATAAGTACGGGTTTTCTTTGGCCCTTTCGAGTTTTCTGATTGAAGCCTTCTGCCCTTTAGACTCTACGTGTTGGGAGTTTCATGTTGGAGGTTATGTCGGGCGGGAATCTCTGAAGCTAGCTAGGAAATGCCAAAGTGTGGTCTCTGATGGTCAAGCCAAGGACTTCCTTGATATTTTTTACGAGAAAGTGCTAGAGGTGGCACCTAGGGGTCCGCTAGGTAGTGCAAAAAATAAAGCTTCCAGCTCTAAGTCCGAATTACCTGCAGATCTGGCTGCAGAGCGGGAAGAAATGAGAAAGCAGATGGAGCACATAAAGAAGAATATCGACAAGCAGCAGCTTAACTATGCGGCCGAGAGCGTGCCTATCATTCCAATCACATTGGAAAATCCGACTGAAGTGGATGTAGGTAACACAAACGAAGAAGACAAAATCCTAGATGATACAGTGGATTCGGAAAGCTCGAGTCAGGTTAGCATAAAGAGTAATGAAGTATCAACCATAATTCAAACACTAAGTGATGTGGCTGACACTTCTGGCAGACGGAAGACAGCCGAGAGTAAGCTCATCATTGCGGATGTTGAACAGGAACCAGAAAGGTATGTTATTCAAACAGAAATGAAAATCGCGCCAGGCGCGATTTCAATTCTTCAAACAGAATTGAAAATCGCGCCAGGCGCGATTTCAATTTTCTTTTTCCTTGTCTCACAAGTGTGTGCTTTATTATTATAGACCTAATCCAGTTTCCTCCAAAATTCTGGTGTTCGATTTGAATGGAGTGCTTTGCAAAACGTTACCTAAAGCACAATTCCCTTTATCATGGTATGCACAGAAACCATTTGAGACAGGTACGAAATGGGTATATCCGCGGCCGTATCTGAAGGAGATGTTAGACCAAGCTTTCACTTTATTTCGTTGTGCAATTTGGTCGTCGATGGAGAATAGAAATATACAGGAAGTTTTGAGAGTAGTTCCCGAAGTTACATAGAGATTGGGCATCCGCTTGGGATCGAGCAAATGTAAGTCATTCAATAACCAAGGATCCTACAGTAAAAAAATATTTTTGTGAAATGCTTGAGCGACATGATGGATGACTTGGGCGCTCAGGAGAAGGAAGACATCATTATAGTTGATGATGACGCCTTGAAGTGTTGCTTCAATCACCACAAACTACTAAATCCACCATCCTATCATCCTCAAGATTTTGACAAAGATGACTTCCTTCGCTTTTGTCGTAAGATCTTGCACCTAAATAGCTACAGAAAACGGTCAAGAGATACAAACACTATACCCGCAACTTAATCTGGACAGGGGAAATTGACAGGACCTAGAGAAGATCGTTCTAGAAAGGGAACTTTTTGATATATATGTATACAGAAATACACTTTCCAAAAAAGTTTTGAATATGAAATATACTTTTACACCAACCTCTTTCAATATATATTGTGTTCTTATATCAGATTATTGGTTCTCGGTAACGTATTGTTCTTTTTATATTATGTGTATGGTTTGCTATACTTGCAATAATTTGTATGTACATACCACCAATAATTTAGGTGTCCATAAATAGGTATGCATGAAATTGGCAAACCATCTGGCCCGCCTCCCGCCTTCTTCGCTTGTTATTATGGCACATTCTATTACCCGCCAGATGAACCATGCGCACCTCTGCAGTGCCGCGAAGCTAGAAATAGAACTTCGTGGATCGGCTTGATGTCGCTATGAATCCCGCCCACTTCTATCCTGATCCCTTTGATGTTGTAATCCATCTTATATGGAATCCAGAGCATGGTTTGTTCATGATCGACAGATCTCAAAGACTCCCGCAAAAGCGCTGGCGGCGATGATTCGATTAGTTTTAAAGTTTATGTTCCACTATAATACGTTATTTATGCGAATAAAATCGCGCCACGCACGATTTGCCCCACGAAAATCTCAGTTTTGTAGCAACTTGCTTGCTGTTATTTATTCGTAAAACACTACAATTTCAATGTTTAGATTTCGTTGTTGTACGAATTAATAAGCAATTTCCTACTTTTTAGTTTGAACAAACATTTGGGGGAAAATACCTATAGCCAGATTTATGTGGAACTTTGTCACCCCAAAGCTTCTTTAGATCTTCATGGGGCACAATCTCTTGTTTGAGGAGAGATTTCATCGTGTAACCAGTGGCAATCAATTCTGACTCCATTAGGGATCAGCTTGGCAAGAAGCTGCAAAAAACGTAAGAAGAGGTGATTATTTCCTAATTCAAATGAGGGACAATGACGTGACATAAAAATTCAAAATAACCGATGCTCATTAATTCGCAGACTCTTGCAATTTCCACTTCGATATGCACCACCGATTCTACCACAAACGAAGGTGCAAAATGTGTCGTCAAAATGCATGTTTTTGATATATCACACAGCTGTGCTTTTACCCGCATAAAGAGGTATCTGTGGAGCCCAAACCGACCAAAGAACATCAAAGCTTGCAAACATAACCAATTGGAAGCAGAGCTAACCTAGGAGCTTGCCGAAAGACTCCTTCCGCTTGCAGCAAAAATAAAGATCTCTTTTCACCGAAAATGGAAAACCCTCACCTCAAACGCCTCGCTCTGAAGGCTCCTTCTGTGAGCAATGCAAGGGCTCCTTCTATAAACTCTAAGCAAAAAAAATATCTGTAAGAAATCCATATGTAACGAAACCCTGAACATACATTATCTTGCAGCCTTTAGACGAAAAATACGTATGAGCTTCAGATTTTAGCATTAGAATATGTTACCCGATGTAGTCCAACATGTGTAAATCCGCCCAAATGCTTATACATGAGTTGGAATGACCGAAAAATAAGGTGCGAATTTCAGAGCTTGCTTGAAAGCTTACGCAACCCGGATTGTGTGCAGAGGGAGAAAGGGTCGTAACTGAGCAGGACCGGATTGCTTGCAGTAGTCACCTTAGGTTATTTAATACTGCTTTAAACAATAAACAACCTTCACTATAACCATGAACCATAAAAAACATCTTAATGTATACTCTTTTGGCCCACTTACATTTCTTCCTTCCTTCCTTCCTTCCATTTGCATCATGAAACTTGAAGAAACATTAATGATAGACAACAACCACCCACCCCACTATTCTCACACATTATTATAGATAGAACAAATATACTTAATAAACCATGAACTCTTCTCACATGGTCTCTACCATATATTATGATGTTATAGGGTGTTGTATCCAGCCCTAATTTGATGGTCCAAATTTGATTTTAAAGATTGTACGGGCCTAGATTTAGGGGTCGTCGATCTTTGGAAAGCTAAACCAATGCCTTCAAGCTCTTCGTGATCGACCCTGCATTGTTCTATCGCTCAAATCAATGATCAAGCTCTTTTTAAATCGGCCTGGGTTGATCAATGTCTTGCTTTGCTCAGTTTATAGTTGTACATAATTTTGCATGGTTTTTACAGAAAAATGAGGGGCTTTTCACACGACTAGTGTCTTATATTTTAAGGCATACTATTGGTCCATGTCAACATTTAAGAAGAATTGGTTTTCACACCTTTTTCCATATAAGACGGTGTTATTTAGGTTCGGGTAGGTTTGGATAGGTTTGGTAAAGGCAATGGGGTCTTATTTTATATCGGGGACTTCCCCCAAAAATAAGACACCACTTATTATATTCTATTTTATTCTATTGACCAATCATATTCAAAATAATATGTGGTCTTATTTTTGTGATGGTTTTCACACTAGTATTTGTTAGTGTCTCATTCACATAAGACACCCTCAGAGGTGAAAACAACTTATATTTGTGTGTCTTATTTTTTGCTTTAAAGTCACAAATGATGTCTTATATGAAATAGGACAACCTTTTATTATAAGACATCGTGGTGAAAAGGCCCCGAGATGCAAAATGGTATAAAAGTTGAATCTTGGTCGCATTTGGCTGAAGCTTGGTGAAACTTGGTCGATTTGTGCCTACACAAATGCCAAATCACCGAGTTGGATGCTTATGAATGGACCCTAAAAGCCTTTCTTCCATAGATTGCATTCCGTGCATCGTGGATCAAGGCTTTTGTTGGAAGCAACTATTTAATTCTCGACTTGCTTAAGTAAGAGGGCATTCACTAAGATTTCCTATTTACGTGTTAGGCTCCATCTAGGAGAAAAGCTGTCTCCATCTCTTACATATCTGCACCAGCTAGACTTTGAAACTCTATTGTCCTTTGAAGCTCTTTCTCGATTGAGTTGGCATATTTCAGGTTGTTTATTCTCCTTATCAAGCATAATCCTTTTGCAATTAATCTTCTTAAAAACATAGAAGATTAGATGCTTGAAAGAAGTAGTCATGTTGCTTACAGATACCATAGACATGGGACGATTGCATGACTTATCTCATTGTTAGGGGGATGCATGCATATTCTTCCAAGAATAAACCTTTCTCGGGAGTAAAGCTTGACAATATTTTCTAGGATGTCCGTGTGGTCATGATTGGAATGCCTAGAGATATCTCTAGACCCAATTTTCACCATTGCACAGGAGAGCAATGTGCTAGACAAGGAAAGCACCTTTCCTAATAAGCCTATCAAAAGAATGATTGTTCTTGATTTTGGTGCTCCAAGACTGATATCACACCTGAATTGTGCTGCAATCTCAACCAAATAAGATATTAATGCTTTACATGTCAATACTACTTTCACAACCTTATATTAATATGGTCTTAGAACCACATGCTTGAGTGTTGGCCTTAAAAATTTTCATATATTTGAAGTTTTGACTGTTGGATATTGAGAAGTCTATCTTGCATGTTCATTAGTACATATTGAAGGCGGTTAGATGCTCTTACATCAAATCAAACTTTTATAGTAAGTAATGTTGTCTTTTATTCCATTTTTATGTATCAAGTACAAATGAAGAGGATGAATGATGATGACACATGAGGATTTGTTTGCTTTGGAAATGGCAGCTAATATTCGAAAGCATGCACATTTGGTCAATGTATACACTCAAATGTACACACTCTACTTTCTTTGCATCCCAAGTGCAAATAAGAACCCAACAGAGAAGGGAGGAGTTTTATGCCACAACCTTATTCTTCGTGGAGAGTGGGGAACATGTCATAGAAAGTACTTCCAACATCCGTGCTCAATCTTCTAGATACTCCTAAGGTAGTTTTTGTCAGATAACTAAGAGAAGCTTATATATTGTAATTTCACATTCTATAGGCCGTAGATCTTGCTATCGTTCGTTAAGAGAATACTAGAGACATTGGATTTGATGGAATTTACTGCATGTATTTGAAAGATTGGCCTATTTCATTGTCTAAATTATACTGCTTTTGCAAACAAGGACCTCAAAAAATGATTTTATCATTTGACATTCTATTATACGATGGATGAAGTGGCAACAAATTTTCGTCCCAAATATTGTATATACTAAATACATAGCATACCTTGTATTATGGCTAAACCTTGTATTATGGCTTCTCGGCCATTGGATAACAGCACATCTGACAGCATATTCCCTCTCCATAAATCCACAACGTCCAGACCGAGTCTTTTGCATGTCAAACTGGCCCTTGTTGACTCGACTTTAAAGGGGGCATTATTAAAGCAGACACCATTGGATGAAACAATATTCTGGCTTTTGTACAGTATGGTATGAAAGCAAAGAATGCAGACATCGTATAATGTTTCTGCAATGAAAAGAGTATTCTTGTAACAACACTCCATATGGGACAAGCTACTTCATCCTAAAGTGGCAGTTCTTTGGTGGCAGATTCTTCATAGGTGTCTGCGGGTTAATGTGCTTGTCCATAAGTTTAACCCTAGAATATCAAATCAGTGTCCAGTATGCAAGCGTGGATCTGAGACCATTGAGCATTGCTTTTTCATGTGTGAACACCTTAGACAGTATGGGACTGGTTGTTTTCCCTTTTTCGTGTTTCACTAACAAGTCAACAACCGCTTTTGGCAATTTACCCAAGTACACGGACGAGTTACAAGGCCGTGCTTTTCATCTAGCAGCCAGGATGGTTGCTTTGGACTATTTGAAAAAGACGAAGATTGGTAATCTTCAAAGGTCCGATGTGGCAGATAATCGTGGTTCTCCAAGAAGCTCAAGGTTACATTGTAAAGTCGTATCATTGTTCTTCACTTGCCCCTCGCAAGAGGCTTATTGATTTTTTGAGGAGTATTTGATGTGCACTCTTATGCTTAGGCAGTGTTTCTTCACTTTCGGTGGGTCTCTCGCTATCCGCGAGATTTTATTCCCTGTCTCTGCATTTATACTTGTATTTGACTCTTTGATTGAATAAAGTCTGACGTCCTTCAACACAAAAAAAAAACACTCCATGACTCAACAATCCGATGCTTATGGCTTAATTTCTAATCCTCATACAACTTGGACTTGCAAATGCACTGTGGCTAGGGGAATCGAACCCCAACAAGAATCCTATGCCCTTGGCTTACCTGACGAACTAGCCTTTGAAGATCTTCAACAAGTTTTTCTTTTGTGGCTATGGCAAGGATCTGCTGCACAGCTCAACCCCTGCAAAACACAGATTATCCAGAAAGCTTGAAGGCAATATGTCCCTCCTTCCATCTGTATTACAAAAGGAAAACATAGGTCATGCAAAAAATCTCAAGGCAAAAACGTTGGCGAAAACACGAGGCATATGTCCCTCCTTTCATCTCATCAAACACAGATGGCGCTCTTTCACGGAGATGCAGAAGTAATATTTGGAGGGATTCAAACACCTACAACACGTCTTATGCTCTTCACTCGCTAATCATGCCTAACAAGGTGGTTTTGCCTCAACCAGCCTTACGCCATAACTACCACGGTTCCTCCTACAGTAAATACATAGCCATAGCTGCCACAGCTGCCTACACAAGCATGGAGCCGCCATATTCGCCAGCTGCATCGGCATGCTTTGAGCCTAAACGCCAGAGAAATAAAACCCCAGATTTGATTCTTCTATTTCAATCCACAAAGTGCCATCGTCAAGATTTACTGGGTATTCTTATACCTAATACCATCCGTAACCTTTGACAATCTTTAGGTTATAAAGATATGGTTTGTGATCTAAAAACAAGATCACAATTTTGAAAATAAATTGTGGTTATACTAAATACAGAACTTCAAATAGCATAGCAATAACGACAATGTTGAGAATAACATGTTATGTGTAGCATCATAGAGGAAGGAATATAATGCCACTTGCATTAGTTTGATATTGAACAAGATTCATTCATCCACACTACACCAAGTAATTATACCAACATGCAAAATGTCAGTTTTACCAACATCATATCAGTACGATGTTTTACCAACATCGCATCACTCTTACGTTAAAATTGGTAACCTTATTAGGCATATTGTATCCCATTTCACATACATCTCGTATGTATCCCATTTCACATACATCTCAAACCCTAACTCACATCACGCTTTGCATATTTTATAAAATATATATGAAATATGCAATAAGCAAAGATTCAAATCTATACACATCAATTTCCGTAAACTTTGTAGGTAACTTAATGATCATAGCAATGATTAACCATCCCTCATAATGTTCAACATTTGTTGCAGCATGACGTTCATACAAGAGTTTTTAAGAAATAAACATACAACCAACTTATGCCTAGCAACGTTGGGCACCATTACTAGTCTATTGTATTATTGTCAATCTTCAATATCAACATGTAATATTTCATCTCTATTGCGGAAGGGTTTTTCTCGCATGGTTGGGACTATAATTTTGGCACGCATTGTATGTAAAATCGATTTAACCATGTTGGAGCAGCTTTTAATTGCATTAAAGGTCTGGATTCTTGTGTTTTGGCTATTTTGGCTATGGTATATAAAAGGAAAGGGCCGCATGCTGATATAAGGAGAGGAGGCCTGGTCAACAGACACGATGTCTGTGTTGTGTTTGCCCATGCCGATACTGGCGAGAGATCATTTTGTTGCAGAATTGGAGCGGATGGAAGATGGAACAGATCAGTGAAGCCCTCAATGGAATTTCAATACCATATGTTTCATCCAGACCATAGGAACTGGCTTTTTATTTTTTGTGAAAATAGCAATGGCCATCGATCCGCACAATATCGAAAATATATTGCCAATCAATGGCTTTGAATCAATGATACGAAAAAAACCATAAAGATGTTTTGAAAACAATAAAATTTAGCAATCTCGTATGTATTCCTCTCCTCTATGAGTTGTTCTTCATGCAGCTCCCGAGTTTAAACTCATGGCACCTTGATCATATGACTTCGCCTCGCTTCGGGCGGGTTCGAGCCCAATAAGACGGGTTGCTTGTTAGAAATATGAAAGCAACGCATGAAAGAATGAGAGAAAAAGAAGAAGCACGAGACTCAGCCCACAAGATAAGAGATTTTTGTTCAATATAAGACACTCATTTATACATGGTTTGTATGATGAGAGCTATATTAACTAAAGTGCTAAGCTTGATAAGAGGCCAAAGGCCCCATCAAGCTAGATTTAAGAAAGGGCCACATCTTCATTTGTTCTCGCACTGCATAAGGAAAACAAAGATAAAAATAGAAATAAATGGTTCGAGAAAGTGAACATAACTAGCAAAACCATCAACCATTCCACCTCAATCCAGCAAAAATTCGACATTGCATAAGGGAATTTAGTGCATAGGACCTGACCTACAAAAAGAAACAATCAATTCTTTTTTGCTTGAACTCACAATACATGCCTTATGGATTCATAGCTCTGGCACATTTTGCTGAAATCCGACACACTATATGGCCTTCGTTACCTGGATACACAGGAACATCCAGAGAATAAAAGCCTAAATGCAACATCAATCGCTAATTGGTCAAACTCTTGCCTCCACATCAACTTCATACTAACATGAATACAAATATATACAAGAAAATTATATGAAATTATAACATATTTTATGCACTAATATGAAACATGATTGACACCTTATTTTACGACCATAAGTACACATTGTTTATCATCACACTAGCTTTATACTAATTGGCAACCCTAAGATGGGTCAAGTCTGGGTCAAACACAGACAAGCATAAACTGCAATAATACCAAGGGCTGGATTTGGAAGCACAACAACTCATGAGTAGATGCAATTTTCACCTAACTTGTAGATATGAAACTGAGATATAATAGACCTAGGGGTTTGGACCCCGTTAAGCACAAATCAAAATGATTTGTCCCCCAACCCCCAACAACAACAAAGGGATAGCATCAATCAAAAGTCAAACACAAATTGCAATCATTTTTTCCACATATATATCCGTGTTTCTTTCACGTCTTCTCTTTGTCAGAATAGAATTATGTTTCCTTGCCAAGATGCCTGTAGATCTCTAAGCAAAATTTCCATTGCCAAGTCCATATGTGCACATGTATGCACCCTTTTAAAAGTTATAACCTCTACTTGCTCCTATTTGAGCTGCTGCGGATGGCCTTCCAAATGTGGTGAAGAGTTTACCTAGCTGCATGATATGTTGCCTTACAGAGAGTTTCAAACATATGAAGTTCATAATGCTATCAAGCTAACAATAGATCCATGGTATTTAACAAAACTATAGCGTGCTAGATATGTTATGCCTCTTCATACTAAAGATATAAGTCCTTTCAATCTTTGTTTGCCTCTGGCTAATGTTATGCATATGGATCCAAAAGTGACGCATCTCCGCATCCTTAGTACAATACCCACGAATCCCTTAAAGCAAAGAAGCCACGTCCTTGAAGGTCGCACACCAAAACAACACCAAGTTCTACCCAGCCTACACGAAGAAAAATCTTAATGCGCTTTGACAACCATTGGAGTTTTAAGTCGCACCCTAAACACCGCTTTTGGTAGTTGAAATGGTCCAAGTCGCCTTCCACTCCAACCACCCGCGTGTCATATTTTCATTTGTCACAAAATTCGACAAGGTTACATACCACGCAGGGTCGGGGCATCCGCTCGCCTAATCCAAGAGTCACACACTTACATCTATGAGACCGAAGGATCATCATTTAAAGTATTTTTCCATTCTCACTGTCAGAAGCCTCTATAATAGTAGCCCGTGGTTTGGCACACTTCCTAACCTCTCTCTCATGTAAAAAAAAAAGGCAAGCACTCACTTGCAAATATGGAAGCTCTAGAATCAGAAAGGTGCTAAAGTAAATTTAAATATCGGCTCCAAAACTTGCTCTGGATAAGTTATGAATGGTCCTATCCAATTCCAATGTGATGACCATACAAATAGCATACATAGATGCTCGTCATCCATATTTATACGAGAATATTCCTATAAAGTATTCCAAAAACCTTCATGAAGTTAGAAGAATATTCCTCTAAGAACCTTTTGGAACACTCTCTAAAGTTCCATAAAGTTCTAGAAATATTCTTCTAGAAACTTCCAAAACTACACCGCTTGCTAGTGTATAATGGGCCTTTAGCATGGGGTTTGGAATTCCGGTTCAATGCCATCCAGTTTCAAGATGAATTCTGTATCGAGTTCCACTCTCTCTGAGTCTAAGTTTCTGATATGGTAGTGCTCGAGGGAGTGGCTGTGTGGAGCAAGAGAAAGAGAAAGAATGACAGGAATGTCTATGCCTAACCTTGCAACCAAACATCTGTTGAATAGTTAATACAGTCTAGCGTGTATTCTTAAGAGTTAAAATTGGAAGTTAATAAACGGCAATGCCTTCTCTCTAATATAAGGTATCGACAAAAAAAGGGAGATACAATGGGTTATATAAGG
The DNA here is from genome assembly GCA_021234155.1 of Isoetes taiwanensis. NCBI lineage: Eukaryota > Viridiplantae > Streptophyta > Lycopodiopsida > Isoetales > Isoetaceae > Isoetes > Isoetes taiwanensis. Next base: position 14,468,971 of record JAJEKV010000033.1, on the reverse strand, counting down.
GCGGATAGAAGAGGAAGTCGACATTTGGGGTAAATGGGTTCGTCTTCAAACAAGAACCTTGGCGACAAGCTACAATACTTCAACCCGGACGCCGACCTCTCAACAAATCGAACTTCATATATATCCGACGACCGACTAACTCTTATGCCTTACCCAACTTTAGTATGAAATCCTCAAGCCGCCATCAGCTATTCTTCAAACCATTATTTCCATTCCATATAATTTTGTGAACTCTTGATAAAGCCTACTATATAAAGGATTGATTGAATTGGGTTGAATTCTCAATTCTTGATGGTGTCCCAAAGCCAAGCCTTAGCCTATTCTTGATTTCTAGCTCTTTTCCTAAATTTGTGATTTTGATGGAGATGGACCTCTCTAGTGGTTGAATTTGGTTTCTCTTATAAATCTCATATTTTTAAACTTCAGTCTTCTTTGGAAGTCTCTTGCTCGTGACAGTAGGTTAGATGGTGAGCTTAGCTTTGGAGGCTGGACTTTGTTATTTGAGTTATATTTTTTGCTTGTTTTAAACTTACTCAATGGTTATTGCTTTGCCATAAGATTTTGCATTAAAAGATCAATTTTGGTATCGTGAGCCTCTTGATCCTCAACCCAAATCAACTGGATATGTCTACCAATCGCTTCGATATACCTAACCAACAATATAGCCAAGCTATTAACAATGTCAGCTATATAGTAGACCAAATGGTTATTCTCACCTCCTCCAATCAAGTAAAATGCCAAAGATCTCTAGAATATTTGTGTTTAGCCTATAAATTTCTGCCCAAGCCTCTCATGCAAAGTAACGCACCACGTAATCAATCAGCGGATGCAAGATTGATTAATGCACCACCATCTCACTCATCGCTTCTTCATGTAAATGGTTGGAAAAAGTTATAGGTTTATTCACATTCTCTGAAGAAAAGAGAAACCCGCCTACAGTTCTCGGATTTATTTCCATATGGGAAAGCTACTTCGAACTGGTACAAGCTACAGAAAAACAGAAGCTTCAAGCCATGGATAAATATTTGACAGATATGGCTAGAACTTGGTGGCAAGGAAAAAAAATGGAACCAAAGATTTTTACATGGGAAAGCTTTAGAAAAGCTTTCAAATATTATAACCTGATTGCTAATTATCATAACGACGTCAAACGAAAATGGGACCTCTTCAAACAAGGCGATAACGAATCAATTTATCAGTATACATAAAAAATCCAGTACTTGTCTACTCAAATGGACGGATTGAATGAGAAGAAACTGCTACACAAGTATATAGCAGAGCTTAAAAATACTTTATATGCAAAATTGAGCTTTGTAGATCCTCATACTTTAGAAGAGGCTATAAAGAAAGCTATCGCCGCGAAAAGAAAGTTAAATCCAGATTCAATAAATTGCAGCATATGGGAAGGATATCCTGATAATAAGGGCAATGACAAAGCAGGCAATGACAAAGTAAGCAATAGGAAGAACTCAGACAAAGAAAACAAGAGATCCAAACCAAACATGGGAGATAATCAAGACCAAGCTTTAAAAACAAGTTGGGACAATCAAATTGACTGATCTTCGCCAAAGAAAAGTGGATGTTTTTATTGTAGAGAACTACATCTTAAAGTAGACTGCCCGAAATTAAATGCAAAAGGAGACCAAAATGACTGAGGCAACCGAGGTGAGTGAAGGGATCAAGGTAATGTAATATAGACCAAATACTTGTCCTAGTGGACCTTCACCCAAGTGTTTGAATAGAAGAACTTTCACCAACCAAGCACCAAGACAAATAAACAAGTTGCATTTGCGCACAAAGTTCAAAAAGGAAAAGGCAAATTTGCAAAATTGCCTACTTAAAGTAGGTTAGTTAAGTATTTATCTCCGTGGGAGGTAGGTGAAATCTTAGAATTGTCCAATATTATTATAATAAACACTTTTTAGTCTAAAGGGCTAGACTTGATTATTTTCTAGATTGATATGGTGGTGCTCGGGGGAGTGGGTGTGTGGAGCAAGAGAAAGAGAAAAAAGACAAATATCTATGCCATTTGTTAAATAGTTAATACAAGATAAGGTTTAATCTAAGCGTGGATTCTTCAAAGTTAAAATTGAAAGTTAATATACCGCAATGCCTTTTCTCTAATATAAGGTATCGAGACGTTCTCTAAAAGGGAGTGGCGAACCGTTTTGACAAAAAAGAGAGTTACAATGGGTTATATAAGGGCGAACAGAAGAGGAAGTCGACATCTGGGGTAAGCGATTATCTCTACAATAGTTACGACAAGCTACAATACTTCAAAGAATCGGATCACGCCCCCTACTCAACAAATCGGACTTCTATTACAGATCCGACAATCGACCCATATTACAGATCCGACAATCGACCCAGCTCTTATGCCTTACCTAGCTTCAGTGTGAAATCCTCAAGCCGTCATCAACTATTCTTCGATCCATTATTTCCATTCCATATAATTTTGAGAACTCTTGATAAAGCCTACTGTATAAAGGACTAATTGAGTTGGGTTGAATTCTCAATCCTTGGTGATGTCCCAAAGCCAAGCCTTAGCCTATTCTTGATTCCATTTCCTAAATTTGTGATTTTGCTGGAGACAGACCTCTCTAGTGGTTGAATTTGGTTTCTCACATAAAATGTCATATTCCAAAATTCAGCCCTTTTCTGGAATTCTCTTGCTCAAGACAGCCCGTTTGGGTGGTGAGCTTAGTCTTGGAGGCTGAACTTTGTAATTTGAGTTATCTTTTGCTTGTTTAAACTTACTCAGTGATTATTGGTTTGCCATAGGATTTTGCATTCGTATCAATTTTGGCATTAGAGCCTCTTGATCCTTAACACAGTCCCTTGGATATATCTACCAATTGCTTCAGCATACCTGACCAACAATATAGCCAAGCTATTAGTAATGCCAGCTATATAGCAGATCAAATGGTTATTTTCGCCTCTTTTGCCAATGACTCTTGACAATGCAAACACATCTTTTGCCTTGAATCGACCTCTTTTTAAAATCTTGTTAAATTCAACATACTCCATAGATCTTCCATTTTTATTTGAAAATGGTTTCACAACAAATGGTATTGGTTTACATCATGAATCTGCTATGTAGCCTCCTCAAACTCAGTATTTGTTAATTAGAGTGGCCGCGAGAGATATTTATAAGTGCTGCAATATGGTCATGACCACTTGGTTGACCATCAGCATATACAAATGCACCTAGTGAGTTATGTTCTCCACGAATAACAAAAATCGCATCAATAAAAAAGGTGCAAGGAATAACTGGGAGTGAAAAAAGCAAATGAAGGTAGCTCACCGTCTGAATTGACTTATTTGAGCTTCAGAAAATGTTTGTCGATGTTTGATGTAGTTGAGGAGGTTAAATTCTATTTACAACTACTTGGAGAATAGCAGTAGGCCATTCATTTCAGTAGGGCAATTTGATTATGTACGGGCTCCTGTGGAACTTGACAAAGCAATAGCAATGGTGCTGCATCAACTACAGCTAATGCATAGGAGATACTTATAACATGGAATCGTCAACTATTCAGAGTTATACGAAAGTGATAACTAAATATCTTTTAAACAAGGATAAGTTGTATTCCAAGTACGTCCATATTCCTAATGGCATCCAAATTTTATTAGAATTATAGCCCGCTTCAAAATACTTTAATGACCTTCCCGACATGTGTGGTGTAATTGATGGAACTCGCCTTAATCTCCTGCAAGCTGCCAAGGCACTGTAATCCTAAAGATTACTGGAGAAAACATGACATCTATAGTATTATGCTTCAAGGTGTGTGCTACAAAGGTTTATTGTTTTGAATTTAATGTTGCAGTGCTTCAGATGGCAAGCATGGTGCCAATTACTTTAGTTATATTTCATTTCTATGATCAACATTACATGAATGGATATGATGGACTATATGTGAGATTATATGCCATATCCACCTCCCGCCGGAGATAAGTTATTTTGTCCTTGTCCCTCATTCTGTAGGCATTACCATACTCCCTCATTTCATCAAGCCAGACCTCGGCTTCCATTCCTGATCCGTTGCTGCCTGAGAATTGCTTGAGTTTGCGAGCTATCCATACATTACGTAGGGCTGAATCTACTTTCTTTGGTAGTCTGCCCCTCTCTCCTGCCTGTCCCTGTTTTGACCTCATCGATGGTCAGATTGATCTTCCACATCTTCCAATTCCGAATCAGAGTCAGAGATGCTATTGGATGAGTCTATACTGGGGAATCTCCTCCTTCGGCTCCTCTTCTTTCCCTTGTCCTTGGTCTGAGGGGGAGCCTGAGGCAACTGGACGTTCTGGTCCGCTGTATTTGATGCTCGCTCTGCTAACGGTGCTCCTATTTCTTGTACGTCCGACTTTATTTGAGATAATTCCTCTTCGGGGGTCGGCATCTCATATTCTTCGAAGAGGTTGCGAGGTTGAAATTATCAGGCCGGTGTTTCTTGCTCCAAACATTGGCGATTTTGTTACGCAGTCCTTGCTGTTCTTGCTGGATGCATTAAGTTATAAGCTTCATCATGAGTGTTTTTATGGTTGCCTCTGTTGTTTAGCGGTATAATTGTTTGGACAATTAGTTATTTGCAAAACAAAGGAGTTTATATTGTATTAATATCAGATAGATTATTTCAGTACAAGATTTTTGATCGCAGTGATATGATTACCGACATTCTGGGTGATCTTCCAAGAATTTCTTGATCTGAGCTGTACCAATAGTACGTCCCAAGTTTCTCAAAATGTTAGTCGTCATTCCTCCTTGTATGGCCACTATGAGCTCTTCGGCCCTCCTTTCAGACGTGTAGGCGGCGGTGACTATTAACCTGCCAGACCCACGGTATGGGACGACGAAGTCAAAGATACTCAGTGCTATTGATCTCTTAATCAGTATGATATGATCTACACTTTGCTGGAGTCTTACATGTCTATGGAAGCTGGAGAGTGCGATTAGCATGAATACCGCTTCTTCGCTGCCGCACGGACTGAACTGTCGATGGATGACTACTATTCTTCCGTCAGTGAGGAGTGGGAGGTAGTATCTTAGAGCTCTATCTTGTCCTCCTTATCTGCCTTCTATCTCTGTCTCTCTATTTGACCTGCATTTGCCCGTGTATTCATCTATCGAAATTGTGATCAGATCTGTGTGATTGGCTATGCTAGAGCCAAGTATCTAAACAGAAGCAGATGCAAGTTTAAGAAGTTTGCCAAAGCTTTTAAGTCGCATGACGTGCCTCGTGCGCACAAATGCCAACAAATTCAAACTTTTTATAGGTTGGAGCAAAAGGGTATGTCACCCGTGCCTACACAGATGAATTCATGCGCTTTGGAGGTCATGTGCCGGGTATGAATGAAAAGAGGGCGGTGGAAGGCTATATTGAAGGGTTGGCCCCATCAATTAAGCGAATGGTTAAGGCCATAGACCAAGTCGGGCCAGAGGGCTGAGGCTAAGGCATTGAGCCTTGAAGAAGACACGCCGCTTGGCCGCACCAACGCCCAAAGATCTTACTCCCACCACGCTTGCCACCCCAAAGGTGGACTATTTAGGCCATGTTATTTCTACCGGCTGAATTGCTACGGATCCAAAGAAAAAAATAGAGGCGCTAAGGATTGGCCCATTCCTGGTAATGTGTCAGAGGTCCGAAGTTTCTTGGAATTGGCAGGATATTACCGGAAATTTGTTAAGGATTTTGCAAAAATTGCAGCACCTCTTACCAACCTTACGAAGCATGAGAAAGTCAAGGATTGGATGGAACATTGGAAAGCAAAGGTCCAGGACAGTTTTCAGAAACTTAAGGATGCTTTGACATCAACACCCGTCCTCACATTGCCGGATCCGAAAAAGGACAAGATAGTAGCAACAGATGCCAGTAAGATTGCTACCGGCGGAGTTCTCATGCAAGAAGAAAGGGTTATAGCCTACGATTCTAAAAAGATGAATGACACAGAACAGGCTACCCTACCCATGATCAGGAATTGTTGGCTGTCGTTCGCGCTTTGCGAATATGGAGACACTACCTTCTTGGTAGAAGATTCCACCTTGATACAGATCATCAGAGTCTCCGTTATCTATCGACCCAGCCAAATCTCAACCTCCGTCAGAGAAGATGGATGGAATTTTTGGAGGAGTATGATTTTGAGATTATGTATAAGCCTGGGAAACACAATGTGGTTGCCGATGCGTTGTCACGCCATCCCCTGGTAATGCGAACCCATTGTAATGCAATTTCCATGCTCACCAGTGAGTTTGAGAAACAGATAGAGCAGACCTTAGCCATAGATCCGTCGGTTCCGAGATGTGTGGGATAGTCTGGCTAAGGAGGCACGCACAGATAAGGAACGTGAAGCTTTCCGTTCATATAAGAAAGAGGGTAATTTCTTATACCACAAAGATAATAGCGGGACATGCAGGTTTCATGAAAACCTATTTCAAGATCCGCCCAGTTATTTCTGGCCTTCTATGAAGAAGGACATTGCCAGGTATATTAAGCAGTGTCAGGTGTGTCAGCAAACCAAGGCTGAGCAGTTGCGGATCCCTGGGGAATTGCAACCTCTGGATGTGCCCAATGCCAAATGGGAAGTGATAACCATGGACTTTATTGTGGGCCTTCCACGTACTCTCCGTGGTTATGATGCATTCATGGTAGTGGTCGACAAATTATCGAAGATGACTCATTTCTTGCCATGTCGTACTACGGATACATCTTTCGATACTGCTTTGCTGTTCACAAAGGAGATCTTCAGATTGCATGGAATGCCACGCGTTATAGTATCCGACAGGGATCCCAAGTTTGTAAGTGCATTCTGGAAAGATTTCTTTACCACCATCCAAACCAAGCTTGCTATGAGTACGGCATATCATCCTCGCATCGGATGGTCGACAGAACGCATAAATCGCATTATAGAAGATATGCTACGAAGTTATGTGTGGAGTAAGCAATCACAATGGGCTGACTATATTTACTTGGTCGAATTTGCCTATAATAGCATGAAATAGGAGTCTTCCAAAATGTCTCCCTTCATGATAAATTATGGTTATCAATGCCATACTCCGCACACATGGCATAATCCCGTTTCTAAGGTGGAGGTTTCTCAAAACTCCTCTTGGAAATGCAAGCTTTGGTTGAAGAAGTTCGCGCTACTTGTTGGTCGCGACGTGATGTCGTCGAAAGAGTGTCGCGATAAGCATAGAACCCCACGAAGTCTTTTCGGGTGGGCTTAATCGGTTTTGGCTCAAGATTAAGGTAAAACAAGCCAAGCTTAAGATTGGTAATCGCAAGAAGCTCGCACCCCGATGGGGCTGGGCCGCTCAAAATCAATGAACGTGTTGGAGAAATCGTGCATATCGCTTGGATTTGCCACTCCACTTGAAGATCCACAAGGTCTTTCACGTGAGTCTTCTCGCTAACATACCCCCGATCCGCAGGGAGGTCTTGGATACCCCAACCCTCCTAGAAATGACGTAAGAGCAACCGGAGATAGTGCCCAAACTCTTCTTGATCGAGCTTATAAACAAACCGTAGGACTCAAATGTTGCAATACTTGGTTAAGTGGAGACACTTGCCGCTTGAGGATGCTACCTCGGTGATGAAGATAGACCTTGAGAAGCACTATCCCACTTCATGCGGAATCTCAAGGTCAAGACCATCAACGATGCTATCAACCCGCTTGGGGCGGTAAGCTTGAAAGATTGATTCGCCGAGAGCCATGATCTAGAGGGGTAGATGCATCGTAAATAATAATAGTTACCAATGATGAGATCACCTTCGTGTTCTCTAGGACGTGGTGGATTGTTGATGTTGACATGACCACGAATTGCTTGGAAAACATGTAGTTGATAGGTCGCGTTCATCTCGGCTATAATGGGAACTTCACCATTCCTTATGCCGCAATGAATTGCAAACCATAGACATGACAGGTTCCCTTGTAGATAGGGTTTTTCTTTTATTTATTATAGGGGTGGTCCCTTCAACCACAATCTATTTATATTATCCGATCTCTATATGTTCTTATGTTTCGCTTATCCGACCGGGTCCATTCGAGATCCGACGGCTCACGGGGTTTGGGACGATCCCACGCCCACGTGGCCCGGAGTTTACATATAATATGTGTACCGCCGTCCTACGGTCCGTGATTGATCCGATCCCCACCGCCGGTCCAAGATCCGGCGGCCACGGGCTTGGGGGACATATCCCACGGTCCACGTGGCCCCGGGAATTATATGTAATAGATCCTACGGCCATATTGCTTTTATATGGTGAGATCTTGATCGTTGATCGAAGTTGAATGCTCGCTCCTTAAGGAAAGGCTTTTAAAATTTTTATAGTTATTGGGGGATTCAACCCCGGTCCTCACCCCCAAACCCCCACTCTAACCACTAGACCAAGCGTTAATTCTATGAAAAAATTAAATATACTTAAGGGTAATGTTGTAATTAAGATAAAATAGACTATAATATTAGGATGTTTTGAAAGTTTCAAAATGTTCCAGAAAGTTCTAAAATGTTCTAGAAATTTCTAGAATGTAAGGGAATCCAAGAGAATTAAAGGGAATATAAGGAAATCTCATAAATTGTAAGAGAATCTAGGAAAATATACAAGTCTAACGGAATCTCTTAAAATCTAATTGAATCTAAGGGAATCTTCATAATATCTAAGGGAATCTAAGAAAATCTTGATGAAATCTTGGAGTTTTTTTAAGATTTTGCAATGAGCGACAATAGAATATTCTAAAATGTTTCATAATAAAGGTGTACAATATAAATCTTGAAAAAAAAAATATTCTAGATGCTCAGGGCAAGCGCCTCAGTCTAAAAATAGAAAATGTTTTAAAAATATTGCACAGATCCAAAATAGATTATTTTAGAAGGTTTTAAATGCTCATGGGTAAGCACCTCAATCAAAATAGAAAATTCTAAGAGAATCTAGGAGAATCTAAGAGAATCTCAGTAGAATCGTTGGTTATCTAGAGCACTATAGGGCCTTACACCGTAAGAACATGCTAAAACTGGAACAATGCGTCGTAGGACGTATTAATTTTCTTGTATATATGGGTAAAAGCATGAAAGGGTGTCTATAAATGTATCCCTTTTGGTACATGTGGCTATATTACACAAATCACCCAAAGTACCCAAAAAGTACATGCATAGCCAAAACATATCCGAAATTTAGCTTAAATGTATATGCAAAGTACATAAAATCGAAAAGTGTATGTTTATACAAATAAAAAATAACCAAAATGTACGTGAAAAGTATCCATATTTGTACATCAATTCAGTACAATGTACGTACACCCTTTCATGCTTTTACCCATATATACTAATATATTGACATGTGCAAGCCAGTAAGCAGTTCGTGACCTGCCCATGTATAGAGGGTTGCTAATGGCCCAACTTCTTCAGTTTAATTTTGTCTACATGTGTTGTTTTCTTTGTCACTGTGATGTTTTAAATTGGACTTCGGTCCTTAAACCTTTTTGATGATAACTCTGTGAAATGCACCTTGGTGCTTAAACTCTGATATATTTCAAACTTCAATGTACTACTGTCCAAAATAAGGAATTAAGTATACTTTCTCGTGTTTCAGTTTCTTCGGTTAACTGTCCCTGGTTAGCTAACCCCAATGCTGAGGACAACATTATTTCTAAGGGGGGGGAGAATGTGACGTTCCATGTATTTATACGGGATACGTATAAATATACTGACACGTCACTAGTAAAGGTACGCCACCATGGGGTATTTTAACCTAAGGGGGTGACCTAAAAAGGATTAATTTAGCTATGCTAAATTAATCATTAAAGGATAATTGTTCAATTAACTTAATTAAGCTAATTAAATATTTAGGAAGGCGCCACCGGGTCGACTTCAATTGGCCAAAGATGGGGATGCTAATTTGGGTCATCTAACTTGACCCCTATCCCATGTACCACAAATTCACCCGGAGAAGCGACTCTCGAGCGCCAAGTTGCCGAGCCTTTGGCTTTGCTTAGTGTCCAATTCCTTTCGAAAGTCCCCAGTTCTTTGGCGCCCAAGTCCAGGGGAAGATGGAGTTACCGAACGATAATGGATCTAGCAGAACTTCGTGTGGGTGGTTAGTATAGCTTGATGTTTCTAGAGTAGCCCGCTGGGCACTTGTTGTGTTCATTTCTTCCGCTTCTCTCGTGGCTTTACCACTGTAGGAACTAACCCTTGATTGCAAAGGTGAGTACTCTTTATCTCTGATTTTGTTCTTGCTCTTAAAGGATGGATTGATAGTTCTTTGCATAGTACTACTCTTGAAATGGGGGAATTAAGGGGGGTAGAGACCCCTGAGCCATGTTTAGTAGTATGCTCCTAGGTAGATCCCCGTATTTCCCATTAGTGCGGCCTGTGTACAGGAGACCACCGGGTCGTAGATGCTATGGAATGGCTTAGCACCGCAGAAGGGACGCGGGGTGAAGTGGGGAGGGTCTTGCACGAACATAAAAGGCTCCCAAACTCCCCTACAAAGGGCTAGGCCCGATAGCCTGGCCACGAGAGGGCCGGGTATGGGTCCGACACTCCCCTGGTGCGCGAGTTGTGACCTGTATGGGGCACCCCGCACTTTGAGTAGATTTAGGGTGAGTAAGCTCTGCACGGATGCGGGGTCGCCGATGCGCACACGATTCTCTAGCTCACCCATGGAACCACCGCGATCCCGAAGGGGACACTTCCCCGACCTGCCTCGGCTGGACTAGGGCTTCATGAACCCCGGAGCGGGCTCGAAGGGTGATGCCTTGAATCTGCGCCTCCTGGAAGGCTATAGTGATGCCATAGCATGAATCGACCCATCCAAAGTGTGCACTGGAGGGGCGGATGGAGTGGACAACCCTAGCCGATGTTCTATGCCATCCAACGCCATGTCAAGATTCGGTCTGCTGATCTCTTGAGGCCTAGCCGTCAGTCGATCCTCACTGGAGTCTGAGCCGGGATAGAACCATGGGTTGGGAACACGATTGCAAATTAAACGGGAGTGTTGCATCACTCCCGTTTCAAAGATTCCCTTTTAAAAAACACCATGTTTCTAAAATAAGCCTTTTTTGAAAGTTGTTGAGAATTTCTAGAGGTTCGCATTTTTTTTCGTGTAATTTTGGGCCATTATTAGGCGATAACTTTGTACTTATGAAACAGAAATCATACAAATAGCGAAATTTAGGCAGAGACTTGAAGAGACTGAAAGCATGAAAAAAAACAAGCACCAGAATAGAGAGGAAAAAAAAGTAATATGTTTTTAATAAATTTTCGTACATCAATATGGAAGATTCATTGTAATAAATAATGATAGTTTTAATATGCAGTAGTCAAAGATCTACATCATAGTCCTCATCATTTTTTTTGCTGCTCTCTGCCGTCTCGTCCTTCTGTGCCGTCTGCTCCTTTGCTGGAGACTTAAGTTTTGTATCCTCCTTGTCCTCCGAATGGTAACTAAAGCTACTTTTTAAGCTCGCAAAGGTTGCCTCATCGCCTAGTGAGCCGGAGAATGGAGGTCGTGATCTCCGAGGACGTTAGTTTAGCATAATCGGATGAAGACTTGGCCCCTAGCTCTTGATGTTCATCCGGTAAAGTAGGTAAGGCAAACCAGTCTCATCTTCACAAAATTAACAAAGATCCTTATCAATATCCACGGGCTACAGTTCGCGGCCCTTCTTAAGTGCACATGCGATAGTAGTACGAGAACCGGAGAAAGCATCAAGCACCCCAATCTCCGGACGCCGAGAACATGTCCGTGAGATGGTTGATGAGCTTTGTGGTTTCCGGTAGTGATTCACAATCCCCGCCTTGTGCGCTTGGGTCCTGCAATTTCGTAATAATCGCTGGAAACTCAAGGACGTTTGAAAAGTTTTGACAAAGGCAGTGTTGAAGTGTTCCATGGTCCTCTTCCCATCAAAACTCCAATAAGCTACATAAAGGTACTCTACCTTGCTAAGCAACCTTGGTCCTCCACCATGGTAGTTGATGTTAGCTTTGTACCTAGTGAAACATTTAAAGTGATGTGAGCAAAAACAAGAACACACTTCAAAACCGTATAGAAATACTATTCCTAAATACACTACGAATCAAAGAGAAAAGTAATCAGACTCGAATAAGACTTACCGCATAAGGTTTTCATATCCCGCCTCGAACCGAGAACCAAAGTGGTTTTTGAAAGCTGATTCTACCAAGCCGCATCGCATGCTCGAATGGAAAGTAACTAAACGCCAATGTTTAGCCATTGTGATCTGCTTGATTCCATCAATAAAAGCATTAAACTCAAAATTTGAAGGGCTGGTCGTCAGATTCTGCTGCCTTTAAGCTTAAACCCGTAGGGAAGATCAAAGAATAACCAAAGTGAAGTCCTGTGGGCTTAACCGTTCCGACAAGGTTCGTGGGTAATCACCATGAATGATTGAATATAAATTGTTTTGATTAAACATGCAGAATCTCTCGTAGTCGGATGGTTCCGCTCAACAGCTTCTTCTTTCAAATAACGACCTCTCTTCCCGTCTTTGTTCGAACCAAATGCATAAAGCCCCTGGGAAGGTCTTTGTTTTTCTTTTGCTCCGAGGAAAAACATGACAACAACTAAGGGAGATCGTGGTGTCGAAGACGAGGAATGTTGAGAGTACTTACCCAGCCCTCAAAATTTGGTGCATATTGCACAATGCGCCTGTCGAGGAAGTGGCTATAGGGTAGAGTTCCTTGCACCTTTCCCATGTCTCTACGCTTAGTCGCTCCATCAAACATGTTTGACATGTTATGACGCTCTTTTGGCTGCAAGACGTTAAGGAAACAATGAGTTAAAAAAAAGAAACAAGGCAAAGAAGAAGAAAAACAAATAAAAGTCAAGCTAAACGATTCGAATACAAACTGTTAACTGGTGATGCTACCTCGAAACAAAATGCATTGTGTATTCCCGAATACACATTGCTTCTCTGAAAAGGAAGCAATGTGTATTCGAATACACAATACTTTTTAGAAGAGGACATGTGTATTCCGTATACACATGCCTTTCCTTTACATGAGATATGTATTCCGAATACACATTGCTTGTCTCTAGAAAAGCATTGTGTATTCCGAATACACAAAGTGCCCATGTGAAGAAAGGTATATGTATTCGAATACACTATCTACCCCGATGTTTTTGGGACTCTACGCCTAAAGAGTAAAGTTTGTGGCGTAGATCTTACTTGTGCAATTCCTTTGACATTTCTTCTAGGCTAAACTCCTTATCAACAACTTTTTGGAGAAGCCGCCTCCGTAATCTCTCGTGGCCGAGAAGCCCCGCATTTCTCGCCGTGACGGTAATGGTCATTTCTTTTTGGGCACGCCGATGATTTTTTCTTGGTCGCCTCCTTGCCCTTGCTCTTTAACTCCCCTCGCTCAACATTGAAAATATCTCGCCCCGAGTTCCCAAATCTGCTCAAAAAGATTTCACGTGAGATAGTTGATTTGTTATTCGAATACGCTTTTGTTCTTACCTTGCCATCTCTAAAAGCTAATTGAACCCGCTTATCGTGGCCAATGAGAGACGCTTTTATTGGCCTCGTCCATATTTCGTGCAAGATTCAATGGCACACGCCCTTAAGCTCCAAGGAAAAAAACGCTGGCTTCTTCAGTCCTCACCGTATTTTTTCCTTGAAAATTACGTTACTCCCCCGCGCATGAACCGGATCTTGTCGACGAAACTCATCTTTAGTTTATATTTCGTTCGTCGCATTGTGGGTGTTGGCAACGATTTTTCGCTTCTTCATCTGGTGAAGACCACAAAGAGACAGTAGAGAGAGGGACTGAGAGGGTACCTCGGGTTCTTCTTCTCTTTATAAAGTTGCCTTCTTGCCTTGAAGTCGGATTGCCTCCCAAGACGTAGTGAGTGTAGGTTTCGCTTTTTCCTCTGCCATAGTCCCGGAGGGTTTTGCAATCGCCTCCCCCAATAAGGACAACTATTGGGGCCACATGAGCATTTGATTGCTCCTTATTCTCGCCTTTCGTGGTTCCTCAAGTGATCGGGCGAAATTTTTGCGAACCCGAAGTGGCCTTTCACCAGCTTCATTTTTCTGGGAAGCTTCATACAAGTGATCGGCAAATAAATGACACCTTGCACAAACTTGTGCGAGTTAATCTCCTCCATTTTCTCGATGTGTTTTATCAACTTTTTTTTTTTTGATAGCAACACCGTGTGCTTTGCCTTTCCCCTTCTTCTTCTTATGTGCCTCGGGAGCATCTTCATTTAAATCAAAGCCGCTTTGCTTTTTTTAGGCTCTTTAGCGGCAACGGTTTGCCTTTGCCGCTTTGGTGGTGGTGACGGTGGCCTTTCTTGGACTCGATGGACTCCCGTGATGGTGATGATGCACCGGGCTTTCGGGCTCTCTCGGGTTATCCTCTTCCCCTTGTTCTCGACTCATCAGGGGGGAAGTCCTCGCCGTTGTTTTTCGAACGTAGTTAATGATGGCGAGAGCCACCTCTTGTTCGGGTAGTGAGAAACATACTTATAAAGAGGATGTGGATTTACTTTCACAACTCTAAGGTAGGATTCATCAACATGAATAAAGCCTTTGGGATGTCCGAAAAGAGCAGCTCCCTCCCCGACCGGACTCCCCTGCTACCCTCACCGGGACGGCCGGATGGTGCCCATGCGCATACAAATTCCCCGCCATCGCACCTTTTGGTTCCGTGGTTCCGGCAGACATGTAGGAAAGTCGGTGTCAGACTTTCCAGAAGTACCCTTGTAAAACCATTGAGTTTGGAAGTTTTCGTAGATAGCAAGCGAATCGACTCCTCAACCCTTCTCTCAGGTGCGGTTTTACGGGGATTTTAAGGGGCCTCTTCTGTTGTTTCTTGCTGCCTTCTTGTCTGTGCAAATTGTGTGTAAACACGACCTTGTTAGAGAAAACAGTGGCAAATAACTATTCCAGAATACAAAATGTCTTACAAAAAGGGAAAAAAGATGGCAAAAAGAGGACAAAAATGCCAAAAAAGCACTGCAATCTTGACAAAAAAAAGTGGTCTAAACAAGCTTTAAATGCAGCAAAAACGCCTAGATTAACTAAAAAATGCATGGAAAAGTTGTCAAGGTTGCACCAAGAAAGGGAGAGAAAGGGATGCACACTGAATTCCGAGAGCGCAAGCTCCCAAAACAAAGCAAAAAGGAATTGTATTCAATGCTGTCAATACATGATGTACAATGATATAAACACAACGGTGATACTAAGAATAGTATTAGCCGTTCACCCACCGCCCACTAATAACAGTCGTTACTTAGTTAAGTCGGTGCTCAGTGCTGATAAGGTGCTTAGTCAGCACTTATGTGCTGAGTGCTATAAGTGCTGTAAGTGCTGATACATCATATCTAGCGGCAAGATGGTGATCTCAATATCATATATCTCGACACTCCTCCTTGATGAGAGATCGCCATCTCCATGCTCAGCCTCCTCCTCCTGGAGATGAGATCCGAATCTTGGTCAAGGTTCACTTAATCAGGTTCATCTGAAAAGCTCGCAAACCAAGTTTGCATGAAGAGATCAGCTCTATTCTCTCTGGTAGGTAAATAGTCCTGCTGATCAACCACTATATCAGGAACAGTAAGTTGAGAAGGATTGTCTTTGATATCTATAATTGTTTTGCCAAGAGGAGGATGAAAATTGTTTTCATGCATATCCTCGATATAGGCAATAGAAGTATCAAAGATGATTACTCCGTTAAGGCTTGTGGATTCAATAACCACAAATGCAGCTACTCCAACAATGTTAGTTCGAAATTCTCCATGAAAATCAAACCTTAGTACCTTCGCTTGACCTTGATCAAGTGTTGCTAGAAGTAAAGAGTCAATTGCTCCTCCTTGCTTTAGAATCATGATCATATATGATGCATATTCAACTCCTCCTTGATCAGGATGATTAAAATCATCTCCTGGATCAGATGGGTCAAGATCTCCTCCTAGATCGGATGTGTCAAGATCTGCGCCGTGATCAGAAAACAGGGGTGCTGTAAGCACTGCAGGTGCTGGAAGTGTTGGAAGTGCTGTAAGTGCTGGAAGTTTCTGTAATCCGAACAGAAAAATCAGTTGATCAGGTGTTAGACCCTGAGTGCCTCCTTGCATAAACGCTGCCAAAGTATCAGAAATGAATGCCACTTGATGAAGTGTTGCTACATTGCCTGAAAATGGAGAGATGAAGGCCACATCAAGATATCCTAGCTCAATGGCTGAGGTATCTACTAATCCTTGCTTCGAAGGTGCTGAAATATTAGAAATTGGCATCCATTTATTGGGTGCTACTGCATCGTCTGATATCCAGAAAGTAGAAGGATCTACATCCACTACTTCATGCTTAATAGGAAGAGATAATCTGCGGCCAATGTGCTTCTCCTCCTCATCATGCTCATCCCCATTCATGGTAGATTGAGTCTTTGAATGCCCTGCTGCAAAGAGAGTGGCATGATCATCTTTACCTGCATCTTGCCTCATCGTGATCTCCTCCTTAATAGAAGTGATTGCTTGATGGAAGCCCATATCTTTGTCTTGCATGAAGCTGCTGCACAAAGAATCAAATGCATTAGGTAATGATCTGAGGAAGAAAAATAGTTGCATCGATTGTGAGATCTGATGCTCTTCTCCAAAAGCTTCAATATGCTGGAAGGCGTGCTTCATGCGATCTTGGTTAAGACTCTCTGTCTCTTCCCAATACGTGTTTGCTGCCTCAGCATGCAAATGCCCAATAATGTGGGTCTTTTGGTCATGCTTCTCAATGAGAGCATGCCACAAATCATGGCTATTCTCTTGCTGGAACTCATCAAGGATAGAGTCAGCTAAAGAGAGCCCGATATATGCCATCGCCTTTGTCATCTCGGGCTATTTGCCAAACATGCAAATCAGCAATATTCTTGGCATCCGGTGCTGGTTCTTGGCCATTGACATTTCCCCAAACTCCTTCATCTTTGAGAATGAAGATCATTCCGCTTTTCCATTGCTTTTGAAACCCGTCTTGCAAAGATTTGAATCGCATGACCGCCAGGGAAGGTAATCTGGTTGTAGCTTGCATCCTTCTCCATTGCTGTGTTGATCTTGAATCAATCTCAGCACACCTAGTGCTCTGATACCATGTCAAGGTTGCACCAAGAAAGGGAGAGAAAGGGATGCACATCAATTCGAGGCGCAAGCTCCCAAAACAAAGCAAAAAGGAATTGTATTCAATGCTGTCAATACATGATGTACAATGATATAAACACAACGGTGATACTAAGAATAGTATTAGCCGTTCACCCACCGCCCACTAATAACAGTCGTTACTTAGTTAGGTCGGTGCTTGCTGATAAGGTGCTTAGTCAGCACTTATGTGCTGAGTGCTATAAGTGTTGTAAGTGCTGATACATCATATCTAGCGGCAAGATGGTGATCTCAATATCATATATCTCGACAAAAGTAACCTCTTAAAACCTAAAAACACGAAAGTGTATTCCGGAATACACTTTCGCCTTGATCGAAGGCACACTTTACCTTCGAATGAAGGCCAAAGTGTATTCGAATACACTTTACCACCATTTCGCCAAATAAAGTGTATTCCGGAATACACTTTGGCCTTCACGAAGGCGAAAGTGTATTCCGGAATACACTTTCCAGCCGATGACCCCAAAGTGTATTCGGGAATAAGAAAGCGGACATGCAAATGATTGTATGCGTTGTACTTTCTTACCGACTGTCCATGTTCTCTATGTGAATCGGAATACGCCTCTCAATATTATAATCGAGCATAGCGGCGCTACGGAATTTGAGCTCGAGATTGAATACTTAACCCGAAGCGGCCGAAATTTCCTTTTAAAGGTATCATTTTCGTCTTGCTCTTTTTCTATGTGATGCGGAATACGTTTAGCTTTACTATCCTACTCTTGTGTATTCCGTAATAGCTTTTATTTTGACTTTCACTTGATTAGTACCGAACTTCTACTTGTGCTAGCGTGGCGTGTATTCGGAATAAGAAAAGCTCGCGACTCTGAAAAGTTTCTCAAATCTCTTTACTTGTTTTGCAATTGTTAAGATGACGAACCGCTTCGGAACAAGCTTCCAACACCTTTTGTTGTCTCAAGCTCGTCTAGTTCTGAGGACACGCTTGGGAACAACGTCATTTCTAGTGAAGACTGGCATTCTCCGACTCCTACCTCTCTTCATCGTTGTTGCTTCTCAAGACACACCGAGTCCAGCACGTAATGCACTTCCACCACCCTTCCAACCGGCCACCAAGTCCTCGTAGACAAAGACACCGCATCTCCTTCCAAAGAATCACCACCAGTTGGAGCATGTTGCCACCACCCTTTGTTCCATCCCCTGACAACCTACAAGCTCCACAACAACGGGTGTTCAAGAACAAGCTACCCCCATTTGTTGCTTCCCCTTCATCCAAACATACAAGGAACACAGAAAGTAAAGAAGACTGTGAGATTCACTACAATTTCTCTCACCAGAACTTCACTACAAATGAGGAGGACGCTCGAGCAAGCACTCCTCTTCACACAACAACGGTTGTGACACATGGATTTGCAGAATTCCAGTCCGCTCTAAAGGAGATGTTTGCAAGAACTCCTTTTCAAGATGGTACTAGAATAGCTGATGCCACAACCTCTTATGGGCCATCACCACCCTTTAACACTGTACCCCCGCCTATTCCGGGAACAACTTCACGTGGTCTGTTTTCCTCTACAAGCACACCACTCAGGACAGAGGAAGTCACCCCCAGAGTAGAAGTTTCATCAGAAGATGAAGACACCAACGAGGAACAAAGAGATTACATGTTCTCCAGCCAATCTTCAAAGAAATTCAAGGTGGATTTTGGTTTGAGGGCTTGCTCCTCTGTAAGAAGAAGAAATCTTATGGATGAACACAAAATGAGGAGACTTTTGAAAACTAAATGCTGCTCATTGGGTTGCATCAGCAGATTTAACATGGCTAAATTACGAGCAGTTAGAGACAACTACAGCTCCATGACATTGGCGCACTGTAATGCCTACTTAGCTTATCATGTAAGACCAGACCGCAACACCTTCTTGCACTACATTAACCGTCAAGAAGTTTGCCGTAAAATGCTTTATGGTTGTCCACCGCTTAGGGTCCACCGTAATGTCTAGAATACACAAAAGATCGACAAAAATCCAAAGAATCGATGATCATTGTGGACCAAGAAGAGTTGTAACCATGCATGCCCTTGTCAGCTGTGTCATGGATGGAGAAATATTTTAGAGAAACATGTGAGAAGCTATCTAACAAAGAACATGTATCATTTAACCGATAACATCACCAAAAAGATGTTTTAATGACTACAAAGAGACTTGCACTCAGCCTTCAAAGACATCTCTTACTCACACTTCACCGTGACTGTGGAAAAGTGAATTCGGTCTTGTGAAAATTCCTAGAAAACATAGAATGTCCGCTTTGCTCGAGGTGTGCGTAATTAAAGAGTCAACGAAAACCGCAAAAAGAGGGTCGAAAAGAAGTAAGCTCATGTTCTCCAATCTCTCACTTGTTTCAGAGAAAATGCTTTGACCTGATTTCTTCTACGATATTGTGCAATGTAACCCTTGCCGGACATCGTGAACAACAAGTAGCGAGAGAAAGAAAGCTTGCCAAGCATAGAAAAAAAAAAAAGCTCTTGAACGCCCACTCGCAATACATGTCTCATTTGATTGATGGAATGGACCAAAAAACAACTCTACCACATTTCTTGAACATTCCTAAAGATGTGCGGAGGAATGTTTTGTTAAGGTCCACCTTGTAGGAGCTATGGTCTTCAAAGGAAGTCTAAAGTGCAAAGTATTTTTGACGATCCAAACTTGCATGGTGACCCGAACCTCACAATTACAATTCTTAACAAGGTCCCGTCGGCGAAGCAAGAGCAATTACCACCCGCTGCTTTATCCGCAACTTGACAATACTACAAGGGAGAACAAGAATCAAACACTCTTTGCGTCTTCAGCCATGTTAGTGGAGCTAGGGATCTTTAGAAAAGTGAAGCTCGGTTTCTTACTTGTAGGCCACACTCATGATCGATTGACCAAATGTTCAAAGAGATTTTCAGGCGCCTTTAGAAGGAAGAAGGCTTTCTGTCTTCCTTCTTTAGTTCGAATTATTGAGGATTCTTACACTCCTACTCCAAAGGTCGATCTTCTTAAAGAGACCGCTGATTTCGTGAGAGTTTATTTTCTCTCAACGCTCAAACAGAGAACAAGTCGTGGAACAAGTTGAATGATCTCACCTTTCAACATCATATCAAGTTCTACTTGAAGGATGGCCAAAGCTTCTTCTGGGGAAGAAGTATACCACAACTAAGGACCGGAGTCCACCGTAGGGATTACGCTTCCTTAAATATATTCCGGACACTTCCTTCATAGAACGTCTTTGAGCAACTTCCTCTCAAAAAATCCTAAGGAGTCCAAGCGTAAGAAAAGTACCCCAGAGTCATTCTTAAAAGCCATTGAAAATGGAATTTCCTCAGGCTTTAAGTACTTCTTAGAAGAAGATCGGATGTGGTGGAGTAATTTCTTTCTCGAACAGAAAATTGTTGTACAAAATATAGCTCTAAGACAGTTGCAAGAACCATTTCAATGGCCTAACACCTTCCATCAACCCCAGCACCAAGCAGGTCCAAGCAATGCTACATTTGCACCTGCAGTAGAAGACGAGGAGGATTGAGTCATGTACCTCAGACCAAGACGCAGGAATGAGCCTCAAGGTAATATCACAGAAATTACCAAAGGTATGCTAATTGCTCTTCCGACTGAGGAGGATGACAAAGGTCGACCGTTCTGGATAGCAAAAGTGCTTGACACAGTCAAGGAGGAAGGCTTAGTCACTAAACTCAAGATTCATTGGCTTGCAACACGCTCAGAAAATGCTTTTGAAGGTAGATATGAGTTGGAAATGAGAAGCCAAGGAAAAGGGAGAAAGTCCAAGAAGGTGGGTTGTAGGGACGAGCTGAACCTTAATGACGTGACTATATTGTGCTATGATTTTAAAAAGGTGGTGACAATGCTTCACCGTCTGTTGATAGTGATGAGGAAGATAACTCAAGCACTTCCTCGAGTGACAGTGAAAGAAGTGAAGGTGATGACGATGGCATAAATAAATATGAGGACGTCCTGGATCCCTCTCTCATCACTCCTCACACTTTTGCACATAACTGAGTCTTAGAAAAAGACTGTAAATTTTGTATCTTCAAATTTTGAGAATACTAAAGTTTCAGTTACATACTTACTTCAATTTTTTGTTAAATATTTTATCCTCTGAAATTAGAGTTTCTCTCTTAAAACATACTTTAAGAACATTCTATTTGCTAAGAAAAGTGACACTTTAAAAAGTCAATTCTTTTTCGTTGCAAAAAAAAAATTAGTCATTTGGGGGTCAAAATAGAATTTCATGCATCTTTTTTTTTTTAACCTCGTTTTACCCCCTTTTTGTAAAAAAAAAGGGAATCTTTGAGGAATATTCCTTTTGCTCTCGTTTCAATGATTTGCTCCCGTTTAATACGCAACTTGTTTTCTCTAGTATTTAATGTATATTCTTTGCCGTTAGTACTTGGATGGATGTGCCACCCTTCGTGGTGGTTATTTATATATGATTTATGCTGTGTGCTAACATGTATTCACGCTTCCGTGACTTAGGAGTTCCATTGAAGGCGTGGGCCGAATGACACCTCCGTGTCCTTCACTCGGGCATCTCTCTACGGAAGGCCCGGGATAGACGGAGGGCCCTGCTCATGGCGAGATGGTTGCCATGGGAGGGGAAAGTCCCCGTATGTATATGGCCGGGTGTCCTATATATTCAGGGAGCATCACAAGGAAGGAGGAGAAAAGTAATATGAATTGGACATGTGCTTTATGTAATTGCAGATATACAATAATAAGGCGATGAAGAGCATATTATCCAAAATACTTGAAGAGGTATCTAAAATAGATCCCCATGAAGATCGACCAAAGAAGAAAAGTAACGGTTCCTGATATAATGGCTAAATGCCGATCACAGTTTTAGATATACGCTGCAGTTGCACTCCTTATCTATTTCGCAATGAGATCTTTGAAAATGTGCAAAGATGATTGCTCCACTCTCTTAGCATAGACTCCAAAATGCCTCCTACAAATAACCGCAAAGATCTTATACATGCAAGGTACATATTTATATATAGTTGCTGAAGAATCGCGGACTTTACTTCAAAGCAAGGTAATCCCATCGTCAGAAAAGCCCATCGCTAAAGAATAGAATGAACCATTCTCTTCAAATGCTGAGTAATCGATCAAACCCTGACCGCAGAAGACTGGACCATTCTGGCCACAGCAGACTTTGCTTCAAAGTAAAGCTACTACCGTAAATGCCACAAATTTTTTCAAAACACAGGCGCTGGCAGACATTAGGGATTTTTTGAGATCATAAAAGGGCCTTCTAAGAACTGCTGACTAAGCTACATGAACTACCAATCAGAAAACAGAACTGGTAATCCAGTCAGCAAAACAGTTATAACTAACTCACTGGATCACATTTTCTAGCATAAATGTTGATAGAAAAGTCCAAATGAGCTTTTGTTTGGTGCAATAGATAGATTTCATTGAGATCTTTCCAACCTTGGGTGGTTTGCATATCTTTTAGCCCCGTAGGATCGTAAAAAAAGGGTAAAAACCATATTTTTTGGAGTTTTGACAATCATAAATGGTTAAAATATGTGCAAAGCACCTAAGCTTGGAAAGATCTCAACGAGATCCATCTATTGCACTGAACGAGAGCTCATTTGGACTTTTCTATCAATAGTTATACTAGAAAATGTGATCCAGTGAGTTAGTTATAACAGTTTTGCTGACTGGACCCTTCAGGCTCTGATTTCTGATTGGTAGTTCATTTATCTTCATTTGGCTTAGTTGGCATGTTTTAAAGGCCCCTTTTTAATCTCAAAAAAACCCTAATGTCAAGCTTACTTGCAGAGGAAGGAACTCGAAGACGGTATCGGTTGCTTGCCAAGGAAGCACTTCGCTCGATTGCAGAGGAACCCTTGAACCTGCAAAGAACGGCAAAGAAGAGACGATGGAAAATGAACGGTCCAGATTAGTGCCCCGGTGACAAGAATATTCTTAAAGCATCGTTGTATAGCAATTATACATGTTTAGAAAGGTGCTTTATCCCATTACTTAACTACCTTTTAAAAACTTTCCATCTCATGCCATTTTCTTTCCAAGCTTTGTGTTGAGCAATTTCTTGTTCCAATTTTTGTTTATATATCGCTAATAAAACAGTTAAAGGCATATTTATTGGATGAAAACCCGTCTACTTCTAGACCAATGCTTTAGCTCTTCATTGCTTTAAAATTCATGACCATTGAGGCAAGAAAAGGTATTTAGATTAAAGATAAGTTTTTGGCAAGCAAGTCATGGTCGCTACAATGCCTTATCGAGATAAGTGATTGAAAGAGGCAAATCAGATTGGGGGAAAAAAAAATAGCATCAAATTCAATCTTAAGGAACAACTAAACAGAAAACAAGAAAAAACACTCTCGGGCCACCGAAGGGCAACCCCTCGTGCGCAGCATCTTGTTTCACATAGGCCTAGACATTACCAAAAGTATGAAAATTTTTCGAAATAGCCATAAACCCAAATTGGTTTTTAAGTCCATTAGGTTTCCAAAATGTTGTTTGGGGGTCGTGTTACATATGATTTTGGATGGTTTGCCCATGTATTCGTATGTCAAAATGTTATATTGCTGACTCACTAATTAGGTTCTGGTTTCCCAATGGTCGATTGGGGTTTATTGGCTTTTTTCTGGAAGGTGCAATTTTTAGAAGTGGAGTCGTGGCGATGGCTTTGCCGCCGCGGCGTGGGCGGATGGGGAAGAGCAGAGGCACTTCCGGGCGAGAGGTTTGGATCGCCATGGAGTACCGTGTTAGTCCGCTCCTTGTTCTTCTCCATGTCGTGTTGCGCCCGGCTACTTATGTGCTCAGATGAGCTTGCTCTTCCCGAGAGTTTTTGAAGTGGCCTTCATCGTCCGGCCCTGCTTATAGTCGCATCTTGTGATTCGGGTCTTGCTGCTGCAGCGGGCCTCCTTGTTCCGGAAGCTTTGCTACTCGCAACTTTCGTAACATGTTGAAGAGGGCAGCTAGATGTAGAAAAAACGACCTTTGGTTCCGAGGCTAAATTTCCTTGTGTTGAGGATGCTTTCTATGGGGGGATGGGGAGGGTACGCCCAAAGGGCGGGGTAGAGTAGAGGGTGAGGATGAGGGAACCGGCTGTTGGATGTGATGCTTACTTTGGGTTATCTTTGGGGTCGATGTTTCCGCTGCCATGTTTGACAAGCTTGTGGATTTTCCCAAGACCCGATTCTTGGGTCTTTGTAGCTCTTGAAAGGGGATCGAGCTTGACCATCCGCAAGACCGCCGCCAGTGCCGAGGAGCACGTTGAAGACCCCTTGTCTTTGTGAATGCCGCCATTAAGAGGTTCTTTGGGGAGCTCAAAGGCCTACCGGCATCCTTCTCGATATGTAAAGCTCTCAAAAACACGAGAATGCATTGTTTTGAGGGCTTAGTGGGATACTGCTTGAAGGACCTTGGTAAAGTGCACTTCAAAGTGTGCTTGCACAATGTCTCTGAGAGACAAATCGAGATGGGGAAGGATCTCTACCTGCTTCATGGTGCAGGTGACCTGAAGAGTGTGGTTGTGTTGGATAACAGAAATTTGTTGCACAGTGGCCCATCACTTTGTCAAATACCCTCGGCAGAAGCGTGTATCTGCTTCTCTCGTGTATACTGTATGCCGGATGCTTAGGACTGGCAAGTTCATTTTGTCTAGTCAATGGATTTTGCCTACTAATTGTGCTTTTATTTCAGAACATAGGGTGAAGGCAGCATGGAGGATAACTCTTAATCCTTCGCAGGCTATGCCTAGTGATGTACGATGTGTGATTTTCAATATCCCTGCAGGTATGCAACCCCGTGGGAGCGCGATCGGCAAGGCACGTAAGAGGTATTATGATGATGTCCCAAGTCCCGAGATGGGGATGAGAGTTTCGCGGGACATTGCGGAAGACGGCAATTCAGGGCTTGGGATGGAAGAGACCTCTGAGCAACCAAATTACATTTCTTTGGATTGTGCTGATTATACAATGGATGTTAATTGATTCTGCAGTTTGTGTGTCATTTTGTTTGTAATGTTGTTCCATTGTTTGGCACCTTTCATTGTTTGTGTTGTGTAAGATGTTTGCTGAATTCTATAGCTCGTGTTGATGCAGTGATGGAGTACTGACCTGTGATCAGGGTAGCCCTTAAGGACAAAAGTTCGCCAAAAGGCTATTTTTTAAGGATATCGAGAAATTTTGATGCTATGGTTTAGTAGGGCCCATTATAGATGGAAAAAATAAAATTAGCCAACTTTTCTACAAACAAATCTCACTCCACTTGAAAATTCGCCACATCCACTAAGCGTCATAACTATGGATTCGCCTTTATTCTCTACCCTCCTTCTCGAATATTTCTTAAGGAATCGCCTAATATTCTAGGCTTTCTTCATAACCTAATCTATTCTCCATATCCATCCAGGTACATATGACAATTTTAAGAGTTATTTTTGTAGCTATTGTGTTTCAAATACTTCTAAAGATGCACTGGAAAGCATTTTTTTAACGACCTCCCTTTTAATAGATTTATTTTATCTACAAGGATAAGCCACGTTCTCATTTGCAAAGGTTAAGTTGTGGTATTGTATCATGCAAGTATAGTTATAGCGTGTTTGTGTCCTTGATTAAATATGGATGCCGGTGAATAAAATTTCACCACAGAAATTGCACTTGAAAAATAAAAACACTTAAATCTTGACAAAATAATATTGGCCATGATTCTTTAGATTTCTATAAAAACATTCATGTCTAGAAAACATTCGCCAGCATAACTAATCTTGCAACTCTATTATTCGCCTGACCTTCTAAACTATGCTTAGACAAATTTGGTCTTAAGGGCAACCCTGCCTGTGATGTTTGCAGGCACATGCCTATGCCATTGTCTTGTGATGCTGAGATGGAGAATGGCCACCAAGAAGTGGCTGATTTGCCTGCACCTCCTGATAGGCCTCCTGAGCCTGCATTGCCACAAGCTGCTGCTGTTGAGCCCCCCTCTGTAGAAACTATGATTTCCAATGGCTTGCCACATCCTAGTATAGCATCTGCAGATGCAGAGCATGCCCATGTGGCATCGGAATTGCTCACTAGCGTTGTTAACATAAATACACTTGTTTCAAACCGCTGTTTCCTCGTAGCTGCTTGCGTTTCCGGATGCGCTTGGGACGTCTCTTTCATGAGCTTGAAGAGACAATTGGCACCATGGAGTGGGATGAGGTTGCTGTTTCTACAAGAGAGAGGCAGGCTCTTAGAAGTCATATGAATTTGGCACCGGGCAGCGGGCCGCGGTGAACTCGTGCATATTGACAATGTATATTGTTAGGATGTTGCAATTCTATTGTCATGTGTTGTCACTCTAACAGATGCACAGGCGTAGGACAGGCTTGCGAGGAGGCACGCAGAGGCACTAAACATTACAACCAACTGATGTCAACTGTTATGTTGTGGATCTTTGAACCATTTTTTGCTGCTGTTTGTTTGATGTAGTTGCATTGCATGGTGTGCATGGTGCATGAATAGTGCATTCAAAAAACTTAAAAAGGTTTTTCTGAATTATTAATGCATATGCATTTGTGTGCTTGAGCACTTGCACGGGAATAGCCCCCTGCCATAATGGGGAGCCCTTTGGGGATCTCCATTATGGTTGGCGAAGTATCAGGGTGCTGGCTTCTGCTGGCGGGGTTCAACTCCCCATGCTTCGTTATTGTTTCTCTTTGTCTGTTGCAGGGGAGGTCTCCTTATGGGTGTGCAATGGACTTGCACATTGCTGTTGCATGCATATACCAGGTCAAGGTTATTTACAAGTTGACTTGAACCATTGGATGACGTGGAAATGGGGATTTGACCCCATCTTAATTTCTGATGGACGATTCTGGTTATTGGATTTTGGACATGCTTGGGAATATGCCCTTTTTCAATGGCTAAGATAGAGCGATTATAGGATAGAGCGATTAGGCATAGTAGAACCATAACATAGAACATAGTTGCAATCTTATATTATAAAATTATAGCGTGTGTCTTCAATGGAGCCCTAAATCGGACGGTCGAGGATTTGATTGACCAATGGTGGAGATGATGTGTGTGTGTCTTCAATTAAAATTTCATCTTGACTATGGCTTCAATATGAAAGGGAAAAGGAAAAAGGAAAAGGAAAAGGAAAAACGATGAAAGGGAAAAGGGAAAAGAAAAAGGGGAAGCGAAAAGGAAAAACGATGAAAGGGAAAAGGGAAAAGGGAAAAGGGAAAAGGGAAAAGGGAAAAGGAAAAAGGAAAAGGAAAAGGAAAAACGATGAAAGGGAAAAGGGAAAAGGGAAATGGAAAATGGGAAGGGAAAAGGAAAAACGATGAAAGGGAAAAGGGAAAAGGGAAAAGGAAAAGGGAAAGGAAAAAGAAAAAAAGCGATGAAAGGGAAAAAGGGAAAAAAGGAAAAGGAAAAGAGGAAGGGAAAAGGAAAAACGATGAAAGAGAAAAGGGAAAAGGGAAAAGGGAAAGGGAAAGGAAAAGGGGAAAGGAAAAGGAAAAAAGATGAAAGGGAAAAGGGAAAAGGGAAAAGGAAAGGGGGAAGGGAAAAGGAAAAACGATGAAAGGGAAAAGGGAAAAGGAAAAGGGGAAGGGAAAAGGAAAAATGATGAAAGGGAAAAGGAAAAGGGGAAGGAAAAAGGAAAAACGATGAAAGGGAAAAGGGAAAAGGGAAAAGGAATAAAAGAAAGGTAAGAGGAAAAAGGAAAGAGAAGGACAAAAGGAAAAAGGGAAAGATAAAAGGAAATAGAAAAAGGAATAGAATAGGCGAGGGGGAAAGGGAAAGGAAAAAAGGCACCGCGAGAAGGGTAAGAAGTAAGGGTGAGAAAAGGAGAAAAAGGTAAGGGAAAATAAGAAAAGGTTACAAAGTCCATGGGAAAAAGGAAAGTAAAAAGGAAAAGAGAGGGGAAAAGAGCAAAAGAGAACTTGGAAAAAGGGAACGAGAAAAAGAGAAAAAAGGAAAGGGCGTGAAAAAAAGGGAAGAGAGAAAGGGTGAAGAAAGAGAAAAAAGGGAAGCAAAAAGAGCATCGAGAAAAAGGAAGAGGGAAAGGATGGAAAAAGGAGGAAAAGGGTGGGGGGAAAATAGAATAGACAAAGGGTAGGGAGCAAGGAATAGGAAAAGAGGAAAAAAGGAAGGAGAAAAGGGCACGAGAAAAAAGGGAAGAGGGAAAGGGTGAGGAAATAGAAAAAAGAAAGGGAAAAAAACTATGGGAAAGGGAAAAGAAAAAAGAAACAAGAAAGGAGAAAGTGGAAAGGGGAAAAGGGGGAAGAGGATGGGGAAAGAAGGAAAAAGGGTACATAAAAAAGGTTGAGAAAAGGGAATGAAAAGAGGCATATGAAAAGGGAAAGGGAAAATGTAAAGGAAGGGGAAAGAGAAAGGAAAGGGAAAAAGGGAACAGCGCAAAGCAAAAGGGTGGGGAAAGTATGAAAAGGGAATGGAAAGTTGAAGGAAAAGGGAAGCGGAAAAAGGAGAAGGGAAAGCAAAAAGAGCATGAAGAAAAGGGGAGAGAGAAATGGGAAAAGAGATGGGGAAAAGGGCACGTGATCAAGAGGAAGAGGGTGGGGAAAGGAAGAAAAGGGCACATAAAAAGGTAAGCAAAAGAGAATGAAAAAAATGCATGAGAAACGGGAAAGAGAAAAGGAAAAGGAAAAGGAAGAGGAAGGGGAAAAGGAAAGGGAAAAAGAGTAGTAGAAAAATGGGAAGAGCGGGGAAAGATAAAAAGAAGGGAAAAAGCTGATAAGAAAAAGAGAAAGAAAAAAGGGGAAGGGGAAAGGGAAGGCAAAGGGAGGGAGAAGGGGGTTTGAAAAAAAAAAAACAGAGAATAAAAAAAGAAAGAAATTAAATGTTCCTAATTTATGCCCAGCAAGGCTGGGTACCATTACTAGTACTAAAGAAAAAAACACACCACTAGGTACTACACTATATATCCAAAAAGGATCACCATAGGCAAGTCCATAACATAGAACATAGTTGCAATACTAAAGAAAAAAACACACCACTAGGTACTACACTATATATCCAAAAAGGCTCCAAGTCCAACGTGATCACCATATGCGTGGATGTGCGCCCCCATCGACGGTAGAATGCCTCAAGCTTCCGGCTGCAAGGGCATGGCTTCTTCCTCCAATAATTTCATCACAATCTGGGCACTTGGATTGCTGCATTTGCTCCACCGCGACTTTTCGCCTATGGCATATATATGACCATTTGGGCATTCAAACCAATGTCCACTAGTTCCAACTTCAAGCTTCTTTACTCTAACAACCCGCATCTTAATTTGGTTCTCACACTTTTCATAATGTTATGTCGGCCCTTCCGATTTGCATCCCGTTGAAGAATTATTTCAGATATTGTTACTGCATCTCGCAGAATCGGCCGAGACCAAGCACATGCAGATGCCCATTGGATTAGTGCCCCGATTGCCATGTTCCTCGCTTCTCGGAGGTCGTGATTCCATTCGCGGCCCCAGCGTGTAGAGGATTATACGCCTCTTCTTCTTCTAACTTTGGAATCACTTCTAGTTTTGATGCTAGAAAACTTTGTCCGATCACAACTCGAAGATGGCTTATTGCTTCAGAGAATCTCCGGTGCACACGATAACAAATGAGGTTGAGGTGAGCTTCCGGTAACCCCGGTTTTACCAAGATAGCCCTCTGGAAACATTCAAAAGCACCCAGCGTATTCTTTCTTTTTTCAACTTCTCTACACCATGTCTTGTCTCAAAGATAACCATAGACCCGGCCAGCTTCACAAGTTCTACTTGTGCTAAGCTTTTTCTTCACAATATTTGAATATCGATAGGTCCTCCTAATGGGGCACCTGCATTGAGGACCTAGAAACAAATCTTCATACGAGAGTTGATGGAAATAAAAAACTTAGTTAGAAAAGATCTTACCAGGACTTGAGCTTTATGGCTTTGGGATTCAACCGATGATGCCCCATTCATGGAAGAAGTTGACTCATCTATATCCATCCACCGATCTAGCCCAATCGACTTCAAAAATGTGGCCACAATCTGTAAGTCGGATAAATCCGTCGACGATCGGTTTCCTCGAAGTTTCATTTGTGATATTACATCTAATGTATCCGGGTCACGATCCCGCATTTAGATGGGCATTTCTCTCCACACATGCCTATGCAGGGTGGCCACATTTAAGCCTTTTTACATGGAAAGTCACATCGTGGACGCCACATACTTGGTAACAAAGAAGATCACAGTAAGGTGTTCGCATTCCCAAGCACATGGCTCCGTGCAAGGTATGCAAGGTTCTCCACATTTAAGGGAACATTTGGTATGCAAACATCGCTTTTGGCAATTTGATTTACGTGCGAAAGCGGGACAAGGAACATTTATCTTTGCAGTTGTGTCCACACCGGAAGACCACGGCCACATTTCTCATTACATTCAATGTGATGAGTTCCTTGTTTGCATTTTCCGCATGTTCCTTTACACTTGTGTAGGCATCCCGGTAGAATTTCCCCGACATGGTTTTGTACTGAGAGACTACACTTGATCTTTATGGCATGCTATTTCTATTGAATGAGAACAGGGACCTCCTTCAATACCCTTCGTGGCAAACCGAAGGTTGCAAGGTTTCGCGCATGGTTCTCGCGCATTGGTGACCACATGATAGAAGTTTTGAGCACATATTTCACGCAGGATGCGCCGACCGCAGTTTCTCAACATGGCACGGGACTTGTATGTCCACAGCTTGGTATCCTCTTTTCTACAAGCTCTTGACAGGTATGGACAGTCTTCTCCTCCATGGCATGGTTTCATGCACTGCGGCGACAGTTATCGAATGGCTTTAAACATCTTTTAGGACGAACACTCTTTCATGTGTTCCCGGATGGCAACGCCTTGGACAAGCATGCCCACATTGTAGCTGGTATTCACACCGCTATCGCATCCACCATCTTCCACTTGTCTAAACTGCTCAGCTCTAGAAATTGCCGCTTTCTACATTTTGGTGATTCCGCAACATAATATAAGCTCGCCCCTATGCAGCCAAAGATCTTCGAACTTTAACCACATTTTCCCACAAGGTGCTTTTTTCCGAAAGAAGTTTGGCATTGCCAAATATGTATAAACCTTCTCCGCCCTTTGACAAGGCTACACATACACGATTTTCACTTTTAAGGAATCCAATCACGCCCATACCTTCTTTCCCTTGAGATTGGTTGTTTCTTACAAGTGATAAAAGAACTATCTTAGATTCTTCTCCTTGAAAATCATCTACACTTGATACACGTGGAAATGTAGTTGAAGTGCTTTCATCTTCGTGATCTACTCCCAATCGGGGTAATTGATAAGAGGGGATGGTTCTTTAATTTGTCATGCAATCGCCTCTTAATTTCCTTTACTTGGCCTTTCTAGAATGACAATATCGATGGCTTGTAACAACCTTGATTCGTAAGATAATTACAAAACTCAACTATAAGCTTTGCTTCAAACATTCACCTTGCTACCCACATCATTGCCGCTTCTTTCTCTTGGGCTCTGTGATCAAAAAAGAAAAGGCTTGACTTCATTCCTTTAATATCTTCGCATCATAAACACTAGAGTGATTTGTAAGCTCGGATATATCCTAGCAATTAGACGTGAAATTGATGGCTTCATCCTCCTTTGGGCTAGTAGGGTTACATGCTCAATACCTCCTATAACAAGACGCCAAATAAGGAAACATCCAACTTATGCTTGATGGAAAGCTTGTACGTCGCAATTGATGGCCGCAAATGCTTGTGATCTCCAATGAGTATGACATGCTTGGTGGAAGGGCTCAGGCCTGCTAAGATATGGCTCTCTAAAACCTCCGGCCGCTTCTTTCCACTACCAAGATCTCCGGCTTAATTGATACAATAATGTCATGATATCCGGCAGCTGCAGCTTGTAGTCATTCCTATAACATTAGAATTCCTTAGAATTGAGAGCTGAATTTCTCTATCTACCTCATTAAGCACTTTACAAGCCGCTCGATATTCTTTGGACAGATTTGCTAGCTCCCTTTGTGCTGCACCATGAATTTCATCTAGCCAATATTGGTGTAGTTTCCGCCTTGCCAAAGCGTAAGATCCGCACATCCCGAACGCCAATTATAACATGGAGAGAGTATTGCTCATCGGGATTTTCGGTGCTTGCAAATGATTGTTCCCTGCTTTTTATCTTTATACCTTTTCTTTTATGTACCGGTCCAACCCTCATTGTCTAGCACTTCCTCCTGAAAGTTATTCACATCATCAACACCACCTAATTCATTAGCAATGCTGCCCACGAGCCGTAATTTAACAATATTACTTCGACAAAGACCCGAGAATAGACTATTTATTTGCTCCTCTTCAGAGTAACACCATATAGCATGTTGCGAGCCACATATTCAAGATTCAAGACCTTCACACAAGAGTTCATTTGACCTTCTAAATTCATTTTCTTCTCTTTTGCATCCATGGCAGCTCGTATTTGAGCCGGAGGTAAATCTTTATCGCCCCCTCGTGCTTTTGGACAATTTTTTGCAAGTTGCGCTTTTGCAATATTTCACTCTTCCCTCTTCCTCCAATACGAATCGGTTTCTTTTCATGCTTATATAGGTTTTCTAGGAACTGATCTAGTGCATGATTAGTGTAGCGCATCTACCATAATTGGGCCCGTTATGGGCCCAGGGAAAACTCACTTTCTTTTGATTTGTCCTTCAAATTTGCCAAGAGTAGCCTTACAATGAGGGAACCAATGAAAGTTTTACTGCTCCAGCGGTCCTTGAATAAGAGCCGGGTCTTTTGTCAAACCATGTTTGAGAGCTAGTTTCGGTCATTGTCTAGGCCACATGACCATGCAGCCATGGTTGCAATTTAAATGGAAAATGCTTGTCCCCGGTTCATCTTCCATCTTAGGAAATGCCGATATGAAATCAAAAGCATCAGCTTTTTTACTTTGGAATAAGTAATCAGGTGCTTTTACACTTGGTTCTAATGATAATAAATGTTCCTTAAAGGGAATTGTTTCCATATCCTCTCTTTGTAGGCTTCTTAACGCATGGGGGAGTAGGCCTCAAAGTATGCAGCAGCAGATTCAACCATGACATATTGCCCGGTTGCTTGAAGGTCTTGTCGATTATCCGCTTTGTGAACAAGCCGGATGATCACCGTATTTCTCGACAAGGTCTTCACATCACGACTTTGCAACCGCCGCCCAAATAAGTGTTTGAAATCCATCATAGGACGTATTAAAGCAATGAACCAAACATTAATCTTTTGCTAGAATCCCATGAGATATCTTTATGCTTGTCTAGCCTGAAGGAAACTTTGTACTCAATCCCACTGCTGGCAAAGAACATTTCTTGAAGCTTAACATCCAAGTAAACTTTAACATCTGCACTCTGAATTCCACTTCTGTAATTTTTTATGCCATTCCTGAGGGGCTCAATGAAGTCTTCTCTAAGCAACCGGAAATGAGTCTCTAGGTACTCTATGATGGAAGAGTATCTCATCCCTATCTTGTTGATTGGTAGATGAATTTCCCCCTCTATAAACATTAGAGTTTTTTTGAGGTCAAATAAGGGCCTCCTAAGAATATATTAGGGGGGCCGCCACGTAGGATGCCGAACCTAGCTTCCCCCCTCCATACCTAAATTTCACTCTCCCCTAACCTAACTACCTAACCTCCGAACCTAACCCCCGAACCTAACCCCGCAATCATTATTTCCTAACGACCTGAATATTTGATGATTATATCTAGGATTTTCGTTTTCCCACCTTCGAGCTTATGCCATCGAAGCTTCAGACCATCGATTGAGCTTGCCCTCGCCCATCGACCTTGCCATCGCTACCATCGAAGCCAACGATCTTGCCATCGCTACCAGTAGTTTTGAATTGAATTATGGAGGATTCTTGCCCGACAAATAGAGCCAAATTTTTCAATTTCGCTCGCTTGTTGGCAAGAATCTTCCTAATTCTAATCTCCGCCCGGTTCTCGGTCTTTTGCAACGCCAATGGCAAAGGTATTTGGTTTCCGAAGTCGCCATTGCATTCCTTTGAGTGTTCTTCCTTCTAATACTTCGTTTTCGTGATCAAACTAATTCCGAGGGTCAATTTAGAGTGCAAGTGCCAAAAGAATGCCTCGCCTTACAGAATAAGTTCACTTGGAAGCAACCAATAGATGAAGATGCATTCGCGAAGCTTCGAGCCATGAATATAGACCTCCTGGGCTAAAGGCCAATCAGATCCATGTGATCCTTTCACTGAGCCCATCCAAACTTCCACTCAGATCCGGTCTTATTGAATTTGCTTGTAAGGGACAGCAAGGGTTACTAGGTTACTGTAATAATTTGGTTAATGGTAATACTGATCCACATTTGCGTGCCATGTATAACCACTTGTATGGATTCAATTGCAAAGTTTTATCAGATGTTAATCAGCTCCAACAGGCGAACTACTTTCTGTCTCAACAATGCCGCAAGCTCAATGAATTGGAGGTAGAAAATCAGAAATTAG
This sequence comes from Isoetes taiwanensis, assembly GCA_021234155.1. Lineage (NCBI taxonomy): Eukaryota > Viridiplantae > Streptophyta > Lycopodiopsida > Isoetales > Isoetaceae > Isoetes > Isoetes taiwanensis. The sequence goes on along the minus strand of JAJEKV010000033.1, from coordinate 14,434,348 downwards.
TGATCGAGATGAATGCAATCGCAAAGAAGGAAATGAAGAGGGTTGCGCAAGAAAATGATTCCCTTCACAAGCGGGTCAAACGCTTAAAAAGAACTCCACTGGGGATCAGGGAGAGGGCAAAAAACCTGAAGCCCATAAATATATTAGCCCCTGGGGGTGGAGGCTCAAAAAAAAGGGTCATGGCTATTAAAAAGCTTGTTGATCCAAATCTTGCAGAAGAAAATAAGAGAAAACCTGCTAATATTGCCGGTTTATTAAAGAAATTAGTTACTAAAGATGATGTATTGAGAATGTTAAAGCTTCCTGGTAGCATTCAACTTAGGAAAGCTGTAGTACATCAACTGTTGCAGGAGTTGGGGAATAAGTAGGCAAGCTTATATTGCTTTGTTCAGATGCTTGCAGGATGGCCTTAAACAACAAGGCATTACCAAAACTATTCTACTACCAAGGATGACTAGCGTGATGACTTGTAGGTCATCGAGAAACGCATAAGTGCAAGAGCTTCTTGGTGATATGTATCACCGACCGCCCAGTGTCAACTTGATACATTGGCATCCTATACCAAAGGTAAGAAGAAGTCGAAGTTTGGTGATACTTTTCGCCTTAATGAAAATAACAATTGCCGGATAGACTTAACTAGAATGCTTCACTTTTTGGTTCGATTTTATGATATGAAGGTAGAAGAGTGCTACCGGCAAACTAAGAATTGTTTTGAAGCTGGATGAAATGGAATTGGTGAAAGGCGAGAAGTACGAGAGGGTTTCGTTGAGTCTAATGAACGAGCTTTGAATACGTGGAATGAAGAGTCAAATCTAGATGATAAGTTTTCCGTCCAAATCAAGATCACATTTGGTGGGTTGGTTTATTTCAGGTACCGAGGAAAATCACAAAGATAATCTTTGAAATGGGTTTTTTGATCAAACACCCATTCCCACAATGATTGCCTCTCACTAATCGAGAAAAACTTGCGCCCCGGATATGGTGAGTAATGAGGTTGAATGGCATCTTGTCACGCAGATTTGAAGACAATAAAATGCATGTACGTAATGAAGCATGGTGCTGGTAAGACTACTCATGCTTGTCCCTACCGTCTCTATGCAAGAAGAGATTCAAATGGATTGGACAAGAGTACATTAGACTGCGGTCCGTGATGAGCCACCAAATAGAGAGGAGAAGGACACAACCTTGATGCCAATTCTGCCAATTCCGTTAAGAAGAGTACACATATGCACCCTTCATGCTTTCTTGAGAATCATAGACAAGATGGTTTACATGAGTATCCCCGTTTGCTTGGAATAAATCACCCCAAAGCTCTAGGGAAGCCGCCATGCATGAAGTTGAAAAGGTGCTATCTAATGTGGGACTTCATGGTGGGCACTACAAAATACTTCAAGATCCAAAGGTATCCGCAAGGTTCCCCGAAAACCCAAATGGGTGGTCCAAAGGCTAAGAGGTTTTGCCTCCCCGCCGAAAAGAGAACTTATCCGGTGTTTGGGAAGCTTACAAGGATCTTATTGCAGCCGAGGATGATCGAAATGATCGGGCGGATCACCTGAGAAAAAATCAAGGCATGGCGTGATTTCTCTCAGACCGTAAAGGAAATGCAAAAAAGGTAGTGCAGGAAAATGATGTTGCCAAATTCCAGGAGGCAGTCACAAACTTCACTAAGTCTTTCCTGACGGCATGGGGTGAGGCCAATTTGACTCACTATGTCCATATTCTGTTCGCACATGGCGTGTGGTTTGTCAGGGAGTATGGAAGCCTGGGAATTTGGAATACACAGGGAATGGAGAAGTCCCATAAGCAAGCAAAGAATGCATTCTTCCGTTTCACTCAACACAGAGGTTCAGTTGGGAATTCCTTGCAGCAGATGTGTCAATGGTTTTACAGAAGGATCGTGTGCAAGTGGGTGAAGAAATCACGGAACCAGAGTGAATCAACACTTGCTAAGTTGTTTAGACAAAAAACCCAGCGGGAAAAAAAGAGGGCAGCTTGGTATAAGTCCGCAGCTGTTGAGCGATCAAGGGAGTGGAGATCAATGAGATGTAGGCAAGGCAAAGGTTATGTCCGTATTGAGAGCTCCTGATAACGTCTCTACTGTAAAAGAGTTGGTTTATTTATCAGTTCGATAGTGCTCAGTGTGCGAAATGCTGTGTTGTAAGTAAATTGGATGCATGTATTGCGCATCGTGGCCACGGTGCGAAATATGGGCCCAAATTAAACCGATCCATTATTTCGCACCGTAGCCACGGTGCGAAATAGGCCCTTCAATAATTTGTAACTGGGTCGATTTCGCACCGTGGCTACGGTGCGAAATAGGCCCTTGAATAATTTGTAACTGAGTCGATTTCGCACCGTAGCCACGGTGCGAAATAGGCCCTTCAATAATTTGTAACTCAGTCGATTTCGCACCGTGGCTACGGTGCGAAATAGGCCCTTCAATAATTTGTACCTGAGTCAATTTCGCACCGTGGCTACGGTGCGAAATATGGGCCAGTAACTAGAGAATATTAACATATTAGAGAACATATTAACATATTAGAGAATATTTATAGAACATATTATCACGGTATCATATGAAATATTTATGATAGATAGCAAAGGTTACTAGAGACCACGGCAGTATGTCCCTAGTAACGTTCCCCTAGGTTCCTAACCCCTTCCCCTTCCCCTTCCCCTGCGAGGTGTAACCCATGCATCTGGGTTAGGAATCAAGAGCTCACGCTCATCCCAGCCTGATTCTTCCCACCATATGGGGTACCTAGTCATTAGAAAAAGTAATTCCACAGGATGATACTCACGGAAGAAGAGCGGACCTAACTCCACAAAACCATTGTACTCGTGGTAGTACACTCTAATAAGGCCATACATCTGTCCCCGGCTAATTTCATGAATGAATTCTGTTATGTATGCATCCAGAGAGTGTGCTAAATAGCCAGCACGAAGAAGAGGCCTCAATTGCTGTAGCATCTCGTCCAGATAAGGAGGGGGTTCAAGAAGTCCCCTCATTGCAAGTCTCCTATAACATTCAGATGGATTAATTTCCATCAGTGGCTCATGACCACAATCAAATCGCTCCAGAATGAAGTTGATCAACTCCATTGTAAGCTCCTTGGTAGGACTGTGGCGCAACCTCCACTCCAAGAAATGGTCCCATAGCTCATCCATTCCAGGCCGCACAGAATGCCTGGGGCATGCTTGCAGTCCTTCTGGAGTAGCCCAGGGAGGATTGGGTCCAATCATTTGCACAAGCAAGCAAGGAACAAGGAGCAGAGCAAGGAACAAGGCAAGGAGCAAGAAGCAAGGAAGAGGACCAAGTAGCAAGGAACAAGGATCAAGATCAAGTAGGAAGAAGCAAGGAACAAGGAAGATCAAGGAGCAAGAAGATCAAGGAACAAGGAAGACCAAATAGCAAGAACCAGGTAGATGAAGTAGCAAGGAACAAGGAAGATCATGGAACAAGGAAGCAAGGAACAAGATCAAGTAGCAAGATCAGGGAGCAAGGAACAAGACCAAGTAGCATGAAGTAGCACGAAGATGAAGGAGCAAGAAGCAAGGATCAAGATCAATTAGCAAAGAACACGGAACACAAGGTGAGAAGTGAAAGCAAGGTGAGAACACGAGAAGTGAAAGCAATGTGAAAACATGGAACAAAGGTGAGAAGTGAAAGCAAGGTGAAAGAATTTATAGCTACGACTCCAATAATGTTGAAGTATAATACTAATACTGTTGAAGTATAATACCACAAAGAGCTGTGAATACCAAGTTGAAGTACTAATATCAGAGCCACGTGCGAAAATAGGACCTTCAATAATTTTTAAGTGAGGCGATTTCCGACGGGCCACGGTCCCCCAATATGACTACAAATAAAACATTCACACGAAAAAATACAAGGAAAATGGTAGAAGAAACCATTCAATTACACTAAAAGTGTAAGATTGCCAACATAATACATGATAATATGAGGTCATTTACTTAATTACACGGAAATCACTTGCTTATATCTTAATTTCTATGAAAATCTTTATACCACCCGAAAGGAGTATCTTCACCGTGATATGTAATGATTATGTGTCGTGGTGCTATGTAGCCATAGGTCACGGTATCCCAAGGAATTGTATCCCGTGGGGGAATCTAGACAAGAACCACGTGGATGTTGAAGTCAAGGGAACGAATAGGAGCTTACCAATATCCACAAAAAGATTTGTAATGGAAGTCGTAAAAGTTCAATGAGGATATAAATCCTATTCTTCTCATTAGTAGGAATGACCCGAGGGCACATATACCGATCCAGAGAGTAGGCCATGAAACCATGGAAAAGCATGTCCTTCAACTGTTCTAGCCTATCTTCTAAATCTGAGGGGGGTTCAAGAAGTCCCAAAGCACTTAGAGTGAACCTTGCTTCACTCGAATTGATCTCCTCCAGTGGAGGGAGATGACGAGTATAGCGATCGATAACGGTTGATCAGCTGCCTTGCAAGCTCGTGGTTGGACCGTGGCGCCATCGATGCTCCCAAAAGTTGTTAAAAAATCATCAAAAGTGCACGATTAACTCTACCGCGACGCTTGCGTATTCCGGATCAGCCAGCGAGGATGTTCTTGCAAAGTTACCATTTGCAAGAAACTAGTGGAGCGCATAAAAGGTGCAAAAGAGCAACAAGAAGTTTTATTGGGAGGCAAGGAGCATGCAAACAAGAAGCAGACAAAGACAAGGCATAGATGCCTATTTAAAGAGAAATCGGTATATATGCTATATAATGCACATTATATTTACATATTGTAGCTCACGTAGTATACGAAAATACCATACAAGTATGTATATGATAATAATTTTGGTATGTATATACCATCAATAATTTCTATGTATATATACCGGCCAATAATTTTCTCGTATATACCATCAATAATTTTGGTGGGTATAAATATACATCAAATTGCCGAAAAGCAAATATTGGCCTCCGCCTCTAGCCATGTGGTCTCATTCTCGTCCTCGAACGTGATTCCATTACCCGCAAGATGAATCACGAAAATTTCAAGCAAAGTCGTCGCGAGCGAAATACCCATGGAAGATCGGATGACCACTGCCGTTCTCAATCCTCGCTATTATCCTGATCCCTTCGATGTTATCATCCATCTAATATGGAATAGAGAGCATCAAATGTACATGATAGAAAAGATCACTGGGGTGCCTGGTGACAATGACTCAGAAGAGTCCCCCTAACTCAATACTCAGAATGTATATACGCTATATACGTACATTATATACATGTGTATTTTGTACATTATGCTCGTATGTATAACCAATAATGCTGCTACAGTGCATGTCAATAATTTTGTTCGATATAAGTAGGGTTCCACTCAATGCGTATATGTCCATTTGCTATGTCTCTCGGCCTCCTCGTCCGAAGATATGGACTCCATTACTTGCACTATGACATATAATGATATTCATAGATGTTCTCGGGGGTATCCCCTTGATCCCCGGGTTGGAAGGAGTAGCGAGGGTCGAAATCGCTCTTCCTGAGAGGGTTTTATCGTGTTATTATCCACCTTTGGAGGGTTCCAGAGCGTGGCGTCTATGAGATTAATCGCATCACTCAACTACCTTTTCATGATGATCCCGATCGCGAATAAGCTTCTTCATTCATGTATGCTATGCCTCTTATATGAGTTCTATGTACATGCTATGCCTCTTATATGAGTTATAAGTATGTAACCATAAGTGATACATGTGATCCGGCTATTTACCGCACATTTTCAATTTGGAAAGCTCTTGGCCATTTTCCTTACGTGTAGATTCTAAATTCCAGTTCAGCATTCTCTTCACAATGTGTGGAATAGTTCAAAGTAGTCACGGTGCGAAATTGCGCCTCTCAAAAACTTTGGAACCACTATTTTTCGCATCAGGCCACGCGTGCGAAATAGACTTTCCCAAAGAATGTGGAATAGTCATTTTAGACAGGCCACGGTCTGTAAATAGACCTTCCCAATATATGGAATAGTCATTTTCGCACCGCGTGGCCACGGTCAACACTAGTAGATAAATGCACAAACAATAAATAGAATTGCAAATAATTACGGATAAATATAAAACACTCATGACGATAAATACTAAAACACTCATATATTAAGAAACAAAAAGTGTTACAAAAGGATGCTAAGGGAGGCATCCACGGAGTATCTAGCTAAAGCATAATCGTTGGCCTCGCGATTAACACGCCCTCGGGTGCACACAACAAAATGGACATCGGCCCCTCAAAGAGGCTAATTAGATGAGCCTCTGCTGCCTCTTGCAGTATGTCCAAGGCCTCTGCCTGGATTCTATTCACCTCCTCCTCCACCATCGGGACGAAGTCTGGTGCTCTGTCCCTCCTCTTGCTTCTTGCTTCCTTCCTCCTCTCAATAATTTCCTCGTGATCTCAAGCCTGACCATTCTAGCGAAGGCAAGCTTGGGAATCAGAGGCTGGGTGCGTGCCTGCCAGTACTGATCTCCCTCAAAGCCTGAGTGCCAGGAGGAGCACCCTTCATCTTCTCAGGGCCACCATATCTAACACTAGGCTCCCCTTCCTTAGGCTTCCGCTTATTACCAAGCTTATCAGTCTCCTTGCCCTCAGATCTCTCTCGGCTTTGTCTCAAGTAGGAACAAGCCTAGGAGGCTTTGCCGGCTCGGATTTCTTCGGCCTGGATTTCAGCTTTCGCCGGGGCTTCCTAGAACCTTTTCCACTCGAACTAGGGTTCCCGGGATCAACATGCTGGTCCACCTGATGATCTTCTTTGCGGGTGATCCGGCTGATTTTGCTTTGGACCAGCCGATCTTCGATCTTGCTGGGTCCGCCGATCCTGGCTGATCATGCCGGACCACCGATGCGTCATCTTTGCACTTCCATAGTCTGCAGTTCTTCCTCCCCCCCACCACTGCCAAACGTTTGGGAATGCAATAGTGGTCCCAACGTCTGAGACGAGGAGATAGCCCCGATTCATGAGCCACCGGGCACCATGGCCTCGGGTCAACCGGCCAAAGCACTGGCCGGTGTAGACCCCCGTGGTTTCAACACGTAATCCAGCTCATTACACAAGAACTGGAATGGCCGTGACTCCGTCTTCCGACATGGATGACATCAACCCGGGCCACACGACGATGACCCGACGGCTTCCTCCAATGTCTCCGCCTGGGGTGGGGAACGGCGGTCGGGTTGTTGGATCCGTGAGTCAGGTCCACTGCTACCACAATACTGATCATCCGAACTGGAATATTGTGGCAGCACGGTTGCGCCACGGAAAACTCCTTCCCCAACAACCTTACCAGCTTCGGCAAGGTGACCCACTAGGAAGCACTGGGGTTTTGAATATTCGCCCACACTATTACTAATAGTGTGGACGACATTTCCAAGGGTTTGCCCGGTCTTCTCAGAAGGACAACCTCCTCTACGCCCATCCGGCGGCTTGTGATGGGAATAACTCGGCCTCGCCCTCTCGTGATTGGAATAGAAGTCTCGCTACCGCTAGTAATGACCTCATCAACATTCGGCGGGTCAAAGTCAAGCCTCATTTTGTGGGATTTCGAGAGCTAGCGCCTTCCATGGACATGAGCGATTTTAGCAAGGAGAAGAAATTCAATTAAGCAATATTGTTCCGTTCCGATCCCATAAACCCCTACACCGAAAAATGTTCTCGTAGCCACGTTGCGAAATCGGGCAAATCAAAATCGCCGACATAAGTTTTTCAAGACCGTAGCCACGGTATGCGAAATAGGGCAGTCCAAAAATCAGTAGACAATTGCTTTAAGACCGTAGCCACGGTATGAAATCGTCACCCAAAACTCGCCGACATCCTCTTTTAACACGTAGCCACGGTGCGAAATAGGGCAGTCCAAAAATCGCAGACGACTGTTTTTCGCACCGTGAGCCACTGCGGCGAAATAGGGTAGTCCAAAATTGCCGACCGCTGTTTCGCTGCGATCAGAGCCACGGTCTGCGCTAAATCGCCTGCACAAAAACCGGCCGACATCCCTTTTTTTACCGTAGCCACCATTAAAGAATACCTAACATATACATCTAACAAGGATTTATTGCTCACATTGAAGTCTAACAATTAATGAATATCATAAATGAACATTCATACAAAAACAATTTCGTCATATGAAAACAATTGATACATTATAGAAAAGACAATTTATAGAAAAGACATTATATTCATACATAAGTTTTTAAGTACATTTCCTTTTCTTGGCATCGTAATGTAAAATTCCGAATCAAAATCTTCTAAGTCCTCTTCTTTTACTCCAGCCCCAATTGCATCTAACAGTATACAATATGTCGTGGTCCTTCTCGCGTACGTGACAAGCGCTTGTGTTTCCTTTGTCCGCTCCACCCAAGCCTAGAGCTGCTTTATTTGCAAGGACAGAGTACATTTTGAAGCCCCCGAAGACATACATTGCGATAGCCCTATCTACTGCTACCACTCGATCATAGTTTGAGGCTAGGGGCACGTGGTTGCCAGCTAATGACAGAGCCTTAAGCTTGAGGACCTCCTGTACTCCAGATGGACTATATTTATTGTGAAACACAATAATTTCCCCCTTGTGAAGGTAGCCCATATAATGTGCACATCAAGGCCCCTACCTAGGGTGACTCTCGATGCCTTGCACGTAAGTCATCAATAAATAACTCCTGCATAAAAGAAACATCAGATTCAAGAAGAAATAGAAAATGAAACCAGATAAATACCTCTCTTTTGTCCCGTTCGACAACAGCTGGGTTTGTTATTTTGAAAGCGGACTTCGACAGCTCACGTTCTATGAATTCAGAAGCAGTGTTTGAAGAGCTAGCAGCTTCAAATTTGACATCTTTCAATCGCTTCATACCCCGCCTCAAACTTGCCGCATGACAATTTCAAATGCATCCTCTCCGGAGGTATTGAGGATCCATCATAAGTCACAGACCTCCATCATTTGTCCGGGGACATCGGGTCTCAAAGTCTATAAGTCCTCCCGGGCCTACAACATGGGCATATATCCGGCCCAATATCTCGCCTTCTCTCAACCCCGCCACTTCGGATATGTCCGCAAAGAACAAGTATGGTTTCCCACCTACATGGATGGGATATGCTTCGATAGCCCCCAAGTAGATAACTTTTTTCTGAGACCTCCTCCTCCACAACCTCGATCTCCTCATTTTCCAAAGACGAGCTTCTCTTCCTCGGGATCTATCGGCTCCTCTTTGGTGAGGCTGGGCGTTCTGCTTCAAACACTGTGCACTTGAAGAAGAACTGGCATCTTTGCTTGGCTTAGTGTAAATCATGTATGTGCTGAACATGATATCTAGGCCGAAAAAACTTTCCTTCCCCTCTTGCCGCCACAGTTCTGCAGGTAGTTTCTTCAAGAACCTTCTTATTCGGTCATGATCGTGTTTCGAAACATCTTAAGAAAAGCTTGATGCTTAGTGAAGGCAAACCCCAATCCACGTGACATGGTTTCACGTCGGGGACCAGCTCCAGCCATGAAGCTATGAAGGATGCCGCCGTATGCATCAAGAAACCTGTTACACTCGCCATAATGTCTACGCCGGGGCAAAATTATTATACACAGTGGTTGCATCCACTGGCTCCTCTAGCTCCTCCTCGAACTCTTCAGGATGTTTCTGACGAAAATCCCGTTCTTTCTCCACTATTTTGTCATACCATGTGCTAAACAGCTCCCATGCCTTATCTGACCCGCTATTTGCCATTCTCGTGGAGCAGCGCCTCGATTTATGACACTTAGAATGTGAGCGCCTTTGTAGCGGCTTGATTTGCAATAGAGACTAAGAACGTGGCAACGATGCGAAAATAACACTTCCTTAATTTATGCTATGCATAAATTCGCACCGTGGCTACGGTGCGAAAACAAGACTTCGATAAGTTATTCTATTCACAATTTCGCACCGTATACGCTACGGTCTTAAAAATACCCATTCCATTTTTATTCTCAACATTTTCGCATCGCGGGCTACTTCGCGCAAAACAAAGACTTCAATATCTTATTGTATGTATAACTTCGCGACCGCGGGCTACGGTGCGAATATACCCCTTTCTTTTTTATGCTATGCACATTTTCAAGATCGCGGGCTTGCGAAAAATGGCCCTTCCATATTTTATGAGAGCCACAATTTCGCGACCGTAGTACGCGGTGTGAAAACACATCCACAATCAGAGTTGTACATAACATGGCTACTTTAAGTCTTATATCCCAATGAAAGCAAATGTTTGCAATTAATATACAATAGATCTACAGTTAACAATCACTTATATTTATATTAGATAGATTCATATACAGATATGACTTTGGGGGGCATGCATGACCCCAATTTATAGCATTCTTCTCTCTCGCTTTCCCACCTTCTGGCCATCTATCATGAAATGGAAGAAGTTTAAGTCTGTCTCAAACTCCAATTGGCGCCGAACATCGAATAGAGACCACTCGCTCTCCGCTCTCAGACTTTTGAACAGCTGATTATCCTTATGAATGTTCAAGTCTATGACAACGGAATGAGTGCCATCATTGTCATCTTGTTCGACAGAAATCGGACGCGTTTCTTCTTTCTTCCTTCACGGACATTTCGCCATCTCCTATACTTAAAAGTGACATACGAGTTTGCTTCCTAATGCAATATCTCGAACCGAACCGTGTCTCGACTTATCCTCGCATTCAAGCATATTCAGCTCCATCGTGAAGTCGAGCACTCCAACCTTCAAGAAATACACTATCTAAAAAACAATCCATGTTGTTGAACTGTAAACATCTTCAAGGTCTTCTTTACATTGTCGGCGCTCTTGAATATGGCAATGAACAGATCAATTCCTAAATTTATCTTCACATGCCCGCAGACTCCTCCCTTCTCCTTCAATGCCGTGAACATTTCCTGCGACAACTTACTCCGTGCTAATAAGATAGAAGTGGCATCCAGAGGCTGCAGTATAAATCGGACAGGCTGGGCAATGGAAGCTCGCTTAGCTTGGATCTTCGTGGAGAGTATTCATACCTCCGAACCATATACCCCTTTCTCTCGAAATGTCTTGGTGTGCTACCTTCAACAACAAGCAGCCCATATCTTGGTGAAAGCAATGGAAAACACCGCTTATCGAAAGTGTGAAGAGACAAAGTTCTCCACATCGGATATACACAAACCCGAGAGAATGGGAAGGAACTGGATAAATAATCAACTAATTTGAATATGGATTGCATAGAATTACATACTCACAATTTGCTTCTAACCGGGGAAAGTTCGTCGCTTGCTTATTTTTTTCTTTTGCCATATCCGCTTGGAGTGTATACATGCCTTACTTGTACAAATATCTCTTTGCCCGATCGAAATCCACCACCAAAGCCTTCCAATGTGCGAAACATCATTTCTCCTCGCATCTTTTGACTCGCCATTCACCTCGCATTGCAGGTTGAGTGTAACAAAGCTCCCGGCCGACACCACGAAGCTTTCAAACTCATTTCCGACCGGATAGAGCTTATAGCCATCTAGTCACAGAATTCAAATCAGAATGTGGAGCGGAATCGAAATACTAGGAAAGGCTACGCGATTTTACCTTGATCGAAGTTTTTCTGTGGTCGAAACTCCCTTTAGCGCAGGTCGAAGCAGTTCCCCGAAAGTGAACCCAAGCCCCCTTGGCGCCGGCAATCGATCTTCGCGAAACTCGTTGTGGAAAACACCGAAAGGGAATTGAGGGCGGAGCTAATCGGTTATAATTGCCGCGTGTAATCTCGACACCCGGGTTAGAGGCACGGACATTACCGGCTTCGTGCAGTTGACACCGGAAACGCCAAAACCAAGGCTCGGTGAAAAGTTCTCAGCACAAGCTCGGCTCCCCATTGGCCGCGAGCTTTTTGACGTGGCATCGAGTAAGGGCCCTTATTTGATCTCAAAAAAACTCTAATGGAGCTCCTCTCGTCCTGGTATTATACTTGTTTTGCGAAACTCTTCTCCCTGCGTAAGTCATAAAGCATTTAAGTTTGCTACACTTTGATCTTAATAAGAAAAAAAGTTGAAGCTAAATGTATTAACTAACGGTTATTACAACATGCTAGATAGGATGCCTGTGGTTGGACTTTCAAACTCGATGCAAGATAATTCTAAAAGTATTGCATTGGACGCCTAAGAAATGCCAGTGCATTTTACATATGCTGGCAAAATCATGGTTGCATATAACCTAACAATTATTTAAGGAGAAAAAATTAAAAAGAGCAGGCTGAAATACCACCCACCTGTAAGCATGTATCTGGATGTGATATTGCCAAAGAACGTTGAATCTTTTTCTTTTGTTCAAGTAACCTTGATATTTTTTCTGCCAAATCTTCTCTCTTTGAACTTTCTCGGTAGCTCTTCCAAAGATGCTTTTAGAGAATGCAACGGAACTTCCTTCCATCCAAAGAGGCACGCAGCTTGCAACTCCTCTCGCTAAATGAACAAAAGGTTCTACGTTCTCGCCAGTAGGATTTATGTTTGCTGATATAGGAGTGCATTTTAAGTAAAACTTAGAACCAATAAGAGCTCCATAGATTTGATTGGTTCTTTGTTTCAACATGCTTGACCTTATTTCATCCTTGACCAAAGAATCCGGCGAGCAAGCATGCATTAGTTTGAGAAAGGTCGACTTCTCAACAACATTGTGGATGATCCGAAGGCCCAAGTTGGCACAAAGGTGCTCAATATTATCGGCAGATTTTTTCAAATGCCGGGCGGAGCCAACCTTCGATTCTCGTGTTAGAAGCTCCAGACATGGACATTTTTGCAACATCTTCGGGACTTACATTGTCTAAATCATGCAGAAAACTTGCAGCGCTACCAAGACGGGCAGTCATTGGTACGAAAAAAATCGACATATTTTCACTTTATCGCTGATGTTATTTCTCGCTTTTGGGTTTCGGTTGCTTCTGAACCGATATAAGAAACTTGGGCACTTGATTCGGATCTTCCAAAGCAAGGTGCAGCTTGCCATCATCGATGCACAGAGATTAAATCTCCGATCCATCTTCATACTTGATAGAAACATGAGAAGCCCTCGCATTTGTCTCGCATAAGTCATCATAAGCCTTGATTATCAAGCTTCGGAATCTTGCGGGCTTGGCGCTTCGTTGAAGCCTCGAAACTCCTCGATCGCTCCTTGAACTGAGCTTTACTCGTCCAAATGAAGCAGGATTGGGAAACATCTGCGTGATCAAAATGGAGTGAGACGAAAGGGCACGCGTGAAAAACCCAAAATTTTGAACGCAGATGTACCATAGGTGGAGCTGCGTAAGACGAAGGGCTATCGACGCCACCATTCTCGCCAGTAGTAAATCCTCCATTCTTGAAGTGCTTGGAATGAAATGCGTGGCTAGTTCTAGTATGGTAGTGAATGTGTAATGCGTGAGAGTAGGGTGTGAGATGTTTAATAGGGGTGGTAGTATTTGAAACGTGTTTACTGAAACATTACGTAAAGGACCGGTTGTCCCACATTCAGCCGTCCTATCCAATAGATATGTGACACGTATTTTTTTTAAAAACACAGAAAGTAGTCCACTCACATTTCTCTTCTTTTTACGCCACGTTAGGTCGATTTTACCCACTGTTTCTTTTTTTTCACTTGTCATTCTGTTGTTTTTGCCTGATGCAGGTACACGTGGCGACGTTAGAGTGGTCCAACTATCCTTTACGTTAAAACAAAGCCCTTTTTACTGCGCTTTCTTTGTTGTCAAGTGGGTCTCCGCTACTGACGCCAAGATCGGCCCACTTTTTCCAACACCGAAAAGCCCAAGAAAGGGCTTTCTTTATCCGGAAGTTATGTGACGTGACCTTGGATCCAATTTGTGCGGACCGACTAATCTTACGATTCTCTGAAAGAAACAATGTATGATGAAGTGGTTGGCAAAGCCCACGCCGGTTTGCTGCATGCATGCCGCATCACTCGCCTAAACCAAACCATCATTCAATTAAATTAGGATTATGTCTTAATTTTGGGATAAATTTTATATTGCACTTTTTTAGTAACTTTGTTAAATTCACTTTTTTAGTAACTTTGTTGCCCTTAGACTAGAATAGACGTTAACATATAATCACACACCTGAATATAAACTCACACCTTAACTTCAAATTACAAAATCATATATCATGGAACTCAAGTAGTACACAACTTTTATTAATCAGAGAAAAGATACATAGTAACTGTTTTTCATTTTTCCACTAGCATCCCCAAGGATATGAGAACCTTATTCCTTACATCCTTAGGTATTGTAACTCTCATTTGTTTTACTAGGAATAGTTTTTGGAGTCCACGAGTACAATACGGTTTCAATGTCTAGCGAAAGCTCGAGATAACTTGGATTTCTCCTCTACTTCTTTGTCCAACAATCAATATCTTTCTTTATCGGTGACATTACTCAACCGATGTACCGACACCACCATTCCACGCCGACCTTATTGAAGTTAACATCACCTTCTTCTTTGCAAATATCCGAGATAGTGTATCCCAACCACACACGGATAGGTCTCTAGATCTCTTGGTTTTACTACTACAAATTGGTGGCACTCCACGTCAAGAGAAGGTTCATAACAATCCATGCCTAAATATTTTGGTCTATCCTTCTTAGGACCAACATAGTGTTTATCGATTGAGGAGGAGCATATGCCTTCACAATGCTACTAATGGTACCATCATCTTCGCCAAGACCACCCTTTAATGTTTTCCACTTACTTTTAGGGAACCACCCTTCTTTCAGCTCTTCTGAGGATGTGTCTACCTCATCCAACAAGTTGATCACCTTCTTCCAATAATCTATCAATGCACGATTAGTCTCATCTGAATTAGTTTGCCAATGCTTGATGTAGTCATTGATGCCATCCTTAGTCAATCCCAATTGCTTGACTTCTTCAGCTGGTTTTAGAGCTTTTGGTTGACCAGGAGGTATCATAGGCTTGCCATTTGCATCCCTCGTACCAAATTTCTGCCCCACCTCTCCACTTCTCCTCCGAAGGTCTCATTTTCCATTGCATGATTGGAATCCCTTCTCTCACCCAAAAAGTGAATTGAAGAGGTCTAGAATGACCTTCCATGTCGAGAGCATAACCATCCACAAAACTCTTCCAATCAGGCACTTCTTCTATGATAGATCCTATAGGAGATGGATTTGTACATCCATGAAATATTTCCAATAGCCTGGGAAAGTTGGTAACTGTCTGCTGTCTCAATACATGACTATATTTTCCAAACAATGCATCCACATCCTCATGAGTATGTCCGGGCATTAGGAACCCCAAATTGACTCTTTCAAAAATACCCACAAACTGTTAAGTAGGATAGGAAAGAAAAAAACATCCACCGTTCTTATTTTGACCAAAGACAATTATCTAGTTGCAAGAGGAGCTTTCTGGGCAGATCTCGAGGTTTAGCACGAGATGTTGAAGCTCCAACATGTTCATTAGGTCCATTCCTCCTAAATCTTGCCTTGCTAAACTTTTCAATACTATTAGGGGTTCCATCCAACAATGCACTATGTAGTGCCCGGCTAGTCAGTAGGATCCTCAGAGGTGACCATTGTAACCCTTCTCATAGTTTCTTAAACACCTCATGATACTCCCAATGTGAAAAATCTGACCATCACTCCACAACTCTAAACTGAAATGGCCATAATAAGTCCGAGATCGCCCATGCAATATTGCCCCCACCATTGAAATCTGCAAAGGGGTATGATCTTCCACATGACTTAGGAATGTACTTGAATTGTGGAAGACAAGTCTTCTGTTGGTCCATTTTATCATGTATAATACATAGATAGTTATTAGGTTCCATTGCAGATAAGGTCCTCCACATCCAATAAGTTGATCTACATGATAGTTCATCTGTCATATGGTCCTTCATATGTTCCCTTATCTTTGCCCTTAGACTTGGTTGCACAGTCTTATCTAGTGTCTCCTTCAACTTAGCACATAAATTGCACTTGGCAAAGTTGTTTGAAGTTGCTATGGTCACATGCTTGAAATGCTTATTCCATAGCCTACTAAAACTGGGCTGGGATATAGAGGCCACTCCAAGTTCCCGAAGCAATGCATTTATTTCCTCTAATATGCTCTTCTGGGTACAATGGGATGACAATCTCTTTTCAACAATAACTCTACCCTGTTCATCCTTCTTACTCTTATGTGGCATGTTTTCTGCATTGAAATCCACATATCTTTCAAATATTTCCTTTGCAGCTATAGTTCTTGAGGTAGGCCTTACCATGCCAGTGTTCCCATGCAATGCAATTTTACTACCATTTTCATGTCTCTTTTGCCAGTTGTGCCAAGAAGAGGTTGGAATTCCATGTATAGCCATCCATGCTTTTGAACACATCCACTTTCCATTCAATGGGAATCTTTTCTTCTTTGATCTTTCATCCTGAATTGCATAGCCAAATATGGTGTACATGAAATTCCTCCTGCTATCACACTTATGTTCCTGATATGTAGCTCTTGCTCCCACCAACTCCTCTATTGTGAACATTCTAACACAAGAAGCCCAACAACATTCACCTCCTCTAACCTTCATCATAGCTTCAGGAGAACAATCATAATCTGACTTGCATCTTTTGGTGGGATAATGTTTGAAAGTTGGAAGTGGCCTCTTGCTACACTGTGTGAACATTGTTGACAATGGTTCTACATCTATAGGAAACGTGTAGTTCCCCTCCAGTTGAATACTGTCCCTAGGCCATGCAACAATAGTTGGAACCTCTAGTTGCTTCACACAAGCTAGGCATTCTTGTTTGCCTGAACCCTTTTCCTTCCAATTGTCATATAATTTTGAGATTGCCACACCTAACCTGTCCTCCCCTAATCTTTCATCATTCACTGCATTGATAGGATCTGCCAGAACAATAATCCCTTCTTCTACTGCCTCTCTGTTGCATGCATGCAGGATCTTGACCTTTTTGTTTTTCCAATCGACCCGAGTATAAAGTACAATTTCCTTTCCTTTGGCATCATCCTTTTCATTTGAGGTCTTTTCCTTTCGTTTGCCATCATCAACATCATTTGGAGTCTTTTCCTTTCCTTTGCCATCATCAACATCATTTGAGGTATTTTCCTTTCCTTGCCATCATGTTCATTAGTTGGGGATTTTTCCTTGCCTTGATTAGCATCATTGGGGGCTTTTTTTTTAGCATTTTGCATGCCATTGACCTAGAATGCATAAAAACATATAGTAAGTTAGCATATCCAAATAACCTCTCACTAACATGTTGCCTCATATATGTCTTATTCTATTTGATCATTCTATTTATATAATGGGATTCCCCAAGTTATTTTCCTCAACATTATATATAAATAAAACCCTCTACTTATAACCTTCTAACTTTTATCCTATAATAACCTTAGCAACAACTTTTAAGGTTATTAATTATAGGTTAGCAGTTTTAAGGTTAAGAAGTTTATTATAGGTTATTATAGGTTAGAAATTTTAAGGTTGGAAAGTTATTGTAGGTTAAAAGTTTTAAGGTTAGAACTAAGTTTTAAGGTTAGTTTTAAGGTCACTAACTTAACTATTAACTTGTAAACTATTAACTTATAACTTATAACTTAACTATTAACTATTAACTTATAACTATTAACAACTAACTTAACTATTAACTCATAACTTTTAAACTTTTTAAAGTCACGGTCCTTAAAACAAAAAAATCTTTGTAATAAATTTTTGGCAGTTGATAATTGCGCTTGTGTTTAAATTTTGAAGGCGCTATTATTTGAAGTTAGCATTCGCTTTCGAACCGCTTTCTCTCACTTTCGAACTTTTCGCATTCCGTGCTAATTCCAGTGCTTCCGCCTCGCTTCCAATTCCGGACTTCCGCCGCTTCCAATCTCGGTTTCCAAATTAGGCTTTTATCGCTTCTGGCTTCTATCCGCTTCAACTGACTTCTCGGCTTCTATCTGCTTTAAACTCGGCATGTGCTCAATCTCGGCTTCTATCTGCTTTAAACTCGACTTCTATATACTTTAAACTCGGCTTCTATCTGCTTTTTATCTGCTTTTATCCGTGTTTTTCGAGCTTTTAAACTTCTACAATCATCTCGCTTTAGGGTTTTCGCTCCAAAGGTGTTTTCGGCTCAAAGGTTGTAGGCTCTGCAATGTCTCCGGCTTTTTGGCTTTTCGGCTCTCTACAATCTCTCCGGCTTTGAATAACAAAGTTTTCTCGGTTTTTGTTTTTGTATTAAAGCTTCTCGGCTTTCTGCGGCTTCTCGGTTTGCTTCTTTTCGGCTTCTTAAGGCTCAAATCATCTGTTATTGGCTTCTCGAATCAAATTAACTTTGGTTTTCGATTTTTTGGTTTCGGCTCAAAGGCAAAGGCTCAATTCTCGGGTACAGAACACAAATAGGTTAGTATTTCCTGTTCTTTACTTAAAGTACTATATGAGCTTCGTGTTTAATCAAGGGGAGTGCTTTCCGCTTAGACTTTTACATGCATCAGCCCTAAAACGCCTAGCACCTTCATATATAGATCCCGCTCTATGATCTTGTTCTCAGGATCTTGCCTATATGATCCGCTTTTTATTCTATTTCACTAGCTCTTCCTCTATCTATTCTAATTAATGATCTAAAATAATGAAGTAAATAATGATCTATGATCTATCTGCTCTATGATCTTGCTCTATGATCTATGATCTATGATCTATCTGCTCTATGATCTATCTGCTCTATGATCTATGATCTATCCGCTCTATGATCTATCCGCTTCTATGATCTTGCTTATATGATTTTGTCAGATTCGCTCTTATTCTATTTCACTAGCTCTTCCTCTATCCGCTTCTAAATAATGAACTAAAACAATGAACTAAATATTGAACTAAACAAGGAGTATTATTATTATATATCCGCTTCTATCCGCCTTCATTCTATTCTATTATATTCTACCGCCTTCATATTCACCGGCTTCATATTTTGAATTCTCGCATTATGCATTCTCGTTAGAATAATATGTTAGAATGGAGAAATCGCTTGGCGATTTCTATTTTTGGGTTCCGACCTTCCACTAGGTTAATCAAAGCGCCGCCAGCGCCGCTTTTTAGTTTGGCTTTTCTATTTCATACGGTTCTATACAAATCGCCAAAGCGCTGTGAAATAGATCCGTGAAAAAAAAAGCAAACGCTACCGGGCGCTGCTTTTGAATTATGTATGTTCGAATCGCTTTTATGGGGAGAGTAATATATCATTTGCTAATTACTTAATTTCTCTCGCTTCTAGTGCCATGGATTTTCCTTATGCATATACACTGGCTGCTCCTAGTTCAAATACACTGGCTGGTTCTAGTTCAAATACACTTCCCCTGGACGACCATCAACTCTGGACCCTGTACAAGATATTACTTGATTGTGCTGTTCAAAACGTTCAAAGAGAGTTGGAGAATCCATTAGACAGCCTCAGACAAAATATGGGAACACTTCCATCGCATCTCTCGACATATGCGGCTCCTCATGCTCTTAGTAAGGCTCATGCCAACAAATAAGTACGAGGATTTGATTTATAGTATCAAGGATCGATACAACACTCTGGTTTGGAGACTCGACATTCGCAGGGAAGATGAGGATCCTGTCATATCGAGAGTGGTTCGTGGGGACTTTTGGCGGTATTGGGCCGATGAAGTGGGCCTATGTGACATATTGTAGAGATAGAAAGAATTGCTACCGGGCATTTTTTGCGTAAGAAGAAATGTACATATACTTTTTTGAATATGAATACAAACTCGCTACCGCAATTTTGCACTATACTTTTTATGTCATTAGTTTATTATGTTTTTTTATATGCAATGTCGAAAACATTGAATCCTTTGATGCCCTCCAAACAAGATGACCAACCCCAAGAAACTACATATTTTCATTAATGTGTATTGATATGATCAAGCTAAAGAGCATCAAAGAATTCAAAATTCACAACATCAATGTAGATGTTCCGATATATTCATTTTTTTTTTGAATATCCAAATATACATACCTTTTTCGGGACGCTTCTTTTGGCCATGCTACAAATGTGTCCACGCTTTCACCAATCAGACGCCACCGGATGTCTTCTTGAAGAGCCTCATCTTCATAATTGCGCTTTATAATGGAAATCTTACGTAAACCGCTTTTCCAAGAGGAACACCATGACACATAGAACTTGATTCAGATCTTCGATTTTACATAAGCCTACTTCTACGCCAAGTTTGTCGTGTTAAAAGATAGCATTCTTCTCCGACAATCGATAAAGAACCGTAATGCATTGGAAAAAATAGAGGACGAAAAAATAGAGAACAAGAGAATGCATTCGAATGGAATCACACCCACCATAGTTCAGCAGACATCGAATGGTATTGAAGGCGCTCGATCGAATGGGATTGAAGGCGCTTGTAGAGACATCTTGGGCCTGATAGTCGATTGTTCTTGGGCCTCGATAGTAAGAATGATCTTGGGCCCCTGATAGTAGGTGGCCGATTAGGTGGTAGTAGATTGCCACATATGCTTTGAAATTAATAATTAATTGTTATCTTGAAATTGCACTAAAAAGAAAAACACAATTTAAATTTGTAAATGAGCCGACGCAAGGTTAATTAAGGCGTATAAATTTAAAAGGACGCCAATTTGAATTTACGGTTGTAAATCTGACGGCCTAGATTATGAACGATACATATAAGTTTAAACCAAAACCCCGCCTCATATTATCCGCACTTGCGCTCTATGGCGCCTAGAGGATCCGGCCGCCACCGAGGCGCCGGTAGAGGTGGGCGATGTTCGTGGCACAAATCCCAAGCCCGAGGTCACAACAAGCGTAAAGCACAAATCCAACAAGCCCTCGTGTAATTGATCCGCTTTTGTTTTGTAATTGATTTCTCGTGTTAGGTTTTTAGGATGTTTTTCACCGTATTTTCTCGTGGTATGCTGTCTCCTCGGTATTTTTTCTACCTTTTATATTGTTTCGTGTCATTTCTAACGCTTTTACTACCTTGTTTTGTGTGTTTTTGTTATAATCTTCTCCCTCGTACTGTGGTTTTTGTTTTGTATTCTCCATTTTGTATAATGTAGACCGCTTAATTATAGTTTCTTGCGACTTGTTTGTTTATACTTTTGTTCCAGATTCTCCGCTCTTTTGACAAGTCTTTTTGTAGCCTAGTATGTCTCTTATAATATAGAGCGCCCTCAGAGGGCCCCCTTCTTAAAACGCTTCTGCCGCATTTATAATGTAGAGCGCCTCGATATGATTGTTTTTGTTGTCTCTCGCTACTTTTCCCTGTGTACAATTTATGGTTTTGAAAGTTAGGCGTCTATCAAAACGCGCACAGCGCGATTTCATTACTCACCACATGATTGTAACTTTCAGGATCTTCTAAAAATGTGAAAAGAAAAGCAAAGCCCCGCTAGGTCCAGTGGACATCCGCATTTAAAAAACCAAGAACGGAGGAAGATGTATCGGGCTGCAGATTTGGTACACGCTAGACCATTGACGATACGATCGAATAATGAAGGCTCGTAGAGCCTCCATGTCCGTAAGAAGATCTACCGAGGGCTCAATGGTATGTGGAGATCTTCAAGACTAGCGGAAAGACAGATCTGATTTTCATGTCTAGAGTTAAGGAAACAGATCAAATGAAGAAACAAGGTATTCTGATCACATGCGAAGAACAGGACGATTCATACTGTTCGGTATTACTTGAAGCGGGTCAAAAAATAAAAAGTATTGAAGAAGTTAAATTACAGAGTGCCGCCTTTAAAGAGACCGCCTCTAAGAACGGATGAGGCCGCAGATAACCTCTTCAAATTTGGCGGGTCGTGGTGATCCATTGACACCAAAAAAAAATATGTGAAGGTCTCTCACCGTGAGAAGAGCAATCAAGACAAGGTCAGCCGGCTAGTCCAGATCTACAAGCTTTAAAAAGAGAAGGAAGATGCAAGTTCTAGAGCCGTGGAAACACCGACGCTCTAGGCATTACGGATATGACTAGTGATGACGACAAGGCGAGACAGCTTAGAGGCCATGAGCAAACTCAAGAAATATGCCGACAAGTATCCACTGGCCTTTAACTTCACGCGATCCTATCCATGTCGACATGTGCTTTCAGTCCACGGCTATGTTTGTCGCCAGAAGATACCGACAAGCAAAGACGCAATGGAAATAGTCAACAAAGATGATAGAAAACCCGTGATTGTGTGCCAATGCCTACAGATGTGGTGCCTTTTGATATGAAGACGAAGAAGGTGTTGATATGGAATAAACTTGAAGATTTAATTGGCAACCCTCGATATTCACTTCATGATAATAGATGGCCAAGATTCGGAGGCGCTGAAGGTTTTGATCACCAAGCACAAAAACCGAAATCGCTTATTCTATAGACCGTATTCAAATGTAAATTGTCTGGTTCCTCGCTGGCTCAACAACAAAGCAGCAGAATTAGCCAAATCGGCCATCCGAATGACATGGGAAAGACATTCCTATACAAAAGGTATTTTATTTTCCCACACATATGTTTAAATAAGGCCAGTGCTGTTTAATCACGATTTAGAATTATACCGGGCGCGATTTCTTCATATGACATACATGAAGAAATCGCGGCCAGCGCCGCTTTTTGTAAATATGTGATTAGCTTAAACGCTACCGGGCGCTGCTTTTATGTTGTTATTTAGTTGACGGATTTATAGAAAACGCCACCGACGCCAATTCTTCATCATGAAGAAATCGCCACCAGCCGCTTTTTGTAAATCCGTGGTTAATCTAATACGCCACCGGGCGCCGCTTTTATATTGTTACTTTCACGACTGCCTATTTTTTTTTATCTAACGGCTCATATTTTGCAAATCGTATGTGGAGCAGCTTTATGCACGCCAGAACTAATGGATCAATATGGAAAACCAATGCCGACCGCACAAGGGCAATCTAAGAGTGCCGAATTCAAATTACTAGAAAGGACACCGTACAAACCATAATACAGACAAGACCAAGGGCACTAGATCAAAGAAGAAAAAGGGGATGCACAAGCCGGGTACGTAAGAGCAAACGGTGCCAAAGGATGCCTCGCAAGATTGTTTTTCTTCCCACCGTGTATGGGAAAAGTGGAACGAATTTTAGGACGCTTATTCGAAAAAGAAGTTGCCGATTCGTATGGCGTGTTTCCTCCGCAAGATACGCCTATTTTTGATATAGGTATCACGTAAATGAGAAAGGCACAAGGATTGATGATGCGTAATTAATCTCGCTCTAGATAGTTGCATCGTAAAAGAAGTTATCTACAAGAAAACGCCTCGCGAAGAAAGCATTTGACATCTTTTGAAGATGCATGCGAATCGATAAAAATATGAAAGTCCCCAAAAAGTCAAGGCATAAGAACCGCAAAGGCTCTCGTGAGACTTCATGTTATCGAGATAGGCTTAATGCAAAAGTACAACGATCTAATGATGACATTAAGAAATAATGTATTTTGGTCAAAAGATTTTGTGAAGCAAAGAAAAGGCTAAGAATGTGGCAATTTTAAGGGATTCACACGAAAAGTTAAGGCCCCGACCTAAAAAGAAAAGTTGCTTTGGTGAAGAAGACGCAAGAGATGAGTCTCCTTTTTCTATAAGGTGTCCACCGGGTTATAAGTGTGCCATACCGTGACGTGGGTGAAGGGCCAACCGACATCACTCTATTTGTTCTTGATAGCCGTGGGTACGAGATGGACACAAGATGATTACAAAGACCTTCTTCAACACATGCAAAGGGTTTGACGACCGAGATGCATTATACTATCGCGATTAGCTTTGCCACCCGACATGTCCTACGATATGCACTAGTCTGCCGCAAATGATGTCGAATGCATTAAAGTGATGAGGCAAGCAAAGAATGATAGATGAAAACAAAGATAGTGAGTTTAGTACCGAAAGTAAGATCTCACATGTGCTAGTCCTTATGATAGCCATTATGGATGATAAAGAATATGAAAGACTCAAGGGGAAACCGTAAGGTGAGAAGATTGCTTGGCGCTGCTATCGGCTAGATGAACCCCTATTGAAAAATGTTTTTTTTGTCGAATCCAATGCTGAAGACAAAGGGAAAGGGATTGCGATGTGGATGTGGACTTTGAAGAGGACGAAGAGGAAGAGGAAGAAGAAAATCTGGTCGACCGGCCCTTAATTCACCAATCAAGTATGAGCTACTGACGGCGCATAAGGGGAGGCTGAATAAGTACGGGTTTTCTTTGGCCCTTTCGAGTTTTCTGATTGAAGCCTTCTGCCCTTTAGACTCTACGTGTTGGGAATTTCATGTTGGAGGTTATGTCGGGCGGGAATCTCTGAAGCTAGCTAGGAAATGCCAAAGTGTGGTCTCTGATGGTCAAGCCAAGGACTTCCTTGATATTTTTTTTACGAATGAAAGTGCTAGAGGTGGCACCTAGGGGTCCGCTAGGTAGTGCAAAAAATAAAGCTTCCAGCTCTAAGTCCGAATTACCTGCAGATCTGGCTGCAGAGCGGGAAGAAATGAGAAAGCAGATGGAGCACATAAAGAAGAATATCGACAAGCAGCAGCTTAACTATGCGGCCGAGAGCGTGCCTATCATTCCAATCACATTGGAAAATCCGACTGAAGTGGATGTAGGTAACGCAAACGAAGAAGACAAAATCCTAGATGATACAGTGGATTCGGAAAGCTCGAGTCAGGTTAGCATAAAGAGTAATGAAGTATCAACCATAGTTCAAACACTAAGTGATGTGGGTCGACACTTCGCGCATCGAAGACAAACCGGTGAGTAAGCTCATCATTGCGGATGTTGAACAGGAACCAGAAAGGTATGTTATTCAAACAGAAATGAAAATCGCGCCAGGCGCGATTTCAATTCTTCAAACAGAATTGAAAATCGCGCCAGGCGCGATTTCAATTTTCTTTTTCCTTGTCTCACAAGTGTGTGCTTTATTATTACAGACCTAATCCAGTTTCCTCCAAAATTCTGGTGTTCGATTTGAATGGAGTGCTCTGCAAAACGTTACCTAAAGCACAATTCCCTTTATCATGGTATGCACGTAAAACCATTTGAGACAGTACGAAATGGGTATATCCGCTACCAGATTCTCAAAGGAGATGTTAGACCAAGCTTTCACTTTATTTCACAGTAATTTGGTCGCCGATGGAGAATAGAAATATACAGAAGTTTTGAGAGTAGTTCCCCGAAGTTACATAGAGATTGGGCATCCGCTTTGGGATCAGAGCAAATGTAAGTCATTCAATAACCCGAAGGATCCTACAGGTAAAAAAATATTTGTGAAATGCTTGAGCGACATGATGGATGACTTGGGCGTTCAGGAGAAGGAAGACATCATTATAGTTGATGATGACGCCTTGAAGTGTTGCTTCAATCAGTCACAGTCACTAAATCCACCATCCTATCATCCTGAAGATTTTGACAAAGATGACTTCCTGCTTCGTTTTGTCAGTATCTTGCACGAAATAGCTACAGGAAAAACGGTCGAAGAGATACAAACACTATACCCGCAACTTAATCGGACAGGGGAAATTGACAGGGACCTAGAGAAGATCGTTCTAGAAAGGGAACTTTTTTGATATATATGTATACAGGAAATACACTTTCCAAAAAGTTTTGAATATGAAATATACTTTACACCAACCTCTTTCGAATATATATTGTGTTCTTATATCAGCATTATTGGTTCTGTGTACGTATTGTTCTTTTATATTATGTGTATGGTTTGCTATACTTGCAATAATTTGTATGTACATACCGTCAATAATTTAGGTGTCCATAAATAGGTATGCATGAAATTGGCAAACCATCGGCTTCGGCCTCTGCCTTCTGCTTGTTATTATGGCACATTCTATTACCTGCCAGATGAACCATGCGCACCTCTCTCAGTGCCCGCGAGCTAGAAATAGAACTTCGGGGATCGGCTTGATGTCGCTAAGCTATGAATCCCGGCCCACTTCTATCCCGATCCCTTTGATGTTGTAATCCATCTTATATGGAATCCGTGAGCATGGTTTGTTCATGATCGACAGATCTCAAAGACCGCTGCGGTCACCGGCCGACGATGATTCGATTAGTTTTAAAGTTTATGTTCCACTATAATACGTTATTTATGCGAATAAAATCGCCGCCACGCCGACATTTGCCCCACGAAAATCTCGGTTTTGTAGCAACTTGCTTGCTGTTATTTATTCGTAAAACACTACAATTTCAATGTTTAGATTTCGTTGTTGTACGAATTAATAAGCAATTTCCTACTTTTTAGTTTGAACAAACATTTGGGGGAAAATACCTATAGCCAGATTTATGTGGAACTTTGTCACCCCAAAGCTTCTTTAGATCTTCATGGGGCACAATCTCTTGTTTGAGGAGAGATTTCATCGTGTAACCAGTGGCAATCAATTCTGACTCCATTAGGGATCGGGCCAAAGCAAGAAGCGGCAAAAAAACAGAAGAAGAGGTGATTATTTCCTAATTCGAAATGAGGGACAATGACGTGACATAAAATTCAAAATAACCGATGCTCATTAATTCGCACTCTTGCAATTTCCACTTCGATATGCACCACCCGATTCTACCACAACGAAGGTGCAAAAATGTGTCGTCAAAATGCATGTTTTGATATATCACAAAGGTGCTTTTACCCGCATAAAAGAGGTATCTGTGAGCCCAACTGACCAAAGAACATCAAAGCTTGCAAACATAACCAATTGGAAGCAGAGCTAACCTAGGAGCTTGCCGAAAGACTCCTTCTGTTTGCAGCAAAAATAAAGATCTCTTTCGCCGAAAATGGAAAAACCCTCACCTCAAACGTCTGCTCGGAAAGGCTCCTTCTGTGAGCAATGCAAGGGCTCCTTCTATAAACTCTAAGCAAAAAAATTATCTGTAAGAAATCCATATGTAACGAAACCCTGAACATACATTATCTTGCAGCCTTTAGACGAAAATACAGAAGGAGCTTCAGATTTTAGCATTAGAATATGTTACCTGATGTAGTCCAACATGTGTAAATCCGCTCCAAATGCTTATACATGAGTTGGAATGACCGAAAATAAGCAGGCGAATTTCAGAGCTTGCTTGAAAGCTTACGCAACCCGGATTGTGTGCAGAGGGAGAAAGGGTCGTAACTGAGCAGGACCGGATTGCTTGCAGTAGTCACCTTAGGTTATTTAATACTGCTTTAAACAATAAACAACCTTCACTATAACCATGAACCATAAAAAACATCTTAATGTATACTCTTTTGGCCCACTTACATTTCTTCCTTCCTTCCTTCCTTCCATTTGCATCATGAAACTTGAAGAAACATTAATGATAGACAACAACCACCCACCCCACTATTCTCACACATTATTATAGATAGAACAAATATACTTAATAAACCATGAACTCTTCTCACATGGTCTCTTACCATATATTATGATGTTATAGGGTGTTGTATCCAGCCCTAATTTGGATGGTCCAAATTTGATTTAAAGATTGTACGGTCTAGATTTAGGGGTCGTCGAATCTTTGGAAAGCTAAACCAATGCCTTCAAGCTCTTCAGATCGACCCTGTCATTGTTCTATCGCTTCAAATCACGCATCAAGCTCTTTAAATCGGCTCTGGGTTGATCAATGTCTTGCTTTGCTCAGGTTTATAGTTGTACATAATTTTGCATGGTTTTTACAGAAAAAATGAGGGGCTTTTCACACGACTAGTGTCTTATATTTTAAGGCATACTATTGGTCCATGTCAACATTTAAGAAGAATTGGTTTTCACACGGAGCCATATAAGACATGTGTTATTTAGGTTCGGGTAGGTTTGGATAGGTTTGGTAAAGGCAATGGGGTCTTATTTTATATCGGGGGACTTCCCCCCCCATAAAATAAGACACCACTTATTATATTCTATTTTATTCTATTGACCAATCATATTCA
This sequence comes from Isoetes taiwanensis, assembly GCA_021234155.1. Classification (NCBI taxonomy): domain Eukaryota; kingdom Viridiplantae; phylum Streptophyta; class Lycopodiopsida; order Isoetales; family Isoetaceae; genus Isoetes; species Isoetes taiwanensis. The sequence goes on along the minus strand of JAJEKV010000033.1, from coordinate 14,406,454 downwards.
AAATAATATGTGGTCTTATTTTGTGATGGTTTTCACACTAGTATTTGTTAGTGTCTCATTCACATAAGACACCCTGTAGTGTGAAAACAACTTATATTTGTGTGTCTTATTTTTTGCTTTAAAGTCACAAATGATGTCTTATATGAAATAGGACAGCCTTATTATAAGACATCGTGTGAAAAGGCCCTGAGATGCAAAATGGTATAAAAGTTGAATCTTGGTCGTACGGGCTGAAGCTTGGTGAAACTTGGTCAAATTTGTGCCTACAGCTGCCAAATCACCTGGAGTTGGATGCTTATGAATGGACCCTAAAAGCCTTTCTTCCATAGATTGCATTCCAGGTATCAGGGATCAAGGCTTTTGTTGGAAGCAACTATTTAATTCTGACTTGCTTAAGTAAGAGGGCATTCACTAAGATTTCCTATTTACAGGTTAGGCTCCATCTAGGAGAAAAGCGGTCTCCATCTCTTACATATCTGCACTAGCTAGACTTTGAAACTCTATTGTCCTTTGAAGCTCTTCCTCAGATTGAGTTGGCATATTTCAGGTTGTTTATTCTCCTTATCAAGCATAATCCTTTGCAATTAATCTTCTTAAAAAACATAGAAGATTAGATGCTTGAAAGAAGTAGTCATGTTGCTTACAGATACCATAGACATGGGACAGATTGCATGACTTATCTGTTACAGGGGATGCATGCATATTCTTCCAAGAATAAACCTTTCTGGGAGTAAAGCTTGACAATATTTTCTAGGATGTCTGGTGTGGTCATGATTGGAATGCCTAGAGATATCTCTAGACCCAATTTTCACCATTGCACAGGAGAGCAATGTGCTAGACAAGGAAAGCACCTTTCCTAATAAGCCTATCAAAAGAATGAATGTTCTTGATTTTGGTGCTCCAAGACTGATATCACACACCCGAATTGCCGCAATCTCAACCAAATAAGATATTAATGCTTTACATGTCAATACTACTTTCACAACCTTATATTAATATGGTCTTAGAACCACATGCTTGAGTGTTGGCCTTAAAAATTTTCATATATTTGAAGTTTTGACTGTTGGATATTGAGAAGTCTATCTTGCATGTTCATTAGTACATATTGAAGGCGGTTAGATGCTCTTACATCAAATCAAACTTTTATAGTAAGTAATGTTGTCTTTTATTCCATTTTTATGTATCAAGTACAAATGAAGAGGATGAATGATGATGACACATGAGGATTTGTTTGCTTTGGAAATGGCAGCTAATATTCTGAGCAGCAGACAGACATTTGGTCAATGTATACACTCAATGTACACACTCTACTTTCTTTGCATCTGCAAGCAAATAAGAACCCAACAGAGAAGGGAGGAGTTTTATGCCACAACCTTATTCTTCGTGGAGTGGGGGAACATGTCATAGAAAGTACTTCCAACATCCTGCTCAATCTTCTAGATACTCCTAAGGTAGTTTTTGTCGATAACTAAGAGAAGCTTATATATTGTAATTTCACATTCTATAGGCCGTAGATCTTGCTATCGCTCGTTAAGAGAATACTAGAGACATTGGATTTGATGGAATTTATCGCATGTATTTGAAAGATTGGCCTATTTCATTGTCTAAATTATACTGCTTTTGCAAACAAGGACCTCAAAAAATGATTTTATCATTTGACATTCTATTATACGATAGATGAAGTGGCAACAAATTTTCGTCCCAAATATTGTATATACTAAATACATAGCATACCTTGTATTATGGCTAAACCTTGTATTATGGCTTCTCGGCCATTGATAACAAAGACATCCGACAAAGATATATTCCTCTCCATAAATCCACAACGCCCGCATCGAAGTCTTTTGCATGTCAAACCGGCCCTTGTTGACTCGACTTTTAAAGGGGGCATTATTAAAGCGCACACCCATTGATGAAACAATATTCGCTTTTTTGTACAAGATGGTATGAAAGCGTTGCAGAACAGACATCAGATAATGTTTCCTCGCAATGAAAAGAGTATTCTTGTAACAACACTCCATATGGGACAAGCTACTTCATCCTAAAGTGGCAGTTCTTTGGTGGCGATTCTTCATAGGTGTCTCAAGGGTTAATGTGCTTGTCCATAAGTTTAACCCTAGAATATCAAATCGTGTCCAAAGATGCAAGCGTGGATCCGAGACCATTGAGCATTGCTTTTTCATGTGTGAACACCTTAGACAGGTATGGGACTGGTTGTTTTCCCTTTTTCAGGTTTCACTAACAAGTCAACAACTGCTTTTGGCAATTTACCCAAGTACCTGGACAGAGTTACAAGGCCGCTTTTCATCTAGCAGCAGGATGGTTGCTTTGGACTATTTGGAAAAGACGAAGATTGGTAATCTTCAAAGGTCCGATGTGGCGTGATAATCGTGTTCTCCAAGAAGCTCAAGGTTACATTGTAAAGTCGTATCATTGTTCTTCACTTGCCCCTCGCAAGAGGCGATTGATTTTGAGGAGTATTTGGATGTGCACTCTTATGCTTAGGCAGGTTTCTTCACTCGGTGGGTCTCGCTATCCGGCTGAGATTTTATTCCCGCCTCTCGCATTTATACTTGTATTTGACTCTTTGATTGAATAAAGTCCGACGCCCCTTCAACACAAAAAAAAAAACACTCCATGACTCAACAATCCGATGCTTATGGCTTAATTTCTAATCCTCATACAACTTGGACTTGCAATGCACTGTATTAGGGGAATCGAACCCCAACAAGAATCCTATGCCCTTGGCTTACCTGACGAACTAGCCTTTGAAGATCTTCAACAAGTTTTTCTTTTGTGGCTATGGCAAGGATCTGCTGCACAGCTCAACCCCTGCAAAACACAGATTATCCAGAAAGCTTGAAGGCAATATGTCCCTCCTTCCATCTGTATTACAAAAGGAAAACATAGGTCATGCAAAAAATCTCAAGGCAAAAACGTTGGCGAAAACACGAGGCATATGTCCCTCCTTTCATCTCATCAAACACAGATGGCGCCCTTTCACGGAGATGCAGAAGTAATATTTGGAGGGATTCAAACACCTACAACACGTCTTATGCTCTTCACTGCAGAATCATGCCGGAACAAGCAGGGTTTTATAACAACCCCTGCTTTTACGCCATAACTACCACAGTTCCTACAGAAGCACATAGCCATAGCTGCCACAGCTGCCTACACAAGCATGGAGCCGCCATATTCGCCTGCTGCATCGGCATGCTTTGAGCCTAAACGCCAGAGAAATAAAACCCCAGATTTGATTCTTCTATTTCGAATCCACAGTGCCATCGTCAGCATTTACGGTATTCTTATACGAATACCATCCAGAACCTTTGACAATCTTTAGGTTATAAAGATATGGTTTGTGATCGGGCAAACAGTATCACAATTTTGAAAATAAATTGTGGTTATACTAAATACAGAACTTCAAATAGCATAGCAATAACGACAATGTTGAGAATAACATGTTATGTGTAGCATCATAGAGGAAGGAATATAATGCCACTTGCATTAGTTTGATATTGAACAAGATTCATTCATCCACACTACACCAAGTAATTATACCAACATGCAAAATGTCAGTTTTACCAACATCATATCAGTATGATGTTTTACCAACATCGCATCACTCTTACGTTAAAATTGGTAACCTTATTAGGCATATTGTATCCCATTTCACATACATCTCGTATGTATCCCATTTCACATACATCTCAAACCCTAACTGTTGGTCACAGTTTTGCATATTTTATAAAATATATATGAAATATGCAATAAGCAAAGATTCAAATCTATACACATCAATTTCCGTAAACTTTGTAGGTAACTTAATGATCATAGCAATGATTAACCATCCCTCATAATGTTCAACATTTGTTGCAGCATGACGTTCATACAAGAGTTTTTAAGAAATAAACATACAACCAACTTATGCCTAGCAACGTTGGGCACCATTACTAGTCTATTCTCGAGCTGCGACTCGCATGACACAACAACGCCCGATGGATGGGGCTTTTCTATTCATCCCAGCAGTGTAATTACAATGGTAGAGAGTGGGTAGCTGCATATCGCAAGCTACCCAAAAAACAAAAAATACAGGGAATATCCAGTCATAACACCTGGACCCCAAAATACAAAAATATATCATAGATGTTTGGCTAGTGTACCTGCCTAGGGCTTATCGCCGGGATTAAAAAACCCCGCCCTTTCGGGTTTTCGAGGAAAAACCCTAGCGATAAGCCCTAGGCAGTGGGCTTAGACAACGCCGGCTGCTAAACTTCCCAAAAAACCCACGCTCCAAAAAGAAACCAACGTCGTGCAACGCCCCTGTACCTGCATAAGACCACAAAACACAATAGAGAAGAACAAAAACCTCGAAAAAGCGAGGGGCTGATTAAAGCGCGTGCCACGCGAACAACATATATAAACAAAATACTTAAGGGAGGGAGGGAGGGAGAGCATAGAACATAACCTGAAACACTGCTGGGCGAAGAGAAAGCGCCGATGAGAAGCTGAAGGCGAATGCAGGAAGAAATAGCGATCCCCTAACCGGATGAGAGGCCCGAAATGCATGCAATGCATGCAGGCAACGCATGCAACTCTTGCATGCTCGTCTGGCTCGAGAATCGCGATCCGTCGGATCGATCTGCATTGTATTATTGTCAATCTTCAATATCAACATGTAATATTTCATCTCTATTGCGGGAGGGTTTTTCTCGCATGGTTGGGACTATAATTCTTGGCACGCATTGTATGTAAAATCGTATTTAACCATGTTGGAGCAGCTTAATTGCATTAAAGGTCTGGATTCTTGTGTTTTGGCTATTTTGGCTATGGTATATAAAAGGAAAGGGCCGCATGCTGATATAAGGAGAGGAGGTTCGGGTCAAACGCATTACCCGATGTCCGTGTTGTGTTTGCCCATGCCGATACTGGCGAGATCATTTTGTTGCAGAATTGGAGCGACTGGAAGATGGAACAGATCAGTGAAGCCCTCAATGGAATTTCAATACCATATGTTTCATCCAGACCATAGGAACTGGCTTTTTTATTTTTTTGTGAAAATGTTAATGGCCATCGATCTGGCACAATATCGAAAATATATTGCCAATCAATGGCTTTGAATCAATGATACGAAAAAAACCATAAAGATGTTTTGAAAACAATAAAATTTAGCAATCTCGTATGTATTCCTCTCCTCTATGAGTTGTTCTTCATGCAGCTCCCGAGTTTAAACTCATGGCACCTTGATCATATGACTTCCTCTGCTTATCAGTTCGAGCCCGCTGAAGACGGGTTGCTTGTTAGAAATATGAAAGCAACGCATGAAAGAATGAGAGAAAAAGAAGAAGCACCTAGACTCAAAATTTCACAAGATAAGAGATTTTGTTCAATATAAGACACTCATTTATACATGGTTTGTATGATGAGAGCTATATTAACTAAAGTGCTAAGCTTGGATAAGAGGCCAAAGGCCCCATCAAGCTAGATTTAAGAAAGGGCCACATCTTCATTTGTTCTCAGACCAGACAAGGAAAACAAAGATAAAAATAGAAATAAATGGTTCGAGAAAGTGAACATAACTAGCAAAACCATCAACCATTCCACCTCAATCCAGCAAAATTCGACATTGCATAAGGGAATTTAGTGCATAGGACTGACCTACAAAAGAAACAATCAATTCTTCTTTGCTTGAACCTATCAATACATGCCTTATGGATTCATAGCTCTGGCACATTTTGCTGAAATCCGACACACTATATGGCCTTCGTTACCTGGATACGCAGGAACATCCAGAGAATAAAAGCCTAAATGCAACATCAATCGCTAATTGGTCAAACTCTTGCCTCCACATCAACTTCATACTAACATGAATACAAATATATACAAGAAAATTATATGAAATTATAACATATTTTATGCACTAATATGAAACATGATTGACACCTTATTTTACGACCATAAGTACACATTGTTTATCATCACACTAGCTTTATACTAATTGGCAACCCTAAGATGGGTCAAGTCCGGTCAAACACGCATAAGCATAAACCTAATAATACCAAGGGCTGGATTTGGAAGCACAACAACTCATGAGTAGATGCAATTTTCACCTAACTTGTAGATATGAAACCGAGATATAATAGACCTAGGGGTTTGGACCCAGAAGCACAAAATCCAAAATGATTTGTCCCCCAACCCCCAACAACAACAAAGGGATAGCATCAATCAAAAGTCAAACACAAATTGCAATCATTTTTTCCACATATATATCCGTGTTTCTTTCACGTCTTCTCTTTGTCAGAATAGAATTATGTTTCCTTGCCAAGATGCCTGTAGATCTCTAAGCAAAATTTCCATTGCCAAGTCCATATGTGCACATGTATGCACCCTTTTAAAGTTATAACCTCTACTTGCTCCTATTTGAGCTGCCGCGGATGGCCTTCCAAATGTGGTGAAGAGTTTACCTAGCTGCATGATATGTTGCCTTACAGAGAGTTTCAAACATATGAAGTTCATAATGCTATCAAGCTAACAATAGATCCATGGTATTTAACAAAACTATAGCGTGCTAGATATGTTATGCCTCTTCATACTAAAGATATAAGTCCTTTCAATCTTTGTTTGCCTCTGGCTAATGTTATGCATATGGATCCAAAAGTGACGATCTCCGCATCCTTAGTACAATACCCACGAATCCCTTTAAAGCAAAGAAGCCACGTGTCCTTGAAGGCCGCACACCAAAACAACACCAAGTTCTACCCAAAATTTCTACACGAAGAAAAAATCTTAATGCGCTTTGACAACCATTGGAGTTTTAAGTCGTACCCTAAACACTGCTTGGTAGTTGAAATGGTCCAAGTCGCTTCCACTCCAACCACCCGTGTCATATTTTCATTTGTCACAAAATTCGACAAGGTTACATACCACGAGGCCGGGGCATCTGCTCAGCTAATCCAAGAGTCACACACTTACATCTATGAGACCTGAAGGATCATCATTTAAAGTATTTTTTCCATTCTGCTGCTGTAGAAGCCTCTATAATAGTAGCCCGTGGTTTGGCACACTTCCTAACCTCTCTCTTCATGTAAAAAAAAAAAAAAAAAAAAAAGCACTCACTTGCAAATATGGAAGCTCTAGAATCAGAAAGGTGCTAAAGTAAATTTAAATATCGGCTCCAAAACTTGCTCTGGATAAGTTATGAATGGTCCTATCCAATTCCAATGTGATGACCATACAAATAGCATACATAGATGCTCGTCATCCATATTTATACGAGAATATTCCTATAAAGTATTCCAAAAACCTTCATGAAGTTAGAAGAATATTCCTCTAAGAACCTTTTGGAACACTCTCTAAAGTTCCATAAAGTTCTAGAAATATTCTTCTAGAAACTTCCAAAACTACACCGCTTGCTAGTGTATAATGGGCCTTTAGCATGGGGTTTGGAATTCTGTTCAATGCCATCCGGTTTCAAGATGAATTTCAGATCGAGTTCCACTCTCTCCGAGTCTAAGTTTCTGATATGGTAGTGTTCGAGGGAGTGGTCAGGTGGAGCAAGAGAAAGAGAAAGAATGACAGAATATCTATGCCTAACCTTGCAACCAAACATCCGTTGAATAGTTAATACGCCTAGCGTGTATTCTTAAGAGTTAAAATTGAAGTTAATAAACGGCAATGCCTTCTCTAATATAAGGTATCGACAAAAAGGGAGATACAATGGGTTATATAAGGGCGATAGAAGAGGAAGTCGACATTTGGGGTAAACAGTTCGTCTTCAACAAGAACCTTGCGACAAGCTACAAGATTTCTTGAGAACCGGACGCGACCTCTCGCTCAACAAATCGAACTTCATTACATATTCCCGACGAATCGACTAACTCTTATGCCTTACCCAACTTTAGTATGAAATCCTCAAGCCGTCATCAGCTATTCTTCAAACCATTATTTCCATTCCATATAATTTTGTGAACTCTTGATAAAGCCTACTATATAAAGGATTGATTGAATTGGGTTGAATTCTCAATTCTTGATGGTGTCCCAAAGCCAAGCCTTAGCCTATTCTTGATTTCTAGCTCTTTTTCCTAAATTTGTGATTTTGATGGAGATGGACCTCTCTAGTGGTTGAATTTGGTTTCTCTTATAAATCTCATATTTTAAACTTCAGTCTTCTTTGGAAGTCTCTTGCTCAGGACAGGCCGGTTAGATGGTGAGCTTAGCTTTGGAGGCTGGACTTTGTTATTTGAGTTATATTTTGCTTGTTTAAACTTACTCAATGGTTATTGCTTTGCCATAAGATTTTGCATTCGTATCAATTTTGGTATCAGAGCCTCTTGATCCTCAACCCAGTCCTTTGGATATGTCTACCAATCGCTTCGATATACCTAACCAACAATATAGCCAAGCTATTAACAATGTCAGCTATATAGTAGACCAAATGGTTATTCTCACCTCCTCCAATCAAGTAAAATGCCAAAGATCTCTAGAATATTTGTGTTTAGCCTATAAATTTCTGCCCAAGCCTCTCATGCAAAGTAACGCACCACAGAATCAACAACAGCATGCAGTACAGATTAATGCACCACCATCTGCTACTGCTTCTTCATGTAAATGGTTGGAAAAAGTTATAGGTTTATTCACATTCTCTGAAGAAAAGAGAAACCCGCCTACAGTTCTCGGATTTATTTCCATATGGGAAAGCTACTTCGAACTGGTACAAGCTACAGAAAAACAGAAGCTTCAAGCCATGGATAAATATTTGACAGATATGGCTAGAACTTGGTGGCAAGGAAAAAAAATGGAACCAAAGATTTTTACATGGGAAAGCTTTAGAAAAGCTTTCAAATATTATAACCTGATTGCTAATTATCATAACGACGTCAAACGAAAATGGGACCTCTTCAAACAAGGCGATAACGAATCAATTTATCAGTATACATAAAAAATCCAGTACTTGTCTACTCAAATGGACGGATTGAATGAGAAGAAACTGCTACACAAGTATATAGCAGAGCTTAAAAATACTTTATATGCAAAATTGAGCTTTGTAGATCCTCATACTTTAGAAGAGGCTATAAAGAAAGCTATCGCCGCGAAAAGAAAGTTAAATCCAGATTCAATAAATTGCAGCATATGGGAAGGATATCCTGATAATAAGGGCAATGACAAAGCAGGCAATGACAAAGTAAGCAATAGGAAGAACTCAGACAAAGAAAACAAGAGATCCAAACCAAACATGGGAGATAATCAAGACCAAGCTTTAAAAACAAGTTGGGACAATCAAATTGACTGATCTTCGCCAAAGAAAAGTGGATGTTTTTATTGTAGAGAACTACATCTTAAAGTAGACTGCCCGAAATTAAATGCAAAAGGAGACCAAAATGACTGAGGCAACTGAGGTGAGTGAAGGGATCAAGCAGAACAGAATATAGACCAAATACTTGTCCTAGTGGACCTTCGACCCAAGTGTTTCGAATAGAAGAACTTTCACCCGAACCAAGCACCAAGACAAATAAACAAGTTGCATTTGCAGACAAAGTTCAAAAGGAAAAGGCAAATTTGCAAATTGCCTACTTAAAGTAGGTTAGTTAAGTATTTATCTCCGTGGGAGGTAGGTGAAATCTTAGAATTGTCCAATATTATTATAATAAACACTTTTTAGTCTAAAGGGCTAGACTTGATTATTTTCTAGATTGATATGGTGGTGCTCGGGGGAGTGGGTGTGTGGAGCAAGAGAAAGAGAAAGAAAGACAGAAATATCTATGCCATTTGTTAAATAGTTAATACAAGATAAGGTTTAATCTAGCGTGGATTCTTCAAATAAGTAAAATTGGAAGTTAATATACCGCAATGCCTTTTCTCTAATATAAGGTATCGAGACGTTCTCTAAAAAAGGAGTGGCGAACCGCTTTGACAAAAAAAAAGAGAGTTACAATGGGTTATATAAGGGCTTAAATGTAAGAGGAAGTCGACATCTGGGGTAAGCGATTCGTCTACAATAGTTACGACAAGCTACAATACTTCAGCAATCGGATGCGAGCCCTACTCAACAAATCGGACTTCTATTACAGATCCGACAATCGACCCATATTACAGATCCGACAATCGACCCAGCTCTTATGCCTTACCTAGCTTCAGTGTGAAATCCTCAAGCCGTCATCAACTATTCTTCGATCCATTATTTCCATTCCATATAATTTTGAGAACTCTTGATAAAGCCTACATACTGTATAAAGGACTAATTGAGTTGGGTTGAATTCTCAATCCTTGGTGATGTCCCAAAGCCAAGCCTTAGCCTATTCTTGATTCCATTTCCTAAATTTGTGATTTTGCTGGAGACAGACCTCTCTAGTGGTTGAATTTGGTTTCTCACATAAAATGTCATATTCCAAAATTCAGCCCTTTTCTGGAATTCTCTTGCTCAAGACAGCCCGTTTGGGTGGTGAGCTTAGTCTTGGAGGCTGAACTTTGTAATTTGAGTTATCTTTTGCTTGTTTAAACTTACTCAGTGATTATTGGTTTGCCATAGGATTTTGCATTCGTATCAATTTTGGCATTAGAGCCTCTTGATCCTTAACACAGTCCCTTGGATATATCTACCAATTGCTTCAGCATACCTGACCAACAATATAGCCAAGCTATTAGTAATGCCACTATATAGCATCAAATGGTTATTTTCGCCTCTTTTGCCAATGACTCTTGACAATGCAAACACATCTTTTGCCTTGAATCGACCTCTTTTTAAAATCTTGTTAAATTCAACATACTCCATAGATCTTCCATTTTTATTTGAAAATGGTTTCACAACAAATGGTATTGGTTTACATCATGAATCTTCTATGTAGCCTCCTCAAACTCGGTATTTGTTAATTAGAGTGGCCATGCCAGAGATATTTATAAGTGCTGCAATATGGTCATGACCACTTGGTTGACCATCAGCATATACAAATGCACCTAGTGAGTTATGTTCTCCACGAATAACAAAAATCGCATCAATAAAAAAGGTGCAAGGAATAACTGGGAGTGAAAAAAGCAAATGAAGGTAGCTCACCGTCTGAATTGACTTATTTGAGCTTCAGAAAATGTTTGTCGATGTTTGATGTAGTTGAGGAGGTTAAATTCTATTTACAACTACTTGGAGAATAGCAATGAGGCCATTCATTTCGATGAGGGCAATTTGATTATGTACGGGCTCCTGTGGAACTTGACAAAGCAATAGCAATGGTGCTGCATCAACTACAGCTAATGCATAGGAGATACTTATAACATGGAATCGTCAACTATTCAGAGTTATACGAAAGTGATAACTAAATATCTTTTAAACAAGGATAAGTTGTATTCCAAGTACGTCCATATTCCTAATGGCATCCAGCTTATTAGAATTATAGCCCGTTTCAAAATACTTACTGACCTTCCCGACATGTGTGGTGTAATTGATGGAACTCGCCTTAATCTCCTGCAAGCTGCCAAGGCACTGTAATCCTAAAGATTACTGGAGAAAACATGACATCTATAGTATTATGCTTCAAGGTGTGTGCTACAAAGGTTTATTGTTTTGAATTTAATGTTGCAGTGCTTCAGATGGCAAGCATGGTGCCAATTACTTTAGTTATATTTCATTACTATGATCAACATTACATGAATGGATATGATGGACTATATGTGAGATTATATGCCATATCCAAATTACATACTCGAGATAAGTTATTTTGTCCTTGTCCCTCATTCTGTAGGCATTACCATACTCCCTCATTTCATCAAGCCAGACCTCGGCTTCCATTCCTGATCCGTTGCTGCCTGAGAATTGCTTGAGTTTGCGAGCTATCCATACATTACGTAGGGCTGAATCTACTTTCTTTGGTAGTCTGCCCCTCTCTCCTGCCTGTCCCTGTTTTGACCTCGTCGATGGTCAGATTGATCTTCCACATCTTCCAATTCCGAATCAGAGTCAGAGGTGCTATTGGATGAGTCTATACTGGGGAATCTCCTCCTTGGCTCCTCTTCTTTCCCTTGTCCTTGGTCCGCAGGGGGGGAGCCCGAGGCAACCGGACGCTTCGTCCCGGCCAGATTTGATGCTCGCTCTTCGCTATCTGCTTCTATTTCTTCTTGTCGTCCGGCTTTATTTGAGATAATTCCTCTTGGGTCGGCATCTCATATTCTTCAAGAGGTTGCGAGGTTGAAATTATCAGGCGGTGTTTCTTGCTCCAAACATTGGCGATTTTGTTACGCATGATCCTTCTTTCTTCTTCTTTGGATGCATTAAGTTATAAGCTTCATCATGAGTGTTTTTATGGTTGCCTCTGTTGTTTAGCGGTATAATTGTTTGGACAATTAGTTATTTGCAAAACAAAGGAGTTTATATTGTATTAATATCAGATAGATTATTTCAGTACAAGATTTTTGATCGCAGTGATATAATTACCGACATTCTGGGTGATCTTCCAAGAATTTCTTGATCTGAGCTGTACCAATAGTACGTCCCAAGTTTCTCAAAATGTTAGTCGTCATTCCTCCTTGTATGGCCACTATGAGCTCTTCGGCCCTCCTTTCAGACGAGTAGGCGGCGGTGACTATTAACCTGCCAGACCCACGGTATGGGACACCATCGGGTCAAAGATACTCGATGCTATTGATCTCTTAATCGATATGATATGATCTACACTTTGGCTTTGAGTCTTACATGTCTATGGAAGCCGGAGAGTGCGATTAGCATGAATACTACTTCTTCACATTGCCCGACCGAATGTCGATGGATGACTACTATTCTTCCGTCAGTGAGGAGCGGGAGGTAGTATCTTAGAGCTCTATCTTTTCCTCCTTATCTGCCTTCTATCTCTGTCTCTCTATTTGACCTGCATTTGCCCGTGTATTCATCTATCGAAATTGTGATCAGATCTGTGTGATTGGCTATGCTAGAGCCAAGTATCTAAACAGAAGCAGATGCAAGTTTAAGAAGTTTGCCAAAGCTTTTAAGTCGCATGACGTGCCTCGTGCGCACAAATGCCAACAAATTCAAACTTTTTATAGGTTGGAGCAAAAGGGTATGTCAGTCCAGGCCTACACAGATGAATTCATGCGCCTGAGGCTGTATGTGCCGGGTATGAATGAAAAGAGGGCGGTGGAAGGCTATATTGAAGGGTTGGCCCCATCAATTAAGCGAATGGTTAAGGCCATAGACCCGAAGTCAGTTGCAGAGGCTGAGGCTAAGGCATTGAGCCTTGAAGAAGACACGCCGCGAAGCCAGTACCAACGTCCAGCATCTTACTCCCAGCCACGTTTGCCACCCCAAAGGTGGACTATTTAGGCCATGTTATTTCGGCCGAAGGAATTGCTACGGATCCGCAAAAAAATAGAGGCGATTAAGATTGGCCCATTCCCGGTAATGTGTCGAGGTCCAAGTTTCTTGGAATTGGCGAGATATTACCGAAATTTGTTAAGGATTTTGCAAAAATTGCAGCACCTCTTACCGACCTTAAAGGCATGAGAAAGTCAAGGATTGATGGAACATTGGAAAGCAAAGGTCCGGGGATGGTTTTGAAAACTTAAGGATGCTTTGACATCAACACCCGCCCTCACATTGCGGATCCGAAAAAGGACAAGATAGTAGCAACAGATGCCCGTAGAAGATTGCTACCGGCGGAGTTCTCATGCAAGAAGAAAGGGTTATAGCCTACGATTCTAAAAAGATGAATGACCGCGAACAGGCTACCCTACCCATGATCGAGGAATTGTTGGTCGCCGCGTTAAACTTTTTGCGAATATGGAGACACTACCTTCTTGGTAGAAGATTCCACCTTGATCTGGATCATCGAGTCTCCGGTTATCTATCGACCCAGCCAAATCTCAACCTCCGTCAGAGAAGATGGATGGAATTTTTGGAGGAGTATGATTTTGAGATTATGTATAAGCCTGGGAAACACAATGTGGTTGCCGATGCGTTGTCACGCCATCCCCTGGTAACGCGAACCCATTGTAATGCAATTTCCATGCTCACCAGTGAGTTTGAGAAACAGATAGAGCAGACCTTAGCCATAGATCCAGAGTTCCGAGATGTGTGGGATAGTCTGGCTAAGGAGGCACGCACAGATAAGGAACGTGAAGCTTTCCGTTCATATAAGAAAGAGGGTAATTTCTTATACCACAAAGATAATAGCGGGACATGCAGGTTTCATGAAAACCTATTTCAAGATCCGCTCAGTTATTTCTGGCCTTCTATGAAGAAGGACATTGCCGTATATATTAAGCGATTAAGGTGTCGTGTGTCGACCAAACCAAATTTGGCGATTCTTGCGGATCCACGGGAATTGCAACCTCTGGATGTGCCCAATGCCAAATGGAAAGTGATAACCATGGACTTTATTGTGGGCCTTCCACGTACTCTCCGTGGTTATGATGCATTCATGGTAGTGGTCGACAAATTATCGAAGATGACTCATTTCTTGCCATGTCGTACTACGGATACATCTTCGATTTGCTTTTGCCTCACAAAGGAGATCTTCAGATTGCATGGAATGCCACGCGTTATAGTATCCGACAGGGATCCCAAGTTTGTAAGTGCATTCTGGAAAGATTTCTTTACCACCATCCAAACCAAGCTTGCTATGAGTACGGCATATCATCCTCAGACGGATGGTCAGACAGAACGTACAAATCGCATTATAGAAGATATGCTACGAAGTTATGTGTGGAGTAAGCAATCACAATGGGCTGACTATATTTACTTGGTCGAATTTGCCTATAATAGCATGAAATAGGAGTCTTCCAAAATGTCTCCCTTCATGATAAATTATGGTTATCAATGCCATAGTCCAGACACATGGCATAATCCTGTTTCTAAGGTGGAGGTTTCTCAAAAACTCCTCTTGGAAATGCAAGCTTTGGTTGAAGAAGTTCGCAGTTACTTGTTGGCTGCACGTAGTCGTCAGAAGAGTGTCGCGGATAAGCATAGAACCCCACGAGTCTTTCAGGTGGGCGAATCGGTTTGGCTCAAGATTAAGGTAAAACAAGCCAAGCTTAAGATTGGTAACTGCAAGAAGCTCGCACCCAGATGGGCTGGGCCGTTCAAGATCACTGAACGTGTTGGAGAACAGGCATATCGTTTGGATTTGCCACTCCACTTGAAGATCCACAAGGTCTTTCACGTGAGTCTTCTGAAGCAACATACCCCTGATCCAGAGGAGGTCTTGGATACCCCAACCCTCCTAGAAATGACAGAAGAGCAACTGGAGATAGTGCCTGAAACTCTTCTTGATCGAGCTTATAAACAAACCAGAAGGACTCAAATGTTGCAATACTTGGTTAAGTGGAGACACTTGCCAGTTGAGGATGCTACCTGGGTGATGAAGATAGACCTTGAGAAGCACTATCCGGACTTCATGCGGGAATCTCAAGGCCGCACCATCAACGATGCTATCAACCCCGCAGCCGGCGGTAAGCTTGAAAGATTGATTCGCCGAGAGCCATGATCTAGAGGGGTAGATGCATCGTAAATAATAATAGTTACCAATGATGAGATCACCTTCGTGTTCTCTAGGACGTGGTGGATTGTTGATGTTGACATGACCACGAATTGCTTGGAAAACATGTAGTTGATAGGCTGCGTTCATCTCGGCTATAATGGGAACTTCACCATTCCTTATGCCGCAATGAATTGCAAACCATAGACATGACAGGTTCCCTTGTAGATAGGGTTTTTCTTTTATTTATTATAGGGGGTGGTCCCTTCAACCACAATCTATTTATATTATCTGATCTCTATATGTTCTTATGTTTCGCGCTTATCCGACCGTCCATTCGAGATGCGACGGCTCACGTGGGTTTGGGACGTATCCTACGGCCCACGTGGCCTGGGAGTTTACATATAATATGTGTACCGCGGTCCTACGGTCCAGATTGATCTGATCCTGACCGTCGGTCCAAGATCCGACGGCTCACGTGGCTTGGGGACATATCCTACGGTCCACGTGGCCTGGGGAATTATATGTAATAGATCCTACGGCTCATATTGCTTTTATATGGTGAGATCTTGATCGTTGATCGAGTTGAATGCTCGTTCCTTAAGGAAAGGCTTTTAAAAATTTTTATGTTATTGGGGGGATTCGAACCCTGGTCCTCACCCCCCCAAACCCCCCACTCTAACCACTAGACCAAGCGTTAATTCTATAAAAAAATTAAATATACTTAAGGGTAATGTTGTAATTAAGATAAAATAGACTATAATATTCTAGGATGTTTTGAAAGTTTCAAAATGTTCCAGAAAGTTCTAAAATGTTCTAGAAATTTCTAGAATGTAAGGGAATCCAAGAGAATTAAAGGGAATATAAGGAAATCTCATAAATTGTAAGAGAATCTAGGAAAATATACAAGTCTAACGGAATCTCTTAAAATCTAATTGAATCTAAGGGAATCTTCATAATATCTAAGGGAATCTAAGAAAATCTTGATGAAATCTTGGAGTTTTTTTAAGATTTTGCAATGAGCGACAATAGAATATTCTAAAATGTTTCATAATAAAGGTGTACAATATAAATCTTGAAAAAAAAATATTCTAGATGCTAAGGGCAAGCGCCTCAGTCTAAAAATAGAAAATGTTTTAAAAATATTGCACAGATCCAAAATAGATTATTTTAGAAGGTTTTAAATGCTCATGGGTAAGCACCTCAATCAAAATAGAAAATTCTAAGAGAATCTAGGAGAATCTAAGAGAATCTCAGTAGAATCGTTGGTTATCTAGAGCACTATAGGGCCTTACAATATGTAAGAACATGCTAAAATAAATGTATCCCTGGAACAATGCGTCCACAAATCACCCAAAGTAGGACGTATTAATTTTCTTGTATATATATACTAATATATTGACATGTGCAAGCCAGTAAGCAGTTCGTGACCTGCCCATGTATAGAGGGTTGCTAATGGCCCAACTTCTTCAGTTTAATTTTGTCTACATGTGTTGTTTTCTTTGTCACTGTGATGTTTTAAATTGGACTTCGGTCCTTAAACCTTTTTGATGATAACTCTGTGAAATGCACCTTGGTGCTTAAACTCTGATATATTTCAAACTTCAATGTACTACTGTCCAAAATAAGGAATTAAGTATACTTTCTCGTGTTTCAGTTTCTTCGGTTAACTGTCCCTGGTTAGCTAACCCCAATGCTGAGGACAACATTATTTCTAAGGGGGGGAGAATGTGACGTTCCATGTATTTATACGGGATACGTATAAATATACTGACACGTCACTAGTAAAGGTACGCCACCATGGGGTATTTTAACCTAAGGGGGTGACCTAAAAAGGATTAATTTAGCTATGCTAAATTAATCATTAAAGGATAATTGTTCAATTAACTTAATTAAGCTAATTAAATATTTAGGAAGGCGCCACCTGGCTGACTTCAATTGGCCAGCATGGGGATGCTAATTTGGGTCATCTAACTTGACCCCTATCCCATGTACCACAAATTCGACCCAGGAGAAGCAGCTACTGAGCGCCAAGTTGCTGAGCGCCCAACTTTGCTGAGTGTCCAATTCACTGAGCGTCCCAGTTTGCTGAGCGCCCAAGTCCAGGGAAGATGGAGTTACCGAACGATAATGGATCTAGCAGGAACTCAGGTGGGTGGTTAGTATAGCTTGATGTTTCTAGAGTAGCGCCCCTGTTGGGCAGTACCTGTAGGAACTAACCCTTGATTGCAAAGGTGAGTACTCTTTATCTCTGATTTTGTTCTTGCTCTTAAAGGATGGATTGATAGTTCTTTGCATAGTACTACTCTTGAAATGGGGGAATTAAGGGGGGGTAGAGACCCCTGAGCCATGTTTAGTAGTATGCTCCTAGGTAGATCCCTGTATTTCCCATTAGTGCGGCCTGTGTACAGGAGACCACCGGGTCGTAGATGCTATGGAATGGCTTAGCACCAGAGAAGGGACGCAGTGGTGAAGTGGGGGAGGGGTCTTGCACGAACATAAAAGGCTCCTGAAACTCCTACAGTGGGCTAGGCCTGATAGCCGGTCACGTAGAGGGCCGGGTATGGGTCTGACACTCCCTGGGTGCAGAGTTGTGACCCGTATGGGGCACCCTGCACTTTGAGTAGATTTAGGGTGAGTAAGTCGGGTACGGATGCGGGGGTCGCTGATGCGGCACGTATTCTCTAGCTCACCCATGGAACCACTGCGATCCTGGAAGGGGACACTTCCCTGACCTGCCTCGTCGGACTAGGGCTTCATGAACCCTGGAGCAGGCTCGAAGGGTGATGCCTTGAATCTGCGTCTCCGGAAGGCTATAGTGATGCCATAGCATGAATCGACCCATCTGCAAAGTGTGCACAGGAGGGGCAGATGGAGTGGACAACCCTAGCCGATGTTCTATGCCATCCAACGCCATGTCAAGATTCGGTCTGCTGATCTCTTGAGGCCTAGCCGTCAGTCGATCCTCACTGGAGTCTGAGCCGGGATAGAACCATGGGTTGGGAACACGATTGCAAATTAAACGGGAGTGTTGCATCACTCCCGTTTCAAAGATTCCCTTTTAAAAAACACCATGTTTCTAAAATAAGCCTTTTTTGAAAGTTGTTGAGAATTTCTAGAGGTTCGCATTTTTTTTCGTGTAATTTTGGGCCATTATTAGGCGATAACTTTGTACTTATGAAACAGAAATCATACAAATAGCGAAATTTAGGCAGAGACTTGAAGAGACTGAAAGCATGAAAAAAAACAAGCACCAGAATAGAGAGGAAAAAAAAGTAATATGTTTTTAATAAATTTTCGTACATCAATATGGAAGATTCATTGTAATAAATAATGATAGTTTTAATATGCAGTAGTCAAAGATCTACATCATAGTCCTCATCATTTTTTTTGCTGCTCTCTGCCGTCTCGTCCTTCTGTGCCGTCTGCTCCTTTGCTGGAGACTTAAGTTTTGTATCCTCCTTGTCCTCTGGAATGGTAGCTAAAGCTACTTCTTTAAGCTCTGCAAAGGTTGCCTCATCGTCTAGTGAGCTGGAGAATGGAGGCTGTATCTCTGAGGACGTTAGTTTAGCATAATCAGATGAAGACTTGGCCCCTAGCTCTTGATGTTCATCTGGTAAAGTAGGTAAGGCAAAATGATCTCATCTTCACAAAATTAACACATCCTTATCAATATCCACGGCTACGGTTGCGCCCTTCTTAAGTGCACATGCAATAGTAGTACGAGAACCGGAGAAAGCATCAAGCACCCAATCTCACGGGCGGCGAAAACATGTCCGGGGAGATGGTTGATGAGCTTTTGTGGTTTACGGTAGTGATTCACAATCCCGCCTTGTGCGGTTAAGGGTCCTGCAATTTACGTAACCTTTGCTGGAAACTCAAGGGCGTTTGAAAAGTTTTGGCAGTGGCGGTGTTGAAGTGTTCCATGGTCCTCTTCCCATCAAAACTCCAATAAGCTACATAAAGGTACTCTACCTTGCTAAGCAACCTTGGTCCTCCACCATGGTAGTTGATGTTCGTTTTGTACCTAGTGAAACATTTAAAGTGATGTGAGCAAAAACAAGAACACACTTCGAAAACCAGAAGCAGGAAATACTATTCCGGAATACACTACGTAATCAAAGAGAAAAGTAACTGTATTCTGGAATAAGACTTACCAGACAAGGTTTTCATATCCTGCCTGAACTGGAGAACCAAAGTGGTTTTTGAAAGCTGATTCTACCAAGCCAGACTGCATGCTCGAATGGAAAGTAACTAAACGCCAATGTTTAGCCATTGTGATCTGCTTGATTCCATCAATAAAAGCATTAAACTCTGAAAATTTGAAGGGCTGGTCGTCGTATCTGCTGTCTTTAAGCTTAAACCCGTAGGGAAGATCAGCAATAACCAAAGTGAAGTCCTGTGGCTTAACCGTTCCGACAAGGTTCGTGCAATCACCATGAATGATTGAATATAAATTGTTTTGATTAAACATGCAGAATCTCTCGTAGTCGGATGGTTCTGGCTCAACAGTTCTTCTTTCAGCTAACGACCTCTCTTCCCGTGCTGTTCGAACCAAATGCATAAAGCCCTCGGGAAGGTCTTTGTTTTTCTTTTTGCTCTGAGGAAAAACATGACAACAACTGTAAGGAGATCGTGTGTGCGAAGACGAGGAATGTTGAGAGTACTTACCCAGCCCTCAAAATTTGGTGCATATTGCACAATGCGCTCGTCAGAAGTGGCTATAGGGTAGAGTTCCTTGCACCTTTCCCATGTCTCTACGTTTAGCTGCTCCATCAAACATGTTTGACATGTTATGACGTTCTTTTGGCTGCAAGACGTTAAGGAAACAATGAGTTAAAAAGTAAGAAACAAGGCAAAGAAGAAGAAAAACAAATAAAAGTCAAGCTAAACGTATTCTGGAATACAAACTGGTTAACTGGTGATGCTACCTCGAAACAAAATGCATTGTGTATTCCGGAATACACATTGCTTCTCTGAAGGAAGCAATGTGTATTCTGGAATACACAATACTTTTTTAGAAGAGGACATGTGTATTCCAGAATACACATGCCTTCCTTTACATGAGCAATGTGTATTCCGGAATACACATTGCTTGTCTCTAGAAAAGCATTGTGTATTCCGGAATACACAGTGCCCATGTGAAGAAAGGTATATGTATTCTGGAATACACTATCTACCCCGATGTTTTTGGGACTCTACGTCTAAAGAGTAAAGTTTGTGGCAGAGATCTTACTTGTGCAATTCCTTTGACATTTCTTCTAGGCTAAACTCCTTATCAACAACTTTTTGGAGAAGCCGCTCCAGAATCTCTGTGTCGGAGAAGCCCTGCATTTCTCGCCAGACGGTAATGGTCATTTCTTTTTTGGGCACGTCAGATGATTTTTTCTTGGCTGTCTCCTTGCCCTTGCTCTTTAACTCCCCTCGTTCGAACATTGAAAATATCTCGTCCTGGAGTTCCCAAATCTGTTCAAAAAGATTTCACGTGAGATAGTTGATTTGTTATTCTGGAATACGTTTTGTTCTTACCTTGCCATCTCTAAAAGCTAATTGGAACCAGTTATCGTGGCCAATGAGAGACTGCCTTTTATTGGCCTCGTCATATTTCAGGCAGCATTCAATGGCACACGCCTCCTTAAGCTCCAAGGAAAACGCTGGCTTCTTCAGGTCCTCACCGTACTTTTCCTTGAAAATTACGTACTCCACAATGCATGAACCGGATCTTGTCGTGAAACTCATCTTTAGTTTATATTCGTTTTCGGCATTGTGGGTGTTGGCAACGATTTTAAGCTTCTTCATCGGTAAGACCACGATGAGCGGCCGCGGAGGGGCCGGAGAGGTACCTCGGGTTCTTCTTCTCTTTATAAAGTTGCCTTCTTGCCTTGAAGCTGTGATTGCCTCCCAAGACGTAGTGAGTGTAGGTTTCTGCGTTTTCTCTGTCATAGTCCTGGGGGGTTTTGCACTGCTCCCTGTCAATAAGGACAACTATTGGGGCCACATGAGCATTTGGATTGCTCCTTATTCTGTCTTTCAGGTTCCTCAAGTGATCGGCGTAAATTTTGCGAACCTGAAGTGGCCTTTCACCAGCTTCATTTTTCGGTGGAAGCTTCATACAAGTGACTGGCAAATAAATGACACCTTGCACAAACTTGTGCAGGTTAATCTCCTCCATTTTCTCAGATGTTTTATCAACTTTTTTTTCTTTGATAGCAACACCAGGTGCTTTGCCTTTCCCCTTCTTCTTCTTATGTGCCTCAGGAGCATCTTCTGTTGCAATCAAAGCCGTTTGCTTTTTTTTAGGCTCTTTAGCGGCAACGGTTTGCCTTTGCCGCTTTGGTGGTGGTGACGGTGGCCTTTCTTCGGACTCTGATGGACTCCCAGATGGTGATGATGCACCGCTCGGGCTCTCTGGGTTATCCTCTTCCCCTTGTTCTGACTCGCTGTAGGGGAAGTCCTCGCTCGTTGTGCTTCGAACGTAGTTAATGATGGCAGAGAGCGACCTCTTGTTCAGGTAGTGAGAAACATACTTATAAAGAGGATGTGGATTTACTTTCACAACTCTAAGGTAGGATTCATCAACATGAATAAAGCCTTGGGATGTCTGAAAAGACAGTCTCCCTCCCTGACCGGACTCCCCGGCTACCTCACCGCGGCTGGATGGTGCCCATGCATAAAATTCCCCTCACATCGCATACCTTTTGGTTCCGGGGCTCCGGCGGGTTATGTAGGAAAGTCGTGGTCTTTGTACTTTCCAGAAGTACCCCTTGTAAAAAACCATTGAGTTTGGAAGTTTTCGTAGATAGCAGGCGCAACTGACTCCTCAACCCTTCTCTGTGGGTGCGGTTTCTGTGGGATTTTAAGGGGCCTCTTCTGTTGTTTCTTGCTGCCTTCTTATGCATTACCAAATTGTGTGTAAAACCACGACCTTGTTAGAGAAAAACAAAGGCAAATAACTATTCCAAAATACAAAATGTCTTACAAAAAGGGAAAAAAGAGGGCAAAAAGAGGACAAAAATGCAAAAAAAGCACTGCAATCTTGACAAAAAAAAGTGGTCTAAACAAGCTTTAAATGCAGCAAAAACGCCTAGATTAACTAAAAAATGCATGGAAAAGTTGTCAAGGTTGCACCAAGAAAGGGAGAGAAAGGGATGCACACTGAATTCCGAGAGCGCAAGCTCCCAAAACAAAGCAAAAAGGAATTGTATTCAATGCTGTCAATACATGATGTACAATGATATAAACACAACGGTGATACTAAGAATAGTATTAGCCGTTCACCCACCGCCCACTAATAACAGTCGTTACTTAGTTAAGTCGGTTACTCGGTCGATAAGGTGCTTAGTCAAGACTTATGTGCCGAAAAGCTATAAGTCTTTGTAAGTGCTTTGATACATCATATCTAGCGGCAAGATGGTGATCTCAATATCATATATCTCGACACTCCTCCTTGATGAGAGATCGCCATCTCCATGCTCAGTCTCCTCCTCCTGGAGATGAGATCCGAATCTTGGTCAAGGTTCACTTAATCAGGTTCATCTGAAAAGCTCGCAAACCAAGTTTGCATGAAGAGATCAGCTCTATTCTCTCTGGTAGGTAAATAGTCCTGCTGATCAACCACTATATCAGGAACAGTAAGTTGAGAAGGATTGTCTTTGATATCTATAATTGTTTTGCCAAGAGGAGGATGAAAATTGTTTTCATGCATATCCTCGATATAGGCAATAGAAGTATCAAAGATGATTACTCCGTTAAGGCTTGTGGATTCAATAACCACAAATGCAGCTACTCCAACAATGTTAGTTCGAAATTCTCCATGAAAATCAAACCTTAGTACCTTCGCTTGACCTTGATCAAGTGTTGCTAGAAGTAAAGAGTCAATTGCTCCTCCTTGCTTTAGAATCATGATCATATATGATGCATATTCAACTCCTCCTTGATCAGGATGATTAAAATCATCTCCTGGATCAGATGGGTCAAGATCTCCTCCTAGATCGGATGTGTCAAGATCTGCGCCGTGATCAGAAAACAGGGGTGATGTAAGCACTGCAGGTGCTGGAAGTGTTGGAAGTGCTGTAAGTGCTGGAAGTTTCTGTAATCCGAACAGAAAAATCAGCTGATCAGGTGTTAGAACCTGAGTGCCTCCTTGCATAAACGCTGCCAAAGTATCAGAAATGAATGCCACTTGATGAAGTGTTGCTACATTGCCTGAAAATGGAGAGATGAAGGCCACATCAAGATATCCTAGCTCAATGGCTGAGGTATCTACTAATCCTTGCTTGGAAGGTGCTGAAATATTAGAAATTGGCATCCATTTATTGGGTGCTACTGCATCGTCTGATATCCAGAAAGTAGAAGGATCTAAATCCACTACTTCATGCTTAATAGGAAGAGATAATCTGCGGCCAATGTGCTTCTCCTCCTCATCATGCTCATCCCCATTCATGGTAGATTGAGTCTTTGAATGCCCTGCTGCAAAGAAAGTGGCATGATCATCTTTACCTGCATCTTGCCTCATCGTGATCTCCTCCTTAATAGAAGTGATTGCTTGATGGAAGCCCATATCTTTGTCTTGCATGAAGCTGCTGCACAAAGAATCAAATGCATTAGGTAATGATCTGAGGAAGAAAAATAGTTGCATCGATTGTGAGATCTGATGCTCTTCTCCAAAAGCTTCAATATGCTGGAAGGCGTGCTTCATGCGATCTTGGTTAAGACTCTCTGTCTCTTCCCAATACGTGTTTGCTGCCTCAGCATGCAAATGCCCAATAATGTGGGTCTTTTGGTCATGCTTCTCAATGAGAGCATGCCACAAATCATGGCTATTCTCTTGCTGGAACTCATCAAGGATAGAGTCAGCTAAAGAGAGCCCGATATATGCCATCACCTTGTCATCTCGGCGCTGCCAAACATGCAAATCAGCAATATTCTTGGCATCCGGTGCAGGTTCTTGGCCATTGACAATTCCCCAAACTCCTTCATCTTTGAGAATGAAGATCATTCCGCTTTTCCATTGCTGGAAACCTGTGCCGTCAAAGATTTGAATCGCATGACCGCCAGGGAAGGTAATCTGGTTGTAGCTTGCATCCTTCTCCATTGCTGTGTTGATCTTGAATCAATCTCAGCACACCTAGTGCTCTGATACCATGTCAAGGTTGCACCAAGAAAGGGAGAGAAAGGGATGCACACTGAATTCCGAGAGCGCAAGCTCCCAAAACAAAGCAAAAAGGAATTGTATTCAATGCTGTCAATACATGATGTACAATGATATAAACACAACGGTGATACTAAGAATAGTATTAGCCGTTCACCCACCGCCCACTAATAACAGTCGTTACTTAGTTAGGTCGGTGCTCAGTGCTGATAAGGTGCTTAGTCAGCACTTATGTGCTGAGTGCTATAAGTGTTGTAAGTGCTGATACATCATATCTAGCGGCAAGATGGTGATCTCAATATCATATATCTCGACAAAAGTAACCTCTTAAAACCTAAAAACACGAAAGTGTATTCCGGAATACACTTTGGCCTTCAGTCGAAGGCACACTTTTAACCGGCGAAGGCCAAAGTGTATTCCTAACACACTTTCGCCATTTCGCCGGTAGTGTATTCCTGGACACTTTGGCCTTCACCGGAAAGTAGATTTCGAATACACTTTCGCCGATTGAAGGCCAAAGTGTATTCGGGAATAAGAAACAGACATGCAAATGATTGTACGTTGTACTTTCTTACTGACCTGTCCATGTTCTCTCTATGTGAATCGGAATACAGTCTCTGAATATTATAATCGAGAAAGTGGCCGGCTTAATTTGAGCTCGTAATGTGAATACGCGAATCCGGCTAAATTTCCTTTTAAAGGTATCATTTTAAGCCTTGCTCTTTTTTATGTGATGCGAATACGTTTAGCTTTACTATCCTACTCTTGTGTATTCCGAATAGCTTTTATTTTGACTTTCACTTGATTAGTACCGGAACTTCTACTTGTATCAAGCGGGCGTGTATTCGGGAATAAGAAAAGCTCTGCACTACAGAAAGTTTCTCAAATCTCTTTACTGTTTTGCAATTGTTAAGATGACGAACCGCTTCGTGAACAAGCTTCCAACACCTTTTGTTGTCTCAAGCTCGTCTAGTTCTGAGGACACGCTTGGGAACAACGTCATTTCTAGTGAAGACTGGCATTCTCCGACTCCTACCTCTGCTTCATCGTTGTTGCTTCTCGAAGACACACCGAGTCCAGCACGTAACAGACTTCCACCACCCTTCCAACCGTCACCAAGTCCTGTAGACAGCACACTGGCATCTCCTTCCAAAGAATCACCACCAGTTCGGAGCATGTTGCCACCACCCTTTGTTCCATCCCCGGGACAACCTACAAGCTCCACAACAACGGGTGTTCAAGAACAAGCTACCCCCATTTGTTGCTTCGCCCCTTCATCCAAACATACAAGGAACACGAAAAGTAAAGAAGACCGTGAGATTCACTACAATTTCTCTCACGAACTTCACTACAAATGAGGAGGACGCTCGAGCAAGCACTCCTCTTCACACAACAACGGTTGTGACACATGGATTTGCAGAATTCCAGTCCGCTCTAAAGGAGATGTTTGCAAGAACTCCTTTTCAAGATGGTACTAGAAGAGCTGATGCCACAACCTCTTATGGGCCATCACCACCCTTTAACACTGTACCCCGCCTATTCCTCGAACAACTTCACGTGGTCTGTTTTTCCTCTACAAGCACACCACTCCAGACAGAGGAAGTCACCCCCCAGAGTAGAAGTTTCATCGGAAGATGAAGACACCAACGAGGAACAAAGAGATTACATGTTCTCCAAACCCAATCTTCAAAGAAATTCAAGGTGGATTTTGGTTTGAGGGCTTGCTCCTCTGAAGAAGAAATCTTATGGATGAACACAAAATGAGGAGACTTTTGAAAACTAAATGTTGCTCATTGGGTTGCATCAGCAGATTTAACATGGCTAAATTACGATTAGAGACAACTACACTCCATGACATTGGCGCACCGGATGCCTACTTAGCTTATCATGTAAGACCAGACCGCAACACCTTCTTGCACTACATTAACCGTCCAAGAAGTTTGCCGAAATGCTTTATGGTTGTCCACCATTTAGGGTCCACCGTAATGTCTAGAATACACAAAAGATCGGACAAAAATCCAAAGAATCGATGATCATTGTGGACCAAGAAGAGTTGTAACCATGCATGCCCTTTGCTGCTGTGTCATGGATGGAGAAATATTTTAGAGAAACATGTGAGAAGCTATCTAACAAAGAACATGTATCATTTAACCGATAACATCACCAAAAAGATGTTTTTAATGACTACAAAGAGACTTGCACTCAGCTTTCAAAGACATCTCTTACTCACACTTCACCGATCAGGGAAAAGTGAATTCGGTCTTGTGAAAATTCCTAGAAAACATAGAATGTCCGTTTGCTCGAGGTGTCGCGTAATTAAAGAGTCAACGAGAAACCGCAAAGACAGAGGTCGAAAGAAGTAAGCTCATGTTCTCCAATCTCACTTGTTTTCAGAAAAAATGCTTTGACCTGATTTCTTCTACGATATTGTGCAAATGTAACCTTGCCGGACATCGTGAACAACAAGTAGCGAGAGAAGAAAGCTTGCCAAGCATAGAAAAAAAGCTCTTGAACGCCCACTGCAATACATGTCCAGTGATTGGGGTATAAAATCACCGTGGGGTTGAAAAAGTAGTGTCCTGACGCCCCGCTTTGCTTTGCTTTTGCTTTTGCTTTATCGAATTGCTTTGCTCGTTTTTCTCAAAGACACAAATAATCAGGAATTCCCCCAAACTCGATCACTCCTACGGATCGATGACATGGCTGTCCGATTATTGGGGAATCGATTCACGGTTGGCTTTGGCGGAGGAATGATGGAGTGTAATTGCGAAATTGAAGGAGGCAAAGTTGGCGGAACTGCCCTCTCTTGCCATTCTCGAATTTGGTTACGGTGGAGAATCAGCGATTGGAGTTTCTCATATTCATAATTTGAATGGATGAAGATGAGAAGAGACTCCATTTTTCGTGAAATTGATGCCGCCGTAAAGAGGGAATCAAGGAAACGCAAAAGGGAATTGATGGAAGCGCCCGCTAATTCCAAAGAATTAAGCCTCGCAGGTGAGAAGAATTCAGGAGATTTCAAAGGATATGCATGATTATTTTGAGGATCCGACAAAACATGCCAATGCTTTAGATAAGGCCGCTATTGTGGACAGATTTGTAAGAAAGATAAAACCAAATGTACCTTTACAAGTAAGCGCTGGCATAAAAAGAGAGACAAAGGTTATGCAAAAAGTGATTGCTAATGTGAAGGAAACTATGCAACAAGACAAACGAACCGTAAAGATTGACATTCCGCAGCAAAAAAAGGTCAACTTTACAAATGGTTACATCCACAGAGAATAAACTTAATCATTCTCAGCAAAGAGCCGTGCTGCTTGAAGTGCCTAGAAAATCTATTTGTGCAGCCTATAGAAGAAGAGTAATGGCGTAAAGGGAATCAGGTCCCCGGTCTATGTTTTTGAGGAAGAAAAGGTCCGATTCTGGCCGCTGATGAAGTGAAAAAGGTTGTCTCGCAGCTTCTCGACTGAAAACACAAGAGTTTCTCCATACAAAAACATGTGAGGAAGTTTAAGACAGTAAAATGGCAATAAAGTTGACCATCCAATCCATTTGCTTGAGGTCTCCTGTGTATTTATATCCGAATGTTTCGTCACCGTTAATTTGTAGTGTTTGATAAAACTTTTCATGTTGAAGTTGAACAATTTATGCTTCACATGTTTTATGTATGAATTTGCTATCCGCATTGTTTCAAATTCCTATTGCTTTATAAATTTGCATTCTCGCAATGTCTCAAAGATCTTTGATTAATTACTTATTATGATTGATTTGCTTCATTGTTTCAAGATTTCATGATTTTGCTTTTATGCATTACAAAATGAATTTTACATGTTGTCTGCAGCTCAGTTCTATATGGCTTTCAAGCAACAATATCCACATATCAACATTGCACAACAAACATTTGAGAGGCTCAAGCCTTCATTTGTTAGAAGACTTCATGAGAGGGAAACTTGTCACCACCAAGATCACATCCATTTGGAATTTGTTCTTCAAACACCAATGTAATAAGAACGTAATCTCTAGAGGTGTTCATGAAAATTGTTCCCGCAATTGCAAAGGTGTGTGGAGAAGGAGATGAATGCAAAGCTAAATTGATGACTTACAAGTCTACTAGTGAGTTGTGGAGGGAACTTGTATGTGAAAAGCAAGATCCCTTAGAAGAATGGCACAAGCATTCCCTGTCCGATGGTTGCTTGTAAATCTTGTGGTTTGAAAAGGTACATTTAACATTCATGTATATCTATTTTGGAAATGAGCTAACGCTGTA
Source organism: Isoetes taiwanensis (assembly GCA_021234155.1). Taxonomy (NCBI): domain Eukaryota; kingdom Viridiplantae; phylum Streptophyta; class Lycopodiopsida; order Isoetales; family Isoetaceae; genus Isoetes; species Isoetes taiwanensis. The sequence continues at coordinate 14,377,584 of JAJEKV010000033.1, read as the reverse complement.
GCTTTCAGATTGCCAACTCTGTCCAAAGGAAAAGACAATGAAAGACATTTCTCATGAGTGGAAACAGTTTGAGAAGGTATATTAATTTGTTTTAGTGTTATTTACTTTTTCTCAAACTTGTTTAGGACCTAACATCACCAAATTGTCTCAGATTGCAGCAAGAGCCCGTAATTTGAAGGAGAGTTCAATTCGTAAGAGGGGAGGAAAAAACCAACTAAAGTCACAAGATTAGCATACAAGTCTGCTCCAGACAAGAGTTTATTCAAGATGCCAACAAGACACTTGTGCAATTTGTTCCACATAATTACACGGCAAGATATATTGGCGGGCAAAGCAATTTAAGCAATGCTTAGCCAACTTTCCAAAGAATACTATTGTATCAAGAATTGATTTTGGCCGAGAACTATAGCCTCAAAATTCGTAGGAAGTACAATCATGCCATTGGCATACCGACCAAATTACTATTCTTGTTCACATTACCTATAGACATCCTACAGAAAAGGAAGAGGAAGAATTTAGGAACACAACAAGATCTTGTTCAGATCGAGAAACAAGTTCAGGTACAGATCGAAGAATAATTAAGGAGACACATTTTTACATTTCTGATTGCAAGGAGCATTCAACTGAGTTTGTCAACCACTGCTTGAAAGTCCATGCACAGTGGCTGAAACAAATGAATATAGAGTACAGCAACCATGTTTTTTGGAGTGATGGTTGCACATCTCAATTCAAAGGTGCCAGACCCTTCTGGTACATAGGTAGAAATTTTGTGAACAATCCTACTCGAATATTTATGGTGTTTTTTTTGCAAGTTCTCATGGTAAAGGAGAACATGATGGAGCTGGAGCTGTTTTGAAATTAATTCTAGCAAAGGAGCAACTGAAGTATGATTCCTGGAAGCTGCAATGTGCTAAGGATGCGGTGGAATTCCTAAAATGGTACATTGAAAACCATCCTTGTGCCAATGAAAAAAAGAGGTATTTTCTGGTAGGCTGGCCTAGTGTTTGCTTTGATGGAATTGCTTTGATGCTTTGCTTTTTGCTTTTGCTTTGACTAACTTTGCTTTGAATTGGCCTTGCATATGTTGGAGAGGTTATAGTATCAGGCCACTACTATCAGCAATTAGACACTCTAACTTTTCAATTGTTTGACAAGCAAGCCGCTGGCTTCAATTTACAGCCACTTGGTAAGGCATGTTAAGTTTGACATGAATGATATTGGTGGCAACATGTACATGTTAGGAGAAGAGACCTGCCAGAAAATCATGTCATCTTTACCTGTTCAGGAATGAGTTCAATGCTCTCTGATTTGGGTTTCAGTTCACAAGTGCATAGTACAAAACATTGACATTCATATTGATATTGTTACAACAGTTTACAATAGAGTGCACAATGATGTGCATTCAAAATCTGGCAACTGGGGAAAATGCCAGCCGTATATTCACATCTAACATTACATTGCACAATGATGTGCATTCAAAATGTGGCAACCGTGAAGAAAATTTTATGGTTGCCAAATGTATTTTTTTTCACATCTTACACTTTTCTTGACATTCCTTAACATCCATTGCCTCACAACTGCCTTTCCAGAACCTCGCAAGAGCGAACTCCGCTTAAGGTAAGAAGATATGGCAAGCCAAGCAAATCAAGCAAATCAAGCAAAAAATAAATTGCTTACCGTGGTTCCATCATGGCAACCGCCTGCTTCACAGAATAGCCCATCTTGGATTCTCCCGCACATGCTTGGAACACAAATCCAAAATATCAAAGTCTTCTTGTTTGACAATTTCGGGGCAAGATGTTCTTTCACAAATTTTGTAGGCTCGGGACTTTCAGCCCAACCAAACAATACATCCTTCATCTTTTCAAACCATTCTCAGGCCCTCATCAAACCGAAATGAGCTAACTATTAAAGAATGGTACACCGGGTGAAAAAAAAGATTTATACGAGAGAATCATCCACCAACAAGACATTCTTCATTTCGTGATATGCTTCAATGACATAAGAAAGTGGCTTCAAATAGACCGCTTGTCCGGATTGGTCGGGTGTGGATAAGGCAATTTCAAACATTGTGCTCCTTCCCAAATGAACTTGAACTTAATAAGATAATCTGCAGCAACATCTGGCCGCAGCACTCAATGATGTTGTAGCGGTTCATACTTGACCAAATAGCAATTTCAAAATGTTCTAGGGCCCAAATTCCCATGAAATTATGCAAACCTGGTCTCAAACCAAAGACTTTGTTGGTTGTGTACGCTTTTCTTGATTTGCGGTATTGGTGTTCTCAGGTTTGTCATGCTTATGCCAACTCTTCATAAGCACACCATTCAAATCAAGGACCAACAGTTTGTCTTTGTGCCTCCCTACAAACAAGAGATACATTTTAAAAACACTTTAGACACAAACTAAGATATGACATTGTCAACTATGAAAAGATTACAGATTCACATATTCAATGAAAACATTTTATTTTAATGAAAAGTTTACAGATTCTAATATTTAGAAAAGATTTTATTTTAACAGAAATCTTACAAATTGAAAATATGACAATGTCAAATACAGAGTGGTTTACAGGTTCAAAGTTTAGCCCTTCCCATTATAGGCATCTAATATTCTTTCTATTGGAGTGCGCTTTGTCACCTTTTTTGTAACTTGCACCTTCTCAAAGAACTACTTTGGGAATAGGTTTGATTGCTTTTCTTCTTTTTTTGCTGGCCTCTCCCAAAGACGCTTCCTTGAATTGTCATTCTTTGTTGCATCCTCTTGAACTTCTCTTCCATCCTCCCCGACGCTTCTTTGTCTTGCTCATCCACTGCTGGTAATTCCTCATTGTGGCATCCGCAATTGTGACCACCAATTTGTCCAGCCTCCCCCGATCCACAACTGTGGAGTTGTCTGCTTCCACAAAGATTCGATGTGAATATCCGAGTTGGAGTTACTGTGATCGTGAAGAATAGTCTCTGAGGTTCAAGGCTAGTTTCCTTGATATTGATTGTAGCTCTTCTCAACCTGCTCTTAATTCCCAAAGAAGCTCCTTCCCTCAAGAACTTGGAATATTTTCTAAAATACCTTCATATGCACGGTCAATCACCAAAGATCTTCATTCACATCAAAGAAATTCACCAAATTCATCTAAATCCACATAGTCATCATGTTTCCTTTTTGTTGGTAACTTTTCCTCGCAAATAACATGACCAAAACTTTTCAACAAAAGCAATTTTCACAAATAAAGCAAAGCAAATAAATAATACTTACTTTCTTAGATGATTCTTCTCCTTTCTCGTTCTTCTTTTTCTTCTCCTTCATTTGCATTGGTCTCTAAGCCAAGTTCTTCAAAGAATTTCATTGGGACATCCATAGAACAATCCAGGCATTTTTTTTCTCTACAAGAAGCAGGCCGAAATTAAATGATAAGCATGTTGGCATGGTAGCACCGCACTAATCTTGTAGTCATCTTGAAAGCTAATCCACATGCGTAACATGGTATTTCATAACACAATGGCAACCTCGCTTTGCAATAACTTGAACTCGAATACGAGGCATTTACACTACTCAAGTTATAGCAATTAGCCCCGTAATTCTTCCATTTGAGCAGGTCCCTTTCTAGCACTCCATGTAATGCTTCCAATTCATTCTTCTTCTCAACTTGATGATCATCCACCTTTTCAATAAGGCTCTCTAATTTCCTGCAATAGAATTTCTCCTCGCATCAAGTCCTCGCATCAAGTCCTCAATTCTTTTCTTATCGAATCAGACTTTTTTCTACTTTGATTCCAAAAATTGATCTCACCGCAACCCCGCTTATGTCTTCTCTGCTTGCTTCGATCCCGGCAATATCTCTCTCATTCACATGTCCGTTTAGGGTGATCTTGCTTGCAATGTCTCGCGGATCTTTCTTGCACAATTCAAATTCACCCTCCAACCTATTCACTTCTTCATCCAAGACCCTAACATTAAACATTAAGCTACCTCTGTTTAGCAAAGGAACAAAGACTTGCCTCGAGAGTAAACCTGCGGCATTACTTGGCTTCAATGGTGTGGGATTTGGTGTGGTTCTTCTTTGCTGCCCGAGAGGTCAAGCTTTTTCGCCGTGGAATGTTTTGGTTCGAGCTTAACTAGCTTCCTTGGGTACCCATCAACTTGTTCTTTAAATGAAACCCGGTTTATCTTGTGTTCGTCCCTGTTAAGAGCTGCTTTCGACTACAATTCTCCCAAGTAAATGCAAAGGCAAATTTCTTCCCGAGCTCATTGTTCGCTGCACCATGAGGATAAAGCTCAGATAAGAAAATCTAGCAGTTCTTTTAAATGAGGCTTCACATAAAATTTCTTAATTTTACCGTCGGTGAAGCCATGATTCCGTGATCGATTCCCAATCCTCGCCGATAATTTGATCCTCCAACCATTTAATCCATTTCTGCGGTACCATTCCTTCGTCAGAAAGCTTCATCGCCATCGCCAGAGGTAGTTATGGCGCCAAAATTCTGATTCCGGAGCTAACCGAAATGTGAACCGAAAAAGTTTGCTTTTGCTTTGCTTTTTGCTTTGCTTTTTCGCGTTTTTTTGTACCCGACTAGTGATTTTATACCCATTGATGGAATGGACAAAAAAAAAAACAACTCTACCACATTTCTTGAACATTCCTAAAGATGTGCCAGAGGAATGTTTTGTTAAGGTCCACCTTGTAGGAGCTATGGTCTTCAAAGGAAGTCTAAAGTGCAAAGTATTTTTGACGTATCCAAACTTGCATGGTGACCCGAACCTCACAATTACAATTCTTAACAAGGTCCTGTGCGAGCAAGAGCAATTACCACCAGTGCTTTATCTGCAACTTGACAATACTACAAGGGAGAACAAGAATCAAACACTCTTTGCGTACTGTGCCATGTTAGTGGAGCTAGGGATCTTTAGAAAAGTGAAGCTCGGTTTCTTACTTGTAGGCCACACTCATGATCAGATTGACCAAATGTTCAGCAGATTTTCTGTGCGCCTTAGAAGGAAGAAGGCTTTCTGTCTTCCTTCTTTAGTTCAATTATTGAGGATTCTTACACTCCTACTCCGGTGGGTCGATCTTCTTAAAGAGACCCGCTGATTTGAGAGTTTATTTTCTCTCAACGTTCAAACAGAGAACAAGTCAGGAACAAGTTGAATGATCTCACCTTTCAACATCATATCAAGTTCTACTTGAAGGATGGCCAAAGCTTCTTCTGAGGGAAGAAGTATACCACAACTAAGGACCTGGAGTCCACCGGAGGGATTACGCTTCCTTAAATATATTCCAGACACTTCCTTCATAGAACGTGCTGAGCAACTTCCTCTCAAAAATCCTAAGGAGTCCAAGCAGAAGAAAAGTACCCCAGAGTCATCCTTAAAAGCCATTGAAAATGGAATTTCCTCAGGCTTTAAGTACTTCTTAGAAGAAGATCGGATGTGGTGGAGTAATTTCTTTCTCGAACAGAAAATTGTTGTACAAAATATAGCTCTAAGACAGTTGCAAGAACCATTTCAATGGCCTAACACCTTCCATCAACCCCAGCACCAAGCAGGTCCAAGCAGTGCTACATTTGCACTCCGGTAGAAGACGAGGAGGATTGAGTCATGTACCTCGCACCAAGACGCAGAATGAGCCTCAAGGTAATATCCGCGAAATTACCAAAGGTATGCTAATTGCTCTTCCGACTGAGGAGGATGACAAAGGTCGACCGTTCTGGATAGCAAAAGTGCTTGACACAGTCAAGGAGGAAGGCTTAGTCACTAAACTCAAGATTCATTGGCTTGCAACACGCTCAGAAAATGCTTTTGAAGGTAGATATGAGTTGGAAATGAGAAGCCAAGGAAAAGGGAGAAAGTCCAAGAAGGTGGGTTGTAGGGACGAGCTGAACCTTAATGACGTGACTATATTGTGCTATGATTTTAAAAAGGTGGTGACAATGCTTCACCGTCTGTTGATAGTGATGAGGAAGATAACTCAAGCACTTCCTCGAGTGACAGTGAAAGAAGTGAAGGTGATGACGATGGCATAAATAAATATGAGGACGTCCTGGATCCCTCTCTCATCACTCCTCACACTTTTGCACATAACTGAGTCTTAGAAAAAGACTGTAAATTTTGTATCTTCAAATTTTGAGAATACTAAAGTTTCAGTTACATACTTACTTCAATTTTT